>CM031921.1:21094640-21514784 GCA_018703695.1 Prunus fruticosa
TCCTTCCTTTTTTGTATGGAGGAGGTCCAGTAGGCACACATGTCATATACCTCTAGGTGTTGTCTTTCTTCGGTTAGTCCATGTAAAGTTTCTAAGAGAATAATTTGGCAAGCGTGTTCAACTGGTGGAGGTATGTTGATATGTGTGTCTATAAAATCAAGGAACTTCAATTCCTTGTGTGGGAGCAGAAACTAGAATTCTGATTTAAAAATTTGTTCGTAACATCCAAACAGGTCTATTTTTGTCATGGGTGCCTTGGTTTTGACGGGTAAGGGACAATTTCCTGAGATGGTTTGTTCATGTGCAACAAAGGCCTTGTGTGGGTTCAGAAACTAGAATTTGTTCATAACATCCAAACAGGTCTAGTTTTGTCATGGGTGCCTCAGTATTAATGGCTAAGGGACAATTGCCTGAGATGGTTTGTTCATGGGCAACAAAGGCCTACTTATTAGACTGATAGATTTAATGATTATGAAAATTCCAATGATATTATGACCTCAATAGCAAGGATGGCACAGAGATCCATGTAAACCATTTCATTTCTGTTGAATTAAGGCATAGTTGAGTTGATTTGTTCTTTTTATTTTGCGTCTTTTTAATAACGATAATAAGATATACTGAAGAACTCCTTGGATGTTTATGCGTGAAGTTATTCTGGTTTTAGTTGGATTGCTGGAGTAGTTGAAGAGAACGAATACATTTATTTCTAGCCTTATGTCAAGTTTACTTTGATCAAATTCTTTTGGTATTTATGCTTTCACTCATTTTATAAGAATGTTTCGACTTGTGCAAGAATAGAATAAATGGTAGTGTGCTTCCCTCCACCCTGGGTTGAATACTGTCTCTTGGCATGACACGTTTTGAGCCTCAATGGCCAACATTTAGTGTATGCAAAAGTATTTGTGATTTGTTTTATATCGCTGCTCATGCTTCAAGGTTTTCATTTGTCATTAAAATAGCCCTTTAACAAACTTCAGGAGGGTTTAACGGCTGAGGAGAGAGCAAAGAAGGAGCCTGATGACTGGGAGCGTATGCAGGTCTTTCTATTTGTACCTGAAGTTGATTTTGGTTACCTTGCACTCTGCAGTGCACAGATTGCGCACATTATTGACTTCTTGCCTATGAAACAGATGACGGATGCTCGTTGCTCAAGATGCTCTGAGTTCAAAGTGGGAGTTAGGGACATCATTCAAGCAGGACATGGTGCTCGTTATCAGGTTGGTGCTTTTATAAATTCTGGATGAGTGCATGAATCATGGAAAATTCTGCTTCTTCAATAGGTCAAATTTGTTATTTAAAATAATTTTTATTCATCACTCTTTATAGGGCCTAATATATAATATGATACGAAATGATGAGGCTAGTGGCAATTACTTTTGCCTCTACATTTTGCTTTTTAAATTGGGATAATACACTGGTGGAAGCAATGCTTCATAATGGCTAATGTTTGCGGAATAAGTCTGGTGTCCAGCACTCCTGCTCCAATCAAAACACCAAAAAGAAAAAAACAAGAAAGGAAGATGAAATGTTTCTGATGTCATACCAGTTCGGGATTAGGGTTGAGTTAAGTAATCTGAAAGTCATGCCCACTGTCTGTAAGGCAAGCATCAACTATGGCGGGGGATTGTAGCTTCCCCCTTGGAATTCCAACCCACTTTTCCTCTTTAAATTGTAATATTTGGATGTTACATGTGGATCAAAGCCGATGATCCCCTTAGTGGCACCAATGCAATCCTCACATTAGTTGTTCTGTTTGGTTTCTACTTTTGCCTCATATTGCCCGTGGTCATAGCGTCCGCCTTTGGAGGTTGCTATTCAAGGTTTGAGATTTCCTGTGAATTCTAACACCTCTTGAGTCCCCTTAGTCTTGTTATTTTAGCCATACTCTGACTAAAATGGGCGGTAATGACCAGCTCATATGTGTGAGTTTAAGTAAGCAGATGCTTATAGTGGATTATGACAATATTTTTATGCTAATATGTAGAGATAATGCAAAAGAATTTTGTTTCTGCTGCATGAAATGTTATAGCTGATTATCATTCATCTTGGACGATGATAATATTCGAACCAAGACAAGTAATATGATGGATGGAAAATGCCCTAATGATGATTTCATTAAGAAATTGTCATTGAGTACTTGTAAATTAGATATTTGATTGATTTATTTATTTTTTATTAAGATATGCAGTGTGTTTCAAGGGTAATTTAGATTGTGACAAAGCTTTAGCATTTGTTTCATTGTTGCAACTGGCATTTACTCACTACATTTTTGCTTACAGCTGGAGTGTATTGCCTGTGGCCATTCGTGGTATGCTGCTCGGGATGCGGTTTCGATGCTCACAATTGATGCACCCAGTTCTAACAAGAACGTGGGTACAGCTCCATTAGCCACTGCCAAATTTGAAGATGTTGAGAAGAAGCTGGTGAGTCCTCGTGAATCTGACAAGGCAGCAGCCAAGGACACTTTGAAAAAAACAACTGAAGCATTTATGCCGGGCTTGGATGCGCAAAGATCATTTAGCAAGTCTAGAAAGGAAGAAAATTCAGAATCAACAAAGAAAGCTGAGTAGAAATGTTGGTCGGCCTTCATATTTTTGTGTTTAGAAAGGTAGGTTTATCAATTTTCTAGGAAATTCTGCCTAGTAGTAGACTTGTACAGAAGTTAGTATACCCATGCATATGCCAATCCATGGTTTCTTTCCCCGACTCGATGGCAGCTTTAACCAAATTAATTATGTTTCTTCATATAGGATATACCCCCTCCGGAGGGTTTAGCGTAGATAGTTTTAACATGCTCAAGAGCTCAAATTCTGTATCTGCTGTAGACGCTCCAAATTAGAATAGACTGACCGGATGTCAGAATATAGATGAGAATTGATGTAACTAAGTTCCAGACAAATAATGGAGATGGCCTTCTACCTGTTTTCTTTGTTCTGTTAATGAATTTTGTTGCATTCGAAGTTGCTTGTTTTTGGTTTCTTACAATGGTGGGATATTCTAACTACTCTAATCAATGAGGAGGGTATCCAAACTCTGGTCACTGTCCAGACTGGCCGGCCTAACTAAGATAAGCATGTCTCTGTGTATTTAGTTGTGTAACTTATGATGTGACCATGTCTATTGATGATTGGTTTTAACTTTTAAGACAGACATGCTGTGGCTGTGGGTCTTTGGTTATTTCTGATACCATTTGCATTAAATATACGCAGTTGGTATTTGGTAAACTTGTTAAAGATGAGAGGTGAAAAGTGAAGAGAATATTAAGAATAATACTAATTGCAGTTAGTGTCTGACAGAGGTGGGTGGAGCTCAAATGCAACTTGGATTAGATTATTGGTAGCTACTTATTATTAGTAGTAGAGCCTAACCTTAATAAAAGTTACCAATAGTAGTAGGTTTAGTTGTTGAAATTGTAATGAAGTGCTTTAAAGGCTTTCTTTCACCTCTCATGACCTGCGATTGTGAGATTTATTTCTTACATTTTACTTTTTCCTCATGAGAGTTACCACTTTATCACAATCATCCATTGGCTAAAGGCTGACCAAGGAAATACAATTTTTGAGAGGTTTTTGTTTTTACAACAAAATTATTTACTTCAATATAAACTAATTCCTCTCGTGGATGCTTTCTTATTGATATGGGTATTCAAAGGTGGTGTTCAAGGAATTGACTAGCTCTTAGTTTAGTGATACTTATCTTTTGAGTTTGAAAATAGGAGAAGTTCCAAATCAGTAGTCATACTTCTGAATTGTGAGGTTAAAAGGATTTGTTTTTTAAAATTTATAAATGTAATCTTTTGAATTTTGAATTTTTATGTAGAGCTTTAGGATAAATATGTTCTAATTGGTTAAGATTATTATTTACCAACTAACATTAATTTAAAGATATTGCTTTTTCAATATTTGAGGAAGTCTCAAATTTAATCATTTATAGTAAAAGGAAAAAAAATGAAATAAAAAGTATTAGCAATACAAAATATGTAATATTTGCTTCAACCAAGGAAAGTTCTCAACCAAAAAGAACAAAATCAAGAAAATCTCGTTTTTGGTCACATAAATTTTCATTCGGATTTACTATTTTACAGTTTCACTGCCACCTTAGGTTATAGTAATTAGTAATTACCAAGCACCAATTTAAAATTAAAAGAAAAAAAACAAGAAAAAAATAGAAAATTAGAGTTTCGTGACGTGAGTCCAAGATTCCGTGGGTGTGATGTGACCGACACCGACCGACTGCTTCAGCTTTGTCTCCTCCTGCCTAATCCAACTTGTACCATTTTCTCCTTTGCCTTCCCTCTTCTTTCATGCTTTTACATTCCAACAGTACAAATGTACGAAACTGCCCATCCCTATCATTTTCATTTCATCAAAACAAAATAAAGAAAGAAACCAGGAATTTTTCTTAATTTTTCTATTTTTATTTATACAAATTCTATGCCTTATGTAAGTAAAGTATCATTGCAAGCAAAACAAAATCCATCTACTTCTTACTAATACTATGAATTAATGTTGATTCCGTTTAGTATTTATTAGTATTAATCTTTAAATAAAATATGTATTTCATTCTCGTATTGTCCGTTGTTATTAATTATTTTCCTATCTTTAACCTAATTGACAATGTATCAACAGCTAATGTTTTTAGTGTTGACTTTGTGGTTATTCCCTCCATCCCCTCATTTCTCTCATTTTCCTCAAATATGTAAAATAATTTCAACACAATCTCGCCCTTAATATTGATGGCAAATAAGTTATATAAATGGAAAACGAGTCACACAATAGAGGGCATTCTTGTCATCGACCAGGCCTCTAATATTTTGAGAGTTATGGGGAGTTTAGGGTAATATTATTACTAGGGCAAGATCTGAATTTCACTACATTAATTTAATGATTTGATAATTAATTATGGGGAACCATCAGATTAATTGTGGGATTCCAGTCCTTTGATATCTGCAATTTCCCAAACCATAAGATAATAATTTGTGACAGAGCTAAAGGACACCAACCTTATCAAAATGCCAAAAATACCCTCAAATAAAACCATACCAATTGTCCACAAAATGGCACTATCGTCTTTTTAAAACATGGGTGCCCTCTTCAAGGCTGCCACATCACTGGTCTAAGTGTACATACAATTTATTTTAAAAAAAACCAAAATAAGAAAAAAAAACAGCATATGATGACTTGAAGGGCATGGCTTTTAGTAGACATGAACAGAGACTTAGCAGCTCTTTGTCTCTCTCAATGCAACTCTCTTGCTTGTTTACACTCTTCCTCTTGCTTGTGTTGTGTGACTGAGTGAGTGAGAGAGACTTCTTGTGCTTGTGCAGTCTCACTCTTTCTTGTTTTCTCTCTCTTTATCATCTCAGGCATGCTTTCTCTCTCTTACATTGTCTCATCTCATCATCTTCTTTTTCTCTCTCTGGACTTCACTTTTTGTGTCTATCCTGCTTTACTGCTCTTGGCCTTGTTCTGATTAATTTCATTTTTTCCCCTTTAGCTTTTTCGGACGCTTGCGGAATTTTAAGCAGGCTTTGGGGTCACAGTTTGCTGTTCCTTGACATTGAGTTTTGGGATTTTTTTGTTCTCTTCAAGACTTAGCGAGACTTTCAGTCCAAGAGATTGAAGAACATGATTGCATCTGCTGGTAGCTTGTAGGGTTTTCCTTTTCCTTCACTTATCTGAGATCTGGTGGGGTAAGGCCATTTTCTACAAGCATTCTTTTTTGGTTGGTTTGAAATGCAAGTGAAAATACAGCAAAGTACAGCTAGTTGTTTTCTTTTCTGTTTTTTTGGTTTTTTTTTAAGGAGAATATGTAGCTTTTAGCTGTATTACTTTACTCATTTTTGGGTACTTTTATAGTCAGTAGGATTTCCTGTGTGCTTTTGGGTTATGGTTTCCATTTTCATAGAGATCAAGGTTCTGGTGTTTTGAGGTTTATGTGATCTCAAAGTTTGGAATCATTGATGGGTTTTATGCCTTTTCAAACAATGGTTTTTGCCAAGGTGAGGATTTTATAACTTTTTTTTTTTCAAGAATAGAAGATTCCAGATAATTTTGTTCTGGAATTTTTCTCCAGTTGAGCGTATGAGTTTATAGCTGCTGCAAATTAGGATATCTATTACAGCAGATAGAAATGCATTGCCATCAGTGTATCTGTTTATCAAGATTTGCTCCAAAATCTCGTTTTATGCTTATTTGTGATTTGTTCTGTTCTTATCAAGATTTGCAGAAGCATATTCCTTTTCAATAGTCTGTTCCTGAGCATGAGAATGGATGAAAGTTGACCTTTTTCTCAAGGGGTAGTTTGGCATTTATTGCATTGTATTTAGACAAGTTTATTTTGGCATATGAAATGCAATACCTGCCAATGGTTTCAATTTTGCTAGCAGCTGAATGCTTTTACTTTGGTGTATTTGTACAACGTATTGCTTGCCTATTTTGGTGAAAGAATTTTAGTGCAATAATTGTTTTGATTTCGAGCCGTATTGTCAGAGTTAATTTCTATTTTAATGTAATAGATTGCTTGTGCATAGCCATTGCTCCTGCAGATCATGATCTCTATCTTTTTGTTTCCATGTTTGTTGCAGAGTTTCAGATCTATCAATGGGACTAGAGATGGACTTCGATCGAAATCGCACAGTGGGTCTGAGTCCTAACACTGTTCTCCCAACTCATCGGCGTCATTCCTTTGTTGAAAAGAGGAGCACTAAAGGAAAATCGAAAAGGAAAGATGATTTATTGAGCATAAAGGAGGATTTTGTTGAAATCAGCTTTCATCGCTATCGTAGCTCCTCTGGTAAAAGTGTTCCATCTAGACCTGTTGAGCAGGAAGTTAACTCAGACCTTAAACGAGGTTCTATATATCAAAGCTCCAAAGAGGTGAGGAAAATTAAGAAAATGGGCAGTGTTGATGGAAGGAGAAAGAATGAAATGCCTCGAAGTAGTGATACTGCTTTCTCATACCGAATTGTTGATTCGATGTGTAGTTCAGACGAGGAAAGCTCACAGAATAGGTCTTCACTAATATCTTCGAAATCAGACTTGAATACACCATCTGGTGGTCGGCCTCATGTTGAACCATGTTCATCAGATAGCTTGATTGATATTTGTCTGGATCCAGATAACAGGGAAAACCACTCTGCTGAAGCTTTAGGAGAATATTCAGTGGATCTGAAACTAAGAAGTGACCCTGTTGCTGGACCTCTAAACAACGGTAATGAACTTCTTGAAAGAGACCAAGTTCACACATTGCACAAGTCATTTTCTGCTAAGGTGGAAATGCTTCATTCTCCTTCACCATTAGAGAGTGCTCGGTCATCGAGGGTCAGCTCAAAGGTCAGGTTCAGCCCTATCAGAAGGATGTTCGATCCTTTCATGAAGTCCAAGTCTTTGCGAAGTCCAAGTTATGCAGTGGAACCTAGCAGAGCTAAAACTACTGAGACAGAAAACATGACAAGAAACCTGACATATCAGAAGTCTTTGTTGCCAGTCTTTTCAAATACAGCACAGAATCCAGACTGTGATCCTCAGTCTATCAAACGAGATAACCACCAATCTCTTGTTGCATGTTCACCAGTTCACCTACATGGCCATCTCAAGTTGCAAAATAAACACGGAATGCCATTTTTTGAGTTCTCATTGAAGTGCTCCGAAGATGTCTTTGTGGCCAGGACATGGAAAGCAGATAATGCTATTAATTGGGTGTATACTTTTCACTCCATTGGAAGTAGAAGGAAGAGCAATGCCAGTGGTTGGGGATTGTATGGTAGTGACAGAGAATCTTCAATGGTGGGACAGATGCAAGTTTCCTGTTATCTATGTTCAGAACTAAAAGATGGAGTTTTCGACAATTCCATGGTGACAGAGTTCGTGTTGTATGATGTCTCTCATGCAAGGCAAACTTTTGCAGCACGAGAAAACTCTAAATGTACCATTAATGATGTTAAAACTCCAAAAGGTTCTAATCCGGGCACAGTGGGGGAAACTTTGAAGTTGGATGAGTCTGGTCCTACTAAAGTCAAACTTGAACAAAAACATGCTTCTGACAAGAGTGATTTTGATTCTTCAGCCTGGGCGTCTGCCAATTTGCATCCAAACCTTGAAATTGCAGCCATTGTTATGCAAGTCCCCTTTGAAAAGAGAGAAAGCTTGAAATACAAGAGAGAGGATAAGACAAGTGATAAAGCCCATGAAAACCTACTTAATCTCTCTATGGTCGAACAGAAGAAGGATGTCCCTGATAGCCGAGGTCCAGGAAATGTGAAGGTGGTAATTCCAGCCGGAAACCATGGTATGCCGAGTGATGAAAGCAAAGGACCTTCGTCATTACTAGATCGATGGAGGCTGGGTGGAGGCTGCGACTGTGGTGGCTGGGACATGTCCTGTCCACTTATTGTCTTAAGCAATCCCCACACTCAATGTGCTGATAATCAACTATTGGTGGAGAATCAACACCCTTTGGAACTTTTTGTTCAGGTAATATTTTTTGATGTTGGAGAAAATTTATGACCATAGCTTGGACGGATGGTGTCCTTTTGTTAAATTTGGGATTATAAAGCCATCTGATGATGTCTGCATTCAAATAAGCCATCTGATATCATCCTAGTTGACTTGCTGTTACTTTCATTCTTCATTCCTTTTGTTCATGTTTGGTAACATATATATAGGGCATCTCATAAGCTTTTGCTTGATTTTGATTTGTTTGCAGGGATCAAAGGAGAAAACACCAGCATTGACCATGACAATGGTCGAAGAGGGACAGTATACGGTTGATTTTCATGCACAGTTATCCACATTACAAGCATTTTCTATTTGTGTTGCTATTCTACATGGTACAGAAACATCTGCAGCGGCGGGGCAGGAGAGAAACAAACAGTTTTCACAATGCAATTCATTGAAAGTGCTAATTGAGGAAGAAGTAAAGTACTTAATTGAAGCAGTCACAGCAGGGGAGAAGAAGGAAGTAGCTAAGAGGGTAAAGAAAATCCAACCATCTTATGTGCTCAACCCACCCTTCTCTCCAATTGCACGAGTATAGATTTCAAGCAGCATTGATGGTTTTATCCAGAGAATCCCACAATGGGCTTAGAGAAGACCCCAAACATTTACCAGAGTGAATGGAAGGGCATCAGCAACAGATGACTGAAATCACATTCCACTGGTACTGAGGGTCATCGGTGGGCAGCCTGCTCAATTAGGCAAAAAGGGCTGCCTCGAACGGTTACAGACTTTGTGAAACTGCCAAGTCTTTGCCATTGCCTGAGGGTTATTGCCACAGAGGGTCTAGCTCGTTGATAATGTATCATTCAATTTGTTTTTCGGGTTTAGTGTCAACAGAATACAACAGTCCATATTGAAATCTGTAGGGAAGGGGAAAATAGTAACCATATGAGAATTGGGAGATAACAGTCTCTTTTGCATTTTTTTCCCCTTTCATTTGTATTTTAGTAGAAGGGTAGCTGGGGGGACTACATTCTTAAAATGGTTCAATGATGCTCTCTCACCATTACTGTATATGGAGCCAGAAGACGAGAACTTTCTTAGCAAATAATTACCTCAAACAATTTTGAATAAATTGTTCACTTTCTTTCAATTGAATTGTCACTAGCATTTTTTTGTCTTTTATACAAAGCGATACTTGGGGGAGGGAGGAATCGAACCTAGAATCTAGGATGCAATAAGAGTAGATGTTTTTAATCACTTTAGCTACAAGCCTTTGTTGTATAGCTCAAGCCCTTATTGTATTATCATTGGCTTGAAGCTAAATCAAAAAGGAAAAGGATTGTCCACCTGATCGTTGCACTGGTTGTGCTTGTTAGTTGTTATTTTCTCTTCATTAGTAGCCGTACCACAAATGGACTAAACTAAACTCTCTCGCGGGAGATATAAGAAAGGGAAACGGCGTGTCGTTTTCAAATGCAAGCTAAACGTCAAAAAATTACGCCGTTGCCGGGGATCGAACCCGGGTCACCCGCGTGACAGACGGGAATACTTACCACTATACTACAACGACCTTGTTGATTGTAAAATGGGGTTGAAGTTATTAATATTATTTCCAACGTGCAAAGGTGTTAAAATGAGGAAAAGACCCAACTGAGAATAAATTATCAAAAAGTTAGTTAAACAATTTCGCCTCCACGTGTTCACTTAAGAAAAATTTTAGTTCAAATAAAGGCACTGGGGGATGTGTGAAATGACTCATTTTAATACGTGACAAATTATTTTGACTCGAGTTTGCAAGTCTACTATTTTAACTCGTGTTGTATATGAAAGGACTCCAATACCTTAAGTCAAATAAAGGGTCGAATATATATATATATATATATATATGTTTATATAGAAAGGATCGAATAAAAGGTTGAAGAAAGGGTATTTGTATCAAAAAAATGATTAAATAGGTTCAATAGCACTTATTTTACACAGTTCATTTGATAAATAAAAAAACGATGTTAGAAGAGGTTTAAAGTTCAAATCGTCTCCCCATTGATAATAAGAAAAGAAAAACGAGATCCTTTTGATGAAAATCCCCTATAGTTATGGTAATGAAAGTCCTACCTAAAGATTACTTGGAGGGAATATTACCGATGATTCTTTAATAAAGTAAAGATGATATCATATATTTAAAACGTATACCCGGACATCTATATTTTTTAAAACAAATATAATTAGCTAAGAAATATACGCAGAAACTAAATTGAATCGCATTCAGATTTCAAGCCTCAATGGCTTTGTAGCATCTCAAACCAAATAGTCAGCATCATGGCTATACCTTGTTCATATTAAAATTTAAGATGTCAAATGCTCTATTTATTAGTTTTAGATAAAAACATATATAAAGAAGAAAGAGGAACAAGAGGGCGGATATGTCATCTTAAAAACATTTATGAAAACAATCTATGCCTGCCAATAATAAGAAGTGAGATTACAATATGCAGCAGGCAGGTAGGCAGCAGGCAGGCAATGTGTCAATTTTTGAGGAGCTCTTCTTATAACACTAAGCGAGCGAGCGAGCGAGCGAGCTCTTCAACACACTCATCATCATCATCATCCTCCCTTGGGCCTTGCACAACAAGGGAGTAATATCACATCACTTTGCTTGACACGGGTGCATCTCTGATTCTCTATATGCCTTGTGTCGTTACCATCTCAGCAGCCCAATCCTCATCACTAAGATCAGTGTCCTGCACAAGACATATGCTAAAAAACTCAGCCTTTTCCATACAAATGTTGTGCCATCACCATCAGTGGCTACCAGGAGCATCGATTAAGTAGATGGATTTTTACTGGGAAACTGAAACAGTAATGACCATAGTACAAAGAGAAACACATATCACACCAGACACAAACATACCCCATCTTCTTTCTTCTTTGCCAAGTTTTTGCCACCTACACAAACATAGACGTAAAATAGAAGCTAACTTGCTCACATGTACATACATACTTAAGAGAAATTGTTATGAAGAAGAACTTTCAGAATAAACAAATAATACAAGCGGGAAAAAGTAACTATCCAGAAGAAGTATGATAATAATAGAAAGGTAATCATTCCCATAGCAATTGAATGTGGTTTTTGTTGACGTCGACGACACTCTAGGGCGGTATCCAACGTCTATCTCCCCCATAGAGGAAGTAGGTGGTATAACATATTATATATATTCCTTTCCAGGTACTGGAAGCAGTACAAAGAGAATCCGCTCTTTCCTATAAAGACTTAAAAAACGAAACAAGAATTACCCACTCAAAACAGAACATATCAGATGCCATGCCACCAAATCTGACATATCATATTGCTAAAAAGCAAACGAAGATGAAGATGCCACCAAGAATTCTCAGTTTCCTAAATAGGCAATCACCTAGACTAAATTCAATCATATAACCTTCTTACCAAACTAGACTAAAATGGTTTTAAAATAAGGAATTAACATGCACATGCGTATTATGAAAAGAGAGAGAGGAATTAACCATTGCCGGCTATACTCTTTATTTGGCTCTTACTTTTTATAATTTTTTTTTAAAAAATAAATAGTATCGCCGGGCGGCTATACTCGGGTTTTCCTAATTATTTTAAAACGAAATAGTATGGCCGGTCGGCTATACTAGGTTTTTATAATTTTAAAAAGAAATAGTACAGCCGAGCGGGTATACTAGGTTTTTTATTTCTTTTAAAACAAATTGTATAGCCACCCGGCTATACTTCGGTTTTTAAATTTTTTTTTAAATAAATAGTACAGCCGGTCGGCTATACGCGGCTTTTGTAATTTTTAAAAGAAATCGTATGGCCGGGCGGCTATACTCGGGTTTTAATTTTTTTTTTAAAGAAATAGTACAGCCGGTCGGCTAGACTCATTTTATGTAATTTTTAAAATAAATAGTATAGCCGGCCGGCTGTACTATCTTTTTTAAAAAATAAGACAAAAACAGCGTTTAGCCGGTCGGCTATACTATTTCTTTTAAAAATAACAAAAACCGAGTATAGCCACTCGGCGATACTATTGCTTTTATAAAATAACAAAAAACCCGATCCGCTAAACTATTTCTTTTTTCAAAAGAAAAAACGAGTATCTCCGCTTGGCTAGACCATTTCTTTTTTCTGTTGTTGTTTGTTTGAAAGATTAGGGAGAAGCGGAAAGGACCATTAAGAACTAACAGTAACCTGATTAACCTTCTTCTTTGAATCAGTTTGGCGTGACTTCTGGCCAGAAACTGGAAAACATCAACAGTTTTCACCGTTCTGAGTATTCAGATACCAATATGTTCACAATAAGAAAACAGAAACCTTTTGGATTTCTTGGTGTTTCATGAACCTTTGAAGAGGGAAGCTGTACTTGACTTTGCATACTGTATAAAATTGACCAAAATAGCTGGTGGGTACATACAGAAGTACAATTTTAATGTCGGAATTCACTAAATTAAGACAAATAATAGGATATTCCCACTAGCATGCTTCCCGGATGCACGCGGTAGGAATCAAGTCCCCCAATTTTTTCATCTTCTCCTTCACTTAAGTAAGTGACGAGGGCTTCGAGCCTCTTGCGCTGCGTCACCTCTGGGTTTGGATCCTCTTCGTCTTTGCGATTTTTCTTCGATGACGAGGTTCGCGCCATTTTGATTCCACCGGATTTTTCTCTTTTTCTCTGTCTGTTCCTCCGACTCCGACTATTATCTGATATTGATTGTGGCTTCGGAATGATAAACTTTTGAATTTTTTTTCGATTCGAATATATTTAAACAGTATAGCCGCGCGGCTATACTTTTTAAATAAGCTTTTTCACCAGAAACGAGGCTATACTGTTTAAATAAGCTTTTTCACCAGAAACGAAAGGAAAAGGGTAGCTGCATTATATCATTGGAGCCATTACGTCAAAATTAGTTCAGACCAAGAGATGCAACTTTTGCGAAAAAGAATTGCTACTTTTTTTGGGTTAATTTTCTGTAATACTCCAATGCACATAAAGTTACATCATAAAATTATTTTGCAGAGACAACCTTCTGCTTCTAATTTCATATTTCACTAATAAAGAAGATTAATGATACACAAAATTGCACCTATGCCGACTATACATTCTTTTCTCCTCTACAATTTTGATCTCGTACAAAATTTGAATCCAATCATTATCATAACAAAGCCGAAGAATTCTGGTATCTCTCAAATGGTCATGAATGTAGACCACGCAATTCGGATGATGCAGGTGAAGACGCTGCGGGGAGTGATGATGGCAATACGGGATTGCCTTTCGTCTTTTGTTGGTATTGGATTCTTGGAGCATCAGCTTGTGGCGTCTCCAAAGAGAACAAGCTCTTGAAAAATTCATATGATGCAAAGAAGAGAGCTCCTTGAGACATATACATAACCAATCTTGGAGTCAATCCCCTGACAGTCAGCCACAATAAGAAAAATTGTCATGCCATCGTCATATCAAGCATACAGCTCAGTAAAAACTAAAAAGTTAAAAAAGAAAAAGAAAAAAACAGAAATTTACAAGGGTCCTCCTTTACAAATTACAGTGGCTGGGAAGGACAGAAATGGACCAAAACGTACCTGTAAAGGCCTTTCAGACCTTCATTCTTTCCTATTTCCTGAAGGGCATGAATCACATTATTATACTGGCTCATAGACCCTGGAATCTGCATAACAGGCACATAAGAAGCATTGGCAACGTATATATATGTTATATAATTTGAGTTTTGTTCAGTTGAAACATTCTTTGTGAATTTCGGTATAATTTTACAAGGGCCAAAGCTTCAGGAAAAATATGACCTGTTGAAACTCTATAGGCACCAAAATGAATGTCATCCTGATTTCTGAGTCACATCTACTTCAATAGGCTAGCAAGATTATTAATCGTTTTGTTATTGAACTTCTAATGCTCTTAGAAAGCTATTTCAGAAATGGGAAAAGTAGCTGGTGTGAATCATGAATTAATGGATGAGACATTTTTGGCATGAAAAACCCTGACGGTAATCGTTGAACATCAGAAAAATTAATAATGAATCAGACACTAGAAAAAATGCATAAAGACTACAAACCTGCGTCTGCAATCTCGTCTTGACAACATCAAAAGGAGTTGTTAATAAAGCAGCAGTAGATCCAGCTAATCCACCACAAACTAGCTGCAGTGGTGGAAAAATCATCTTAGTGTAACTGGGATGAGAAGAGAACGAAAATAACTTGCTAAGAGCCAATTGCAAAGAAGGTAGATTATAGTTAAAATGGAAGAGGTTTGGGGTAGAGGAGAGGTTAACAAACTGTTTGTAATGTGGTGGGTTGAACACTAGCTTCATTCGGGGACAACATAAATTGCTTCAAGCTTTCATATGTATAGAACTGCAGTAGCAATACACAAGGTCTAAAAAATTAAATGCTGAAGTAGAAAGGATGAGAAGGTAGTAATAAAATAACCATGGAGAGTTGCAAGCATCCAAAATACAAAGCCAGAGGACATTTCTGACCCTCTCTCTCGCCTCTCTTCACACATATCTTCTTGGCCCAACTCCTTTCTTTAGCACATAAACTATTTCAGAATGTAGAAATAACTGACCTTGACAATTGAGTGTGGAACATTCCTGCAGAGTACAGCTCCCCACCCAGCATACAATGAAGGCAAACCTCCGTTCCGAATGATTCCAACCAATGCATTCCTTAAAAAAAATTAGAATGGTTGAAACAGAAAACTAACAAAACAGAGTGAGGACCATGCCAGAACCATAGTTGGTAGCTATGAAAAAAAATATTTCTAGAGGCTCACACAAAGGAAATTACATTGAATTTACAATATAATTAGCAATAAAAGTTAAGGTTTCAAAACTTTACATAAAACTCTGAATGAATGGAGCAATCAAAATCAACACCTAGTGCCTACACTGGAGTAAATACTATATGAGTAGTGAAATTGGCAAAGATTATACAAGGATCTTAAAGATTTACCAGCAGTTGTTATAGTGGGAACCAACTTGCATCTGCTGCTTTATACGCTCACTAGGGGTAAAAATAAAGGAAGTAGCAATGCTTGCACAACCGCCTGCCACACAATGGGCAAAAGAGTAATACTCCTGCACAAAAGAAAAGGTTAAGACTTAGAAAGCGTATGGGCGGCTTCACAATAGGTTCCAGAAAGTTTGTGACTTGTTTTCTCCCTCCTCACCACGCTTCCACATGAGAATTAGAGTTGCAAACAAATAGATAAACAAAGTAGAATAAAAAGAGGGGATAGAGAAGCATAGGGACAAAGCCAGTGCCAAAGAGAACAAAAACAAGATAGTAGAGAGATTTGCAGAGCAAAAGATCAGGATGGTACCTTAGGAAAAAGAGGAAGCAAGGCTCCCTTAACTGATTCATATGTAAAAGTATAAACTGCAGAAATTGGAGCTGAAGACTCAATATTTGTAGCAATACCACGATAAAGTCCAGTTAAACCTAAAATCAACATCACCACAATCAGTTTTCAGACATCATAAGAGAAAGTTTTCTAGAGTCATAAAGATAAATTAGTTCTCTCTTTTCAATTCCCATAAATTAACTCACCTCTATCAGACACAATTGATTTTCCAATGAAGCATATAGACTTCTGCTCAGCTCAACAAGATTGAACAACAGTCTTAATTGTATCAACAGGATGAAGACAAACGCTAACAAATATTCCAGACAACGCACCTGCAAAGGCATGTTCTTGCTTAGCAAGAGCATAATGAGGCTTTTCACATGCTAATGCACCGATCTCTGTCTTGCACTCATCCTGGATGATAAAGATTTCAGATTGTTTCTTTTTGCTCCCAAGTTGTTCATGATCATCTATCTTATGATGAGATTCTTCAAACTGATCTTTACAGGAAGCTAACGAGTCTATATGATAATCTGTGTATAGATTAGAACATGGGGTCCTTGAAATACTACCATCTACTTCACTACCTACAGCCCTCAGGAAATAATCTGAAGTCAGAGAAGTTCTTGTATTCATCTCCAATTTTTCATTCTCATATAACGATAAGTTGTAAGCATTTGTGGTCAAGTTATCTACAGGACTACTTGTATCTCCTGAAATGGATCCCCCCGCAATGTTAACTGTATCTCCTGAAATTGATCCCCCTGCAATGTTATTTGTATCTTCCAGAATGCAGTATTGACCAGTTCTGTTCTCAATCTCAGTAACTTTGACTGGGCATTTTAATCCAGAAGAAATTGTATCACTCATCCATCCATATATACTTCCCAATTGGTATGAGACTTCTAAACTTGCAAGCCCCTTTCCCCTCCATGATTCTTGAGAAACATTCCCACCCCCATGCAAAAACCTCCATAATGATGAATGACAATAACTTCTACTGTAAGGTTCAAACACAGACATCTTTTCGCTTACCTGCAGAAAATCTAAACTTGGTTGCATTAAATCAACAGTTAAGTACTTACTCTTGGCTGAAATAGGCGCTATGTCATTTCCTTCCCCACCCAGATCAGCCAAGACAACCTCCTTCTGACAGCCATTGTCATTGTGGTTTGAGTTTGCCTTGGGTTGAAAAAACCCAAGAGGACGACTTGCACAATCCCATATCTGGCCAACTGCCGAGATGAGCATAGCATTGCTCAATATCGCAGGAGACTTGGGCTCCGGTTTTCTAGTGCGTTGCTTATTAATTTTATCAGAAACGAAGGGGGGATATTTTTCGTGAACAAAATCAGCAAGCCCAGAGGATGCCTGACCAACTGGGTACCACCTGTATTTGATCGAAGGCTGATCATTCTTATGCCGTTTATTGCACCCAGCCATTTTCTCAAATCTTTTAAGGGTTTCCTTGAAAAAGAAGAGTGCAATATCTTGATAGAAAAGTAACTGCATAAGAGAATTAACAGATTGCATCATTGAATGTGACTAATAACATAGAAACAACCTATCTTAATCTCACTTATTGCCCTTAGATCTCTCCCCCCACATTGGTTTTATTTTTCCCCCTCTAATCAGTAGCATTCGGCTAAATAATTTCAAATTTTCGGTAATAACAACAATAGAAAACACGAAAAGAAAACACGTTAAATGGAAAATATAAAATTAATACCAGTCAATTTGTTCCCATTTCTTATTATCTGCAGATTATACAAAAAGAGCTCAGCTCCAGCTTCTCCGATCCACAGGAATCCAATGAGCCAATTAACAATACATGAATCCTGAATGGGAAATAAATTTCACAAGACATTATTCCATCCCAACTAAAACCCTCAAACAGTTCGTCAAATCAAACCCATAAGATAACTAACACTTTTCACACCATCTACACCCAGAAAGAACAGAGTTGTACGATTAATGTAACACATTTTAACATTCATATGCAATTGCATAAGAGTATGAAAAAAATCTTATAAATGAAACCCAACAAACAATCTTCAAACAGGAATACTAAATATCAAATTCAACTATACAGCTCAGTTTGGATTTCAATGAAACTAAGCAACATT
The DNA here is from genome assembly GCA_018703695.1 of Prunus fruticosa. Taxonomy (NCBI): domain Eukaryota; kingdom Viridiplantae; phylum Streptophyta; class Magnoliopsida; order Rosales; family Rosaceae; genus Prunus; species Prunus fruticosa. The sequence continues at coordinate 21,112,584 of CM031921.1, forward strand.
ACACACAATAAGATTTCAATGATCAGATTCTTTTCTTTTCCCCAGCTTTCTCAGCAGCCAAACAAGAAAAAATCATGAATAATGCATCAAATTTCAACAGGGAAAGAATTTGAATCAGTAATTTAGAATTGCGAGTGTAGAAACCTTGACGAGAGTGGCAGCTCTCGAGCTGAAATCAGAATCTCTGTCTTTCTGTGGCTCATTTCCCGAGAAAATTTGATGGAAAATTTAGGGTTTAAGGAGGGTGGTGTGGGTTTTATATAGAGATTTGTAGCATAAATTCAAATTATGCTTCTATATATCACTTGTGCGCACGTTACCGAATGATTCGAATTCTCAGTGGCACTACGCTAACGTGAACCTGGTGGAAATTGCATTGAAGGGTTCCTGTCCGCTGTACCTGAATACGTGGTGACTAATCATTGGCCAAATTTTAAAAAGTTCAAAGGAAAAAGTACCGCATTTTTTTCTTAGAAAATTGATCTAAAACAAAAATAAGATGCAGAATTGAAGAGAAAACCCTAGAAATAATAAATTATCATAAAAGATATTAATATATTAGCTTTTTTAATTTTAAAAAATTGAAAGGGGGGGTGGGGTGGGGTGGGGTGGGGTGGGGGGGCCAGGACCACATTGGTCCTTTAGTGGCTCCACCCCTGAGTGACGAGGTGGGGATAGGGGTGGGGGTGACAGTCGGTAGAGATGGTAGGGGTGGCGATAATGGTGGTGTGACATTGAAATCCAAGTTCAACCCGACCAATTCTAAATAATGATTATGCCTAAAATGATTAGTCTGAACTTGACCTGCTAGACTTGATATTTCACAATCTGAACTTGCCTAAAATGAGTCAATAATTTCCCTCACACTTCAGCAATATTTTGTCAAAATATCGCTATAATATCGAAAATATCGATGTAATGGAAAAAAAGAAGAAAAACAAAAAAACACAAAGCACATACGCAAAGGGGATTCAAACCCTTGCCATTTCACTCCTTCAACGCCTTAACCACCGTGTTGCTTATGTTTTTGTGAAAATATACTAAAATATGTATATTTTTAGGGTAATGATTTCCCCACTCCCTTTTTATCCACTTACATTCCTTTTTAGTTATAAAATGGAGTGTAAGTAGATAAAATTGGAGTGGGGAAATCACCACTCTATTTTTATTGTTTTGTTTTGAACTGTTGTTGAGGCCCAAAAAATCAAGGGTTGGGCCCAAATAAATTCCCGACCAAGTGCGACACCTTATTAAGAAGAAACTCAATTCGGAGCATGCGAAATTCTTCTTGCACGCTTGCACGAGCCACGATCACGTGCCATGCCAAATAAATATGCAATTTATCACGCTAAGAATTAAAATGAGCCTATAAAAGGCATTGGCTCTACAAGCTTATGCTAATTATTTTGTCAAGCATTATGTCTCTTTTCAAAGACGACAAAATTCAAGCACGCCAAGCGACATGCCATGCTAAGCAGGAAATCATTATTTCACACATAGCCATGCTACAAGCTTAAGTGGGCCCAAGCCACGCAAATGCTCGGGGCTTGCTTGAGTGGGTTGTGGTATGGATGGTAACGAGCTTTCATGGGGCCCATTGATGAGCCAAGAAATGGAAGTTTTGGACTGCTTGGGAGCCCCAAAACTCAAGCCTATTTCTTGAGCCCAAACACATGGGTTAGCATGAGAGAGGAGAGAATATGACACAATGCCTTAGGAGAACATCTCATAGGCTGCTGTAGCATTTAGGAAAATCCATGATAGTTAGAATGCTCAAAAACGAATAAGCCATTTCCAGCAGCTGGACGAAAGCGTGCGGGCCGCTGGAAAGGAGAACACCGATAACCCCAACACTGTACATACAAGCCCAGCCCAGTACCTTATAAAATATCTAGCATTGTCATAAGTCTCAGAACCAAGTCAAATAGCAAGCCACTGCAAAAACCAACGGAGATTCATAGGAATACCCATCGAACAAAGAACTTCCTCCATCTCTCTTTTCCTCTACAAGCTCCATCTTGAAAACCCACAAGGAAAGCAGGTGGCGCCTCACTCTTATGGGGGAGGTCCAGCTGCGTCAAAACCTTGGAACCACAAAGGGCTCCTTACCCATGTGCCTTGGATAGGAAAATTGCATCAAATAGGATCAAGTGGTAAGAAGCAACGAAAAAGGGAGGAGGAGGTTAGATAAAATTAGGGTTCTTTGTGGCTATAAAAGAGGGCCTTAGCTACCCAGAAAACCAACCCATTCTTCAGAGAGCAAGCTTCCTCTCTCACCTGCAAACCCAGTTTCAGAGCTTGACCAAGCTTTGTCAAGCAACCTGAAATTTACTCAAGCCACCCAATCCTCTTCCTCCGTGGTCTTCTTCTCTTTCTTGAGATAAAAAACCTTCCTAATCTTCCTCTCGCCCCAAGTCTTAATTTCTGTCCTCTGTAAGAAACTCATGCTTTTCTCTCTCTCAAATTGCTAAACTTGTGAAAGCTTAGCTCCCATGCCACAAGCTCCTCATGCCAAGCCATTCCATTGCTAATTTGTCATGTTTATTTGGTTCATTGGTGAAGGGAACCAAGATGTTTTCAAAGGGTTTTCACAAACCCTTTCAAAACTTTCTTGGAGCCTGGTCTTCGAACTCAGAAACGGGGCAACCTCCTCTAGCTCATCCTTTCCAGCAGCCCAAGTCCATTTGTCGGCTGCTAGAAGAAAAAGACCCCAACAACTGTTTTTGCAAAAATCAGATTTTCACATGAGAATGTGAGTCTTTGACCTTTCCCTTTCGGGATGGAATTGAGCAGCTCATGGAAAGAATCTGAGACCCAATCTTCAAATGATTTTGCTTATGGACAACGTCAACCAATCTCGGATCCATATGAGTGACATGTTAACAATTACATGCAAAATTATTTTGGGGATTTATCATTTGATGACTACTCTTCACAATACACTTACTCTACACATAGAGATGATGAAGATAGTGAAAATTTTGAACCTCATAAGAACTTTATGTGGTATTAAGTCACTCATGTATCTTATCATGCAATATATCAAGTGTAAAATATTATGGTAAATTAATCATTATATATAAAAGATTATGGTGTGTTTAATCTTCTTTCATTAATTATTACATATTTTCTACACTCACAGTTTTGTCAGCTCGCTATATAATCAACTTAAATCAGTTAAACCCATCATACAATGCATTTCCTTCCAATTTTTTGTGATAAACTAATAGATAATTGACTAAATAAACATCCTCCAATTTCAATAAAAAAATTCAAGTTTTTCTTACAATTTCCGTGGTTTTTATTCAGTTTTTATTGATATCAATAATATCTCAATACTTCCATAGAAATTTCCGTGTTTTTGGACTACCAATATTTTTGATACCATTGATATTTTAGACCTTGCCCAGAGAGTAATGTATATGAAATTGTATAAAAAGAATCTTATAAATGAAACACAATAATCTTCAAAAAGGACCACTTAAGGCCAAATTTAACTACAACAGCTCAGTTTGGCATACAATAAGCATTCAATGATCAGATTCTTCTCTCTTCCTCAGCTTTCTCAGCAGCCAAACAAGAAAAAATCATGAATAATACATGGAATTTCAACAGGGAAAGAATTTGATCAGTAATGTTCTCGTTATAATGCAATTGTTTGCCCTAAAGAAAATCAACACCAAATTATGCGATCATATTTGTCCAAATAAATAGATAAATAAAAATTTATGTGATCATATATAAGTCATCAATGTATACAGTAGCACCATATATCCCAGACTCACTTGAAAACCCACGTTTGATCAATCGTGACTGGTGGTAAAATTACTTGGGCACCAATTAATCTGCAGACCCGAAACCCAACGAAAGCAAAAGTTTTTCCTTATTACAAACCTAAAGCTATTTCATGTTCATTTACAGAAGTCAGTGAAGTCACATCAACTCCCTACCCATCACCATGAATATCACCAGAAATCCTCAGCCTCATCAGCTTTTGGATTCTCTCCAAGGACAAAGACTTTCATGAAACGGGAAGCAAAAGCTTTTCCTTATGACAAACCCAAAGCTGTACTCTTCAACAAGTCAGTGAAGTCACCTCAACGTCCTACCCATTATCATGAATATCACCAGAAACACTAAGCCTCACCCGCATCAGCTTTTGGATTCTCACCAAGGCCAAGAAGATCCAAAACCCTACTACATTTTCCACTCTCTCTTTCAAGTTTCCAGAATGAAAGAAGAAGAAGAAGAGAAACCCTCAACTGAGCTAACCCTAGCCGCTACTTCCAGTGCACCTCAGTCTCGGTGCCCACCAGAAGATATAGTTTGGACAACTTTGACTTTGGGGCTTCCATCTTCAACCTCCGAGAACAGAGAAGCAGTGGATCAAAACCCTGCTCCTTCCATGAAAAAGGGCCCTTGGGAGATCAAGAAGAAGTTGACCACAAGCGACCTTGGAAACTGGTGCAAGCTTTTGGCGAAAAGTTTGGTAGAGAAACATGTTATGCCCTGCTTGGATGAGGAGTTTGGACGAAGGGTTTCGAGCAGAGAGGGTGCAAGGGTTATAGTTTACGATTGCAATACGAATTCCAACCATCAACTGATTCTCAAGTATTACAAGAGCTCCGACAGTTATGTTTTCAGTAGAAAGTGGGGGAAGTTTGTGAGGAGGAGAGACTCGAACATGGGTGACGAAATTGGGCTCAGCTGGGATGTTCTCAACTCGAGTCTCCAGGTTCTTGTTTTCGGTTCTTCAACGGGCAAACCAACAACCTGCTAGCTCTTTATCGAATTCAAGAATGAAGCATAAATGAAATTTTAACTAATTAATCCTCTTGTTTTCAAGTCTAGTGAACTTACTAATGAATATTTTTCTTTCCCTGACTGCATTCCCACTCTTTTCTCAACTCTCTCGACACATCGGTTAGGTCAATGACAGACTTTCTTACTTTGTTTATGATGAAGATGTTGTAACCCTTTTTTTAAATCAGAGTGCTGAAATTTTTTTTTTACCTTCAATCGATTTTTTCTTTTTCAACTGTTCAAGCCGTATAAGTTGTTTTTTAAGAACAATAATAGTAGAAAAGAAAAATACAACTAAACCAAAAGTTGGTTCTGAGCCCATCTAACTCTAATGAAAAATGTGGGGTTATGAAGAATATTTTGTATAACTCGGTCCTAAGACTATGTATTCAATCTCCTAACTTGTAAAGTTCAAAAAGAAAATGTAGACTGTACAAGATGGAGAGATGTCAAAAATCGAAGTTATGCTATGATCCTTTTAAGTACATATATTACAAGGTCAAAGTCTGAAGTCTCCAGTTGCCACTTTCAATATAAAGACAAATGGAAACTACTAAAACACTAGAAGGAGCAGAGTTAGATTATCATAGTACAGTGAGTTTTTGAGACTATGGCTGTCGAAATTGCATTTTTAATTCCAGCGTTTGCCAGGCTTCAATGATGAGCTGCTGCCAGCGGTAGATTTCCAAGGACCTAACAAGAATTAGGGTAGGGGAATGAGTAAAGAAAAAGGGGCGGCGTTGAGAAGAGGAAAAGAAGGGGAGAGTGAACCAGGGTTCGGAGAAATACAGTGGTAACAGTAAAAGTTAATGAATTCGACAGAACTGTTAAAACAGAGACAGAAGGATTGGATGCATACTTGACAAAACCTTCGAGGAACTTTTGATCAATGATGTCCGAGTAGCTTTTGTTTCCACCAACCTAGGTGATGGCTTTGGAAGTTTAGATGGCGCAAACCTGGAAATGAGATGAGAAACAACTGAATCATTAGATTCATAGGAATAAAATGAGTTTAATGACAAGCAAATTCGAATGACAATCCAACCTTCCAAATGAAGCACTCTCAATTCCAATTAAATTTTTGAAACCGTGACCCAGTAACAATTATAATAAACAATGGTGCATCAAAAAATTGTGAATTTAATAAGGAAAAAGGTAGCAAAGTTTAGACAACAACCAGCATTCTGGCAATTTAAAAGATGTAAAACATGACAAGTGCAGCAAGCAACTTTTAAATATTGACCAAAAAAAATTTCCAGCAATTAATTATTGATCTCACTAACAAAAGGACACCTTAGCAATTACATGAGGAGACTGGGAAATGAGAAACTCACCTTACTGTGCGCTGGGAAGGTGTCTTCTCGCCTCGTGCGTTCTCAGCTTGAGTTTTCTGGACTTCTGTATTTCCAGCTTTTGTACCTTCTGTTGGTTTTGTAACTTCAGGGAAAAGAGTAAACTCCACAAGACTGGCCATTGAACCCTCGGTTTCTGTTCCCATTGAAAGATCACCATCGGATATGTCGCTTAATCTCTCCCCAGAATCTTCCTCGCCAAAGCCCAAGAGCTCAAAGTCTTCAGTAAAGTTTTGACTTGCCTCACCTCCATGCTTTGGTTGAGTCGAATGTTCATTATGATGTCTAAAGTCATCGATTGACTGCTCAGAACTAGCTTCATAATGCTTCGGTTGAGCCGAATGGTCCTTATGATGTCTAAAGTCATCTATTGACTGCTGAGAACTATCTTCAGAATGCTTTGGACCTTCATGCTTTGATTGTCGTGAATGTTCCTTATGATGTCTAAAGTCATCCATTGACTGCTCAGAACTAGCTTCAGAACGCTTTGTCTCACCTCGATGCTTTGACTGAGGTGAGTCTTCCCTATGATGTCTAGAGTCATCTGTTGACTGCTGAGAACTGGATTCAGAACGCTTATCGCTATGCTCCAAGCCTGAGCCTTTTCCACCTGGCATTCTTTGGCTCTGTCGAGGAGTCCCAATTGAATGTCTTCTTGGAGAGGAAGACCCATATCTTAGTGAGTTCATGCCACGGTGTACCCCATTACTATTGGCCTTGAGCAATCGCTCAATCTCCTCATCTTTCTTAGCAATTGTGTCCCTGAAGGATGCCACCTGCAAGATTTAACAAATAATTACACACACATAAAAGGAAACTAGACCTGCTCTTGGGCTCAGTAAATTTATTTTTTGTGTTCTTTATTTTTTCCAGAACAGAGAACAAGTTCATTACCAGTAATAGCTTTAACCCATTCCTTTCTGAGGAAATGAAGATAAAGAACCTATTCAATTTTCTATAATCTCGACTTATTTTACAAGATTGTGAACTACTTTTAAAAAGGAACGGAAATTCCATCACAATTTAATTCAAAACGCAGGAAGGAACTATATCTAGGTAGACATGTTTTAAAAATAGACTTGTACCTGTTCCATAAGTTCTCTTACATATCTTCCCTCTCTGTTGCTCCGTGCAGCACCCAGTTCGACGCCAGAAACCCTCTCTGCAAACTTCAGTGTACTTATAGTTTCAGAAAAGGATTGAACTTCGGGATTCAGCTGTACAAACATGAGGGTTTTTGCTTGACCACCTGCAGTTAGAGCAGAAAAGAAATAAATAAGCCATCCATCAATTGAAGATATTGAGAGTTACAGAATATAACTTGCAATGCATACTTATTGAACCTTGTTATCAAGAATGAAACCAAATTAATTGGACAAGCACCTAGAGAACTCTGAAGCACTTGAGTTAATTTGCTATTTCTATATGGTACATGTGAATTCTTTTGTGCAAGAGCAAAAATTACATCCCCGAGAGCAGACAGTGATTTGTTTATATGCTGTGCCTCCCTAAGTCTATCTCCAGTAGCTTCAGAGCGATCCACTCGTTCACTGCCAGCAAGATCCACGAGATGTAGACTACCACGCAGAGCAGTGTCAGTCTTCAAGTCCACACCGCGAACATGAACAGTCAGAACACTGCACCATATAATTGATTAAAAACCAAGTCTCATGGAAGAAAACAATTTATATAATGTCGGAGGAAAAACTTTGTACTCAGAATATAACCTATGAGATCTGCTGCTTCTTTCATTTAGGGCAGTGGCACCGACTGCCCGATTCATCAACCCAATATTCATTAACTTTAGGACATCTGCAGTTGAGTTAACAGGATGCATGCTTGCATCAGGGACAGCTAACCCATTTGGTAGGGTAGTATTCCAAATCCCAAGTGTGTGCAAGTTAAAGAAAACAAATCTACTCTGATACCAAAATGTGGAAGAAAGGATCAATATCATCAACAAGGAAGCATACAAAATAACTAAGAACAAACTACTAGTCAATGCAAGCAGTCTACTTGAGTCTCAAGTCTCAACCATGAGTCACATTTTAAGAGGTAATAAAAATTGACGGAATAAAGGATATCTTTTTTGAGGACTCTCACTTGAGAGTAGATCGCGAACTTGTTCATTGTATATCTCAACCATTTGAACGCCAACTTCATACGCTATGGAGCTTTCCCTGCTCTGAGATATTTGGAAAAGATCATTCAGTGCTCGATAGTTGACACCCCAGTCATCTGTTGACGATACACTAGGCCCACTCTAGAAGTAACACCAAAAATATGTTAGAACATGGGTAAGAATAATGTACACAGTTTATTGAAGAAAACATACACAAATTCATTCATACCATTGTATATGTCTTTCCTGAACCAGTTTGACCGTAGGCAAATATACAAACATTGTACCCGTCTAGCACAGAACGAATCAATGGTTGGGTGTCCAAAAATACCTCCTCTGTTGACATAGGTCAATATAAGTATACCAATTATTACGAAAATAATCTATGCCAACATCACTTGTTACACAATATTAGAAACTAAATACCTTGTGTAGCTGCAGGACCAAATACTTTGTTAAATTTAAAAAGCCTGCGGCTGTCTTTTCCTTGTTTAGAGGGATTTGCAATTACTATATCACCATTTTCACCAACATACTCTATGGTGGTTTGCTTCTGACTTTGCCCCGGAAGGAATGGTCTTATTCGACAGTACACTCTAATATTACCTTGACCAAAACAAGCATCATAATCAACTAACAAGCAATCAATTCAAAATATGACCATAACACAGTTATATTTGACAATGTACCTTTCAAATCCTGAACCTCATTATACAATTTCCGATTTTCATCAAGAACAACATGATACTTTTCAGCAGCATCTGTTAGTCCTTTCAGCTTCGCGCCTATTGAAGGTAAAAAGCATAGATTGTGAAGAGATGCCCAGCCCATGAAAACATTACAAGTAAACAGAAAAATTAAGCTGTTACGTATCAGTCTTACCCAAGTAATTAAATTCTGCAGAGTAACTTGCTTTTGTCATCAAGATTTCATGTCTTGTGGACTCCAAAGCAGCACTTAATTCCTATACAGCATCAGCATATCATGTTATAGAATCAATGTCAACACACTGGCTCTATGAGACTGAGTAAAGGCAGTAAAGGCAAACCTTCAAAGCTCCAAATTGGTTAGTTAAAAAACTTTGGTAAGTGTGTTCTTTCTTTTTCCATCTCCATGATTCAGATTCCAAAGATGCCTCTAGTTCTTTCTGGTTCTTATTTGAATCTGTTAGTACACACTCAAGTTCTTTTAACCTCATTTCTAATTGAAGTTTAGCTTCTTTTGCATTTGCCTCTAACTTCAGGGAATGACTTTCATGCCTGCTTTTGGCCATTTCTAGTTCTTGTTTCAGTGTTGAAATCTCTTTATCCCTGCGATCCTTCTCTTCCTTTAATCGCACTGCATCCTGCTTCTCAAGTTTTTTCTTCTCCTCTATATCAAACTTCTCAATCTAAAAAAATTATCGTGTTATAGCAAATAGTATAAAAGAAAAGCAATGTAACAAGTAAAAAGAAAAAGTTGCATTAAAAGGTATCTGGCTCTTTTTTTTCTTTTTTTTTTTTTGTAATTTTATTATTCTAATCCAAATTTCAAAGATTAAATGTGAATTTTAAAATAATAAACATCTTTCATTCCAAAAATAAAAAATTCACACTTTGTCTAATCAGCTATACACATAACAAATACAAATGTGGTGTGTAGAGAGTAAATGCATTTATTTCATGTGTGGAGACAAGAGCAATAAAGATAAATGATGCATGCTTCCCCAAAATGTGATATTTGATGAACTGTCAACCAAGAAACCATATGAGGTTGGCATACATGATATCATATTACACTGCTGCCTACGGTAAGTCATAGACTCAGCAGGGTCGGTTTGGATCACAGAATCAGTTTTTCAGAACCCAAAACCTAGTCCTTGAAATGGCATTCTTAGGAACGAGTAGAACCTAGCAATTTTCATTCAAGTTTTAAAAAAAGTTGGAACAAAAGCATTTTTATCAGGAAGCCAACGAAATTTTACCTGGAAGCACAGAAAGAAGAGCATGTTTGCCATTATTATTTCTCATAAAGTCAAATAAAGATAATGGGTTTAGAAAACCTACTAGTTTTCCTAGCTTTTGAAAAATCTTCATCTTTTGGGTTTTTGATACACGCGGAAAGAAAAATCCAAACTAATTGTACTAAACAAACGTGGAAATGAAACATTAATCCCATTCTTTAACCATAATTCTGTAAAACGAACACGTACATAGTTGATATATCATGTTAACTTAAAAACTATAGATTTGAAGTGGATGAGATATCAATAAGATGAGTAAAAGAGAAGGCACGCATGAAAGCCATTTGTTTCTCAGAGTGTAAGACACAAAAAAGTCATTAAAAACAAAGAATCAACAGTACGACATGCTTTGTCAGTACTAAATTCAAGATAGGAATAAAAGTTTAAAATAGTACCTTCATACTCTGAAGCAGTTTCAGAACAACCTAAAGGAAGGGAAGTAACAACAACAATTGAAGATCAATTAGATTAATACCAAAAATCTAAATTTGGATTTACAAACGAAAAAAATAACCAAAAGCTTTACTCAATGTACCTCATTTTCTTCGGTAGTCCCTGATGCGAGGGTTTCAAGTACTTTTATTTTCAATAGAAACTTCTCCTCGCGGGCCCCATATATATTGTTTTGCTACAAGCATCCAACAATAAAAACAATTAATAATAATGAGTAGAATAAGAAAACGATATTCTCCGATGAAACAAAGCTGAGACTTTACAATTCTCAGGTTCACTGCTTGATTTGCAAATCGTTGCTCAATCACTTGCATGACTTTTCTCAGAAGATATGCTACACGCTGAACAAATTATTATAAAGATAGGTTAGACATACAAAATAAATATACAACATAGACCAAGGAATCAAATTATAACTGTGCATGGATTCATGAATGCTTTTAACAGTATGGCAACCATGTATCCTCCTCTTACTGCCATACATTAGGTACATCACCATTGTTTCTGTCAATGCTGTCATCCAAAATCCTATTCCCAACATTGAAAAGTGATCTAGTAGATGCATTCTGCAACAAAGAATTGCAACATAAAACAAAAGTTTGACTAATATAAAGCAAGAACATATCAATGTACATAAAACAGGATGTACGAAACCAAAAAAAATCAAGAGATTACATCTAAACTGGTCGATTTGATTGACTCCAAAATCTTAGCATCAGAGAGATCAACAAGAGTCCCCTGCTTCAATTGCTGTCCAATATGATGTACTAGCGCAGCTGATGGATCTAAAAACAAGGGAGGGAAACATAATCAAAAGTAATGTCTTTACAACACCAACAACTTATATGCTAGAATAACATCTATAAGTCCAAATAAAAAATCAGGTCCCACATTTACTTAATTCCGGCCTTCAATTATTATTTTCAGAATAATGTATTAATCCAATTAGTCTGGCTAGGCATGCTGAATGAAACTAAGTATTCCAACCCACCACCCATTCCTCCCAACATCCAATCTAACTTTAAAAGTTTATTGCACTTAAAGTATCAGCAAAAGTACTCCAAAGAAAAAGGGCTCACAGTTCTAGCTAGTAACTAACTTTCACAGCCTACCCCTGTAACTCCTAGGTTACTCCAAATTGAGCACAATGCTGCATGGCACACAGTATACATACATGATCACATATATGCAGTATAAGAATTAGCATAAAAGATCTGCCACAGAGCAGCATCATGAACAAAATTATATCATATGAAACAAACAGAACTGCCATAGATATCTTCCTTCTAGGCAGGATTTCTGAGTAAATGTTATTTGATTCAAAGTGGTACCATAGAAACCTTACTCCAAAACCACTTACCACATTTTCATCCTACATATGCTCTTATTGATGGGGTTCTCAAGAAAAGCACCAACAAAAAGTTTTCTAAATCTTTAACTAGATTAATCCTAAAAACAAATTCCCATAATTGATGCTTGAATTGATTTATGTACATTGTACACCAATTGATAGATGATCACATAACATTCTTTGAAAAGACTTAATGCATGTAAAACTAGATATCCAAATCCAATTTTTAAAATTTGTCACTACATGCAGGTTCATACAAGTCTATGAAGTTTATGATTTCTACCTGTCACTTGAGATGTTGAATCAATGGAATTTACTCCAGTATCTTCTCTATTTTGAGTAGATTGTTGTCCACATGTCGAGACATCCCCTCGGGAACGATCAATCCCCTTTAAAGATTCTACCTCTAATAAATAATTTTCTGTCTTTGTCTGATTTTTAGCGTTCTCTCCCCAAAAACCAAAATCAAAAGAAGCTTTAAGTGCACTAAGGCAATGCAAAACTGGCACCATAGAACCCTGCAAATGATCTCAGACCATCAAATGATATGAAGAAGTTACGATGTAGAGAAATAGTAAAGACTCAAAGGTTGACTTTTCCAACCAAATACAGGTACAGGTTAATCCATCCGGTATACTTATACATAAATCTAAGATTTGACAGTGGGCTGGCCACATAGACCAGGATAATATGGTTTTATAATTAACCAGAACATTATCAAAGCATCCTCTCTCAGTTAGTAAATAAATACACCTCCAGTATGCACCCAAAACTCTACAAACAGTGGAGCTAAGACCAAGTTGGCCATAGGATGCTCAAATTCAATTTTATAGACAGTCACCAGATGGACCGGGTTCCTCAGATTCATGATTGTACCGGGATTATACTTAGCTTCTATGAGATCAGACAGAAAGAACCTGTGAATTGTTTGACTGATAAAAACAGGTCAAAAACCAAAATAGTAAAAGAAATATCAATTTAACTACCTGCTCTAGGTCTAACAGTTCAAAGCGGGGGAATCCTAATTCATCCACAGCTGCCAGAAACCTTGTGACATTTGCAAAACCAGGGTCCGAACTCCCTCCCTAAAGCAGGGAAAAAACATTCAGATCAAGAACACAATATGTAAAACCATGTACCAATGGTCCAATACCAAGCTAATACAATTTAAAAGAAAGAGAAGAAAACAGTCTTAACAATCTAATGCACAACAAAGTTAAATAAAGAGACATTTACAAGCAAAGAAAACGGAACAATAAATCCTACCATTTCAACCGAACCAGGACACAGCTTATTTAAAATTCTGCATAAAACAGTGCCATCGATTAAGCAGGCTCTGAGTTCCTCCTCGGAAGCATCCAACGGCAATCTTAAATAAGGAACGATAAAATTTAACCATTCCACCAGAGATAATATCTGGTTACCTAAACAAAATCAGAGTTCAAAGGTAAGGATGGGACCAATTACATGCACATAACTACAGAGAGAGTGAGAGAGTGAGAGAGTGAGTCAGATAACTACCTTCAATTGTGCTGCCAAAACTTTCCACTAGTTCAGCATTTTCACCACGAGTCCCATTTATAATTTCAAATCCCCCATTATCATCTTTGTGTGACTTTGACCCCCCATTCTCATCTTTGTGTGACTCTGTCTGGTTGTTCATGATAAAACTTCCACAAATGCCCGGTCCTTGTTATCAATTGCAGACACAGAGCTACAAGGAAACAATAATACAATGCAAGGAATATATATCAGTCTATATAACTGGTAACAAAAGTCTTAAGGGTGGAGAAAAGACCCAATATGGAAATTTCCCAGAAGAAACTATCAATACAAGGCCGTGCATGTGTGCCACATGAAGATATCATATAATCATCAAAAGCACCATGCCTCACTTGAAAATCCAATATTTCATAACTTCTTGCCCTCATGATTCACGATGCATTGGCATTCCAACTAAGTAATCAAATCACTTGAGAAAAATAACATTTTTGCACATACCAAATTCAGCCATTAATTAATTTCCACCGTGTGCAGCCAATATAGTAGCATTCTTGTCCGTTGCAACATTACATAAAGTGCGATTTATAAATAAAACATTTATATCTTATTGAAAATCGTTCATCCAAGCCCCAAAATGAACTCTTTTATGCTTCCTGAGTTTAATAAAATCAGCAAAAATAAAAATAAAGGTAAAGCTCCTAAAGTACATTCCTTTCTTCACATACACTTTATCTAATAAGAAACTCGCAAACTCAACTGGACGCCACACACACACGTGTATATATATATATATATATGATAAATATGTTGACTGACATAAGTAGACCTTGTTCTTCTCCTATAAATTAAATAAATTACAAGTAACCCTTTATCTTTACCTCATCCCAGCCTCTTTTTTTTTTTTTCTCAGCCACCAAACAGACCCTGAATCATATCGACCCAAAAAATCAACCAAAAACTCAAGAGAAATGAAAATAAAATCCCTAACAGGCTAGCAGCTCAAATTAGACAATTTCAAGCTGCATTGTCATTTCACTCACACAATTCACAAACTCCGCAATCAGATCGGAAACAAAACAAACAAACAAAAAACCCTAACTTTCAGCAAACAAATGCACGAGAATGTACGGACGGAATGTGGCCAAAGATTTACGAACCTGACGGGACATACCAGACAGATCACACCAGAGAGAGAGCTTCGGGGCCGGCCGGAGGAATTCGAATTCCTCCGAGAGATTGCGAATGCCGTAGAGGAAAACCAAATGCTGAAATTCTGAGGACCGATCCGCTTATGAAAATTGAGAAAAAAAAAAATTTATTTTATTTGCTATTTTTAAATTTTTTGATTTCGTTTTTATGGTCCGAGAAGAGAGAGGAAGAAAACTTTTTCGGAAAATAGAGGGAGTGAAATGAAAGATATGGGGGGTTGGTTGGGAATTGGGATTTTGAGTTTTTCTAACTTTTGGGTTTAGAATTAAGAGGCTGTACTTTTTGTTAATTTGCAGTTTGGTCCCTCCTTCACTTTCGGAGTGGGGTTCCCGCCTTGTTATTTTTGTCTTTGTTGTTGTTTTCCGGATTTTGAATTCCAATTTAAGCCTCCGGCCAACGAAAAAAAAACTATTATAATTCAAAAATAGATGGCGCGTGGATGTGGACGTGCGCGCGGCGCTGCTTATAGTATAGCAGAAGACCGCACAAATGCTTATCTTTTCAATTTCCATGTTTAGGTAATTTTCTTATAACAAATTCAATGTGAAAAACAAATATGGAATGTTTGTTTTTAAAGGATAATCTTAACTTCACACCTTTCAATTTTAAGGAGAAATGTTACCTATAGAGGTTATACCTACCAAAACTGAAAAATGTTACCTTACAAGCACGAATTTATTCATCAACTAGTTATTGACTTATCGATATTCCTTAATGAAAGATATTCAAATACAGAAATAATTTTATTAAAATCAGTAGTTTGTGAAGTTTTTGTTTGAAATAATTGGTTCGCACCTTCAATTTTTATTCTTAGTGAGAATTTGATAGCATTCCGGATTGTATTCCTATATACACCTCATGACTGGAGATGTACGTACTGTATGTGATGCCTTAGGCAATGAAAACTATTTAATAAACAAAAATTGGAAAAAAGAAAGATTATTGATTTGTCAATTTCAATAAGAGGACCCCAATATTTATGCGTCAATTTCACTTTTATTTCATTCTTTTTGTGCGGAACTTTTATTTCATTTGAAAATGTTGTTTGTCAATTGAACAGAAAAATATTAATATTAAAAATAATCTAATTGGAATAATAGAACCTAGGACAAGACTTGGGCCTGGTTTTTTCTACTTGGGCTGCGCTTATTTTAAATAAGCCCACCTAATGATGTTCTAAACTTGCCTTCTTCTTTTTTGGGTCAAATATACGAGGGTTTTGTAAACCCAAGCAGAAATCGAAGACGCCTCCGCCTCCTCCCTCGTCTTTGCTTACGTCTTTGCTCTTTGTGGCTTTCTGAAGGTAGATTTACTCTTTCGACCAAAAAAAAAGAAGGTAGATTTACTCTCTGCATCTCTTCTCTTCTTCTGATGTTTGGTGGTTTTGGGTATGGGTTATTTGTGTTGGAATACTTTGTTCATTTCCAATACGATAATACTGTGTAGTTGAAATCAAAGATTCTGCTACTGCTAATTTGGTTTGAAAACTCTATGGTTGTTTTGAATATTGAGTAATTGGTTTTGCTACATCTAATTTATTTAAGCTGCCCATCTTATTCTCATAGTCTTGGAGTTTCTATTTGATGTATCCCACTGAAAGTTATAGCTTGTGTTAGCTTATACTTTGGTGGCTGTTCCTGTTCATCATGTACGAGTGAGTATTTGATCGAACCCACAAGTTTTACAACATGGATTTTGTTTTGTATTTGCTTTTCTGTTTTGGAAAATTTTGTTTTGTTTTGTGATGCTAAAAAAAATTATCTGACTCGACAGTTTAACTTCACAACTGATTCTTGAGGAAAATATTAACCACTAAATTTATTTGAGGCTTCATCTGAATTTATTTGTTAATTTTGTTCATTGTCTTCATGTCTGAATTCAGTCTCCGCCAGATTTTTTATCAAGTCATCCCACACTTTGTTTTCTATTTTTTTTCTGTCTTCTTTCTCTGGATGAACCTATAACTTATTACTAGTTTTCTAATTTTGTTTAGCTTATGCAATGGAAATTTGGGTGTACCTTGTAAAGAAAATGAGAGACAAGCACTTCTATCATGATTTCATTGGACAGATTGTTGCTTTCTCAATTAGAATTTCAGTATTAGACTTCTACTTTCAATGCTCTAGGTTTCTGCAGATTTTGATTAGGATGCATGATGCCCTTGCCTTTTCATTTGGCTAACATGGGTTTTTTTTCCCCTTCATTGTCCTAGCTTTCTACGTGGATAGTCAGCGGGGAACAACTGCTAAAACAAGTATTTTAATTCCTGCAGCAATTACTGATTGTTGGTGGACCTTTCAAATTGCTACCATTCCTCTGATTCTTGGTGCATTGATAAGGTAATTAACTTTACTGATTGTTGGGTGAAAACTTTTGTCTCACTTGGGAAAAATTATAATTGGCTGCCTCGTATGTTTGTAAGTTTCAAGGGCTTCTGTTTATCTTAGTTATCAGATAGGTGGTTATTTACACTAACTGACGGGTTAATGACTGCAAGGGGTCTATACTGCGCACAAATTCTTATGGTTTTTGTTTTTAATGTTCTCTTTGTAGATATACTCTACAAAGCTTTTGGGAAAGCTTCACACTTAACCTCTCCAATGGCGACTGAAGCACCAGAGCAGTCCCCCCAAGCTGATGGAATCCAATCTCTTTCAATTTCCGAGGCTCCACCATCCAGCTCCTCAAATCCAACCATCCAGTAAGCTTCTCTCGCTTTTCTTATCATTTTCTTATCGTTTCTAATTTTTTCCATTGATCTGAACTTACTTCAAACTTGTGGGTGTGATTTGGTGAAGAATGAGTTTGGAGGAGAAGTACCAGCTGTTGAGGAGCGTGGCGGAGGAATGTATTCAAGAGGACGAGCTTCGGAATTTGCTGGCTCATAAGTCCGAACCCATTGCCTATGATGGGTTTGAACCCTCCGGTCGAATGCATATTGCTCAGGTGTTTTTTCAATTTTTCTTTAACAATCATAAAATTCATAACACATAATTGATGTTGATTATATATTTGTAAATTTCAATAGTTGATTTTGAACAAGATTTGATACTTTTTGTGGAGAGAAGGTACTCAAATTGAGATTCTGCAGTGTGTTATTCTCGTGTATTGATTATTTGGATTCAACAGACTTTCTTGTGTTTTGAAAGAATAATTGTAGTAAGAAACTTAAGGGCATGTTTTCATTATGTCATTGTGGTTCAAATGTGCTGTTGTGTAGGGAGTTATGAAGACGATAAATGTGAACAAGATGACCTCTGCTGGCTGCAGAGTGAAAATATGGATTGCAGATTGGTTTGCAATGCTAAACAATAAGATGGGGGGTGATTTGAAAAAGATAGAGACTGTTGGGCGCTACATGATAGAGATATGGAGGGCTGCTGGGATGAATTTGGACAATGGAAAAGTTGAGTTTTTGTGGTCTTCAAAGGAGATTAATGCGAAAGCAGATGAGTATTGGCCTCGTGTGATGGACATAGCTCAAAAGAATAATCTTAAAAGGATAATTAGGTAGCTAGCCTACTACAATGCTTATTGTGCCTGTTATATCTGTTGAATTTGGACTTAATGTATTTTTTTTGTTCTATATATCCAGGTGTAGTCAGATTATGGGTAGAAATGAGCAAGAGGATTTAACTGCAGCGCAAATTCTCTACCCATGTATGCAATGTGCAGATATATTCTTCCTTAAGGTGCTTGTTGTTTTACTTTTGGATATTTTATTAATATGTTTTGTTTCCCATGTTGCCTTATGTTGTGACATACTGTAGACTTGGCTTCATCATTTGTTATATTGCACTGATTAGTGAGGGAATGGTGCTAGTTTTTATGTATGAATGAAGTATATGTTAGGTCCACTTAGAACACAATGCATTTAATTTGAGATGCTTCAGTTCTTGCACCTATTATATAAAATTACTTGAATATGAACACTTAATAGTGAAAAGTGCAAGGAGGAACATAAAGACCCATTTACTGAAGAGCCCTACAAAAGGCTTTCCTAACACTTATCTATTTATTTAGCTCTTGTTTTTCTGATGTGTCTCCTGATCATAATGCTTATAACAGAGAAACTACTAGATTTTTGCAATATGGAGAAGAATGAAGAACATCATATACCTTTTAGGTGTTTTGAACACATAAGTTGCCTTATGTGCACAATAGTCAAATTACATAGTGACGTGTGAAATGTTTTTCCTTTGATAGGCTGACATCTGCCAGTTGGGAATGGATCAACGCAAAGTGAATGTTCTTGCAAGAGAATATTGTGATGACATCAAGAAGAAGAACAAGCCTATTATCCTGTCTCACCGTAACATTCTAATTCCTATTTCTGATGTTGCAATGCTATGTTTTATGCTTTAACATGAAAGTACTTACACAGTATTTGTTTGTTTTTCTTAATGATGATTTGCAGACATGTTACCTGGTTTGCAGCAAGGGCAGGAGAAGATGTCTAAAAGTGATGTATCGTCCTCCATATTCATGGAAGATGAAGAGGTGAGTTGCTTGCTTCTAAAGGTGAACTAAACTTGCAAGTGTTAAATCACCTATATAAGCTGCAGATTAATTGGAAGACAAATGTACTCAAGTTTTAAGCTAGGGGTTTAGCTTTCATTGTATGCCACAAAATATTTATTCTATTTTTTCACGGTATATCATTGAATCTCAGGCTGAAGTGAATTTGAAGATAAAGAAAGCTTACTGCCCTCCAAATGTTGTTGAAGGGAATCCATGCATGGAGTATGTGAAGTATCTCATCCTACCTTGGTTCGATGAGTTTATTGTAGAGCGCTCTGAAAAGAATGGCGGAAATAAGTAAGTGATAGACTTTAGATTTATACTGGTAAAAAAAATTTATTTAAAACGCTTTTGCTTATTTGCCTAATTGAACCACATATTGGTTGTAATTGTTCCTTTTGCTTCCCCTCCCAAATACAGGACCTTCAAAGGCTTTGAAGAATTGGCTGCTGATTATGAAAGTGGTGAGCTACATCCAGCTGACCTAAAATCAGCTTTATCAAAAGCATTGAATAAAATACTGGAGGTAGGCTTAATTCTTTATATGCCATGTTCTTTTCATTTTGAACAAAATACTGGAGGTAGGCTTAACTTTGTTTTTCCTGAATGCAGCCTGTACGGTCACACTTCAAGAATGACAAAACTGCCAAACAGCTATTGCAAAGTGTCAAGGTATTTTTCTGGTTTTTCCTTCAAATAAAAATTTGTTTTACATATCTCAACATTATTAATTCGAAGTTGCCCTAAGATATAAATTTATTAGTTAGAGGAAAACTCAACCAAGTTTTTCTCTGGTGATGTAGAACTATAGAGTCACCAAGTGATGAATGCAATGGAGCTCGGACTTCACATCTTTTCCCTTCTGCTACTAATTGGTGGATGAGAAGACCTGTATTTTCTTAGTTTCTAATGGTGCCCTGAAATTGTAGGGGAAACTTATTTTTTTGGCAGAAACATTTGATATCCTTAATTGTTTTATGATTCGATCTTTCTCATATACTGAACAATGCCCTCAGGCCCGTTTGGTTCATGTGAAAGGAGACTTGGGGATGGGAAATCATTTACTTTCCCATGTTTGGTAAGTTCAATCATGGGAAATTGTTGCCTGGCCCATGGGAAAGTAAGGGGGGAAGTGAAGCCATCCTCCCAATTTGGGTTTTGTTTTCCCTCTTCATGGAAAAGTTTGGGAAAATGAGTCAATATTAAATAAACATTTTTCATGACCATTTTGTCCCCATTAACAATTTAGAATTACAATATATCATTAAATGTATTCTTTTTTTACTTGATTTAATAAGGGTATAATTGAAAATTTATACAAATTTTGTTTTTCATTCCTATTCAAAACAAACATGATAAAGGAAATAAAGTGATATCTTTCGGTTACTTTTCCAAAATTACCAAATGTGGGAAAGGAATCTTTCATTTTCCTTTCATTAGGAAATGACATGGGATATTATTTTCCTTCAAATTCGTTCCGTGAACCAAACGGGGCCTCAAGGTATTTTTTATATACGTGTCATGAAATTGTTTTGGTTCCCATCCTGTTTTCGTATGTGCGCTGTTTCATGTGTTTTCTTAAAATTCAGAGGAAGCATTTTTCATTAACCATTCTGTTTTTCTTTGGTCAAGAACAACGATGAAAATCCATTATGTTTGTTTATAAGCCGGGTCAAAATGATTTGAACGACAGAGTTTTAAATAGAATGTTGTATTGTGTCAAGATGGCTTTTAAAATCGTATATTGCTAAAGTGCTATGGACTAACCCTTAGAGGTTAGATAAACAAGACAGATCAATTGCATTGAAATTCAAATTCCATCAAGACAGATAGATAACCCCGCATAGTTATAAACTTGATAGCACAGCTTATTAAAAATAGTACAGCCGCCCGGCTATACTAGGGATTTTTCATAAAAATAGGCGTATAGCCAATCGGCTTTACTAGGGTCGTTTTTTTAATAAATATTTTTTTTATAAATAGTATAGCCGACCGGTTATACTTGGGGGGTTTTTTCAAAAAAAAAATTAATATACTAGGGTTTTTATTTTTAAAAAATAGTCTCGCCCGCGTTATACTATTTTGATGCGGGGCGAAATGGGTGCTAGCCAGGGGAGGCCCTTTTTATATCAATAGTATAGCCACGCGGCTATACTCGTGGTTTTGTAATAAGGATAGTATAGCCGCGCGGCTGTACAATTTTTGACATGCATGGACGATAGGTGCCAGTTGGTTTTTTTTTTAAATAAATAGTATGGCCGCGCGGCTATACCGTTTTAACACTTGGCGGAGCGGTCGCTAGCGTCAGCGGTCTTTTTTTCTCAATAAAATAGTATAGCCGCGCGGCGATACTCGCTGTTTTTTAGAACAGTATAGCCGCCGACACGTGGCGAAACCTTTCGGTCGGACGGAAGCTACTTCTTGTTGCGCCCGAGAGTAAAAGGCAAAAAGAACCTTCGATAACATGGTTTTTTTTTTTTTTTGGCGGGTTCAGATAACAGTTGACACTTCACAGTTGCAGACGGAGGAAAAATGGAGGAAGACGGAGGAGAACGAGCTCAACGGCGCCATCCGACTAGCTCCGAAACCCTAATCTCAGAGCCACACCTCGATCCACCGTACACGTGTCCTGAAACCACACTCCATCCCGGTGAGGAGGACCGCACGGAATCGAAACCCGAGCTGAACCAGACTGAGATATTCCGAACTCTCGAAGTGGTCGAGAGAGACTCTCTCGCCATCGCCGACAGCTTCGCCACTCTCTTCGCCTCCCTTCGCTTGGCTCTCTCTGAGGTCTCTCCCGCTTTTTATTTCAGTTTATTTACTTCGAGTTTGTGTTTGGTTGCCGAGAAAGTGAAGAACACAAGGAAAATTAAATTTCTGCAATCCTTTAATTTTTTTTCTTTCTAGTTCGCTTGATATAAGATAATAATTGAAGGACTTGAAAATTTATCTGATTATGGACGATGTTGTATGAAGGTCACTAGCAACTCGGTTGATCACATGCATTGCTTTAGCGAGGCTGCTGGCCGCCTTCAAGAATCCGGTATCTGTTTGTGTAAAAGTGAACTTTCTGATCATTGATTTGAATTGTGAAATACTGGAAGATAATAATGTTCTTGAATTTTCAATTTCAGTGCTTGATTCTGCTACCAAGGGAAATCGGTATATAAATTCAAGTCTCAGGTAATTATTGAATGCTCTAATCATTTTCTCTTACGATTTAATAGATAGCGGAAAATGGAAATGGCTTTGAACATTTATGCATAATATGATATGAACATGTCTGCAATAACCGTGATTCGTGAATTGTGGTTTCTGCAAGGACCATTTCTTGTTCTTCATATAATAGATATCGGACTATCTAACATCCCGTCATTTGTTTTCTAAGTATCTTAATTTCCTACTGTAATGTATGTCATCTATAAAAGTATTTTTGCGGTGTGTTTTTTGTAGAGATGTTTGCTATTAACGTGTGGCGCACATCCTTGCGATGACTGGCCGCAGGAATACTTTCTCATGGAAGTTCTTAACTTTGTTTTCTTTTGAGCAAATCTGCTAATGCAATGCACCGATAGATGACTATCTCAGTAACTTTTGAGTCTCGGTATCTGTTGGGTGCCTTCTTAGTTTTAGGATGGAGAGGAATTAAAGTTTTAGGCAACTTGTTTCTCTTTTTACTGGGAAATACTGGGGGAGTTTGCTTTTGCAGCATAACAAAACGTTGATTTTCCTATTTTGGGCAGATTGAATGAAGAAATGAAGGGCACAGACAGTCTAGCATTGCAGCTGTATCCTTAAACATTTGTTTCTTTACATACCCTATGCGTGTGTCTTACATACGTTATGCTTTGGCCTTCCATTTGTACCAATTACTTATGGTGAAATCAAGGATTCATCCTACTAAGTGCTGATATGAAGGCAGCTGGATGCTCAGTTGAGTATCAATCGGCTGGCAGCTGATAAAAATTGCTAAATGCAGTTGAGAATTTAGAATTCCCTTGAACTGGTATTCCTGAAGAGTGCTTTGCTTTTGCGATGTTGGTATTGTTTTGGAATCCTTAATGTATGTCCAGAAAAATCTTGAGGAGAAATGTTGATGCTCTAGACTCAGGTGTTAACAAGCTCCTCCGACTTCCGTGATGTAGACCTGTCGACCTGCCAGACGTATGATTGCATCAGTTATCGATGTGGGAACTTCTCTTCCAATTTCTTTGCTTATTTATGATTGTTTTGCTTGGAAATTATTGTCATTATCGGTGTCAGGTCATGGGACAGCTTCATCAGAACCTTTGTTACGTAATTAATGGGCGAAATAGTTGTCCGATTGGCTGCAAATTAAGTAGATGTGCTGCTTTGTTAGCTAGCCAATAGGTGCAGAACGTTGAGAGCATTTCTAGACTGTTACATTGTAAGCAAATATTTGTGTGCAGTAACTCGAGAGATTAATGTACAGATTTTATCTTCTTCATTCGTTTTGGGCCTTTTTAAGTGTTGTCTATTTCAAAAAGTCGAAGCAGATTTCTTCCTTAACTCTATCTTTAATTGAATTATGTAGCTAATCTTGGTAATTCAAGTTTGGCATTGTTGTGCTGTAAAAATAATCGTTGTCAGATTTATTGTGAGATAAATCAGCTGTGAGAGAAAATAGTTGGGCTTTTGGTAAATTTTTTGTTAAAAGTGTTGTTGGTATTGATTTCCGCATAATCAGAAAATGATTGAAGCATAATTATTAAACTGAACGCCTCTTCAAAATCGATTCCTGCATAATCAAAAAATGAACACACTTCATTAGCTGTTTTCCTTTAAAGCTCTCTCTCTATATCACAACAATTTTTAACAATAAGTGATTTTCTCATATTTTACCAAATGGATTGGGCTTTCCAAAAATTTTAAAAAATCAGTTATCACCCCAAACAAACAATGACAAACGGTCACTAAGTTAATCTGCATAATCTATTTTCAAACACACAATTTTTTGCCTTTGCCTGTAATTGAACCCACTGGAAATCCCTTGGCAATAAAATTCTCACGGGCAGCAAAATTTTTGTATGCCTTGGGTAGATCTCACCTGGGTACTTTGGAAGTGAAAATTTTGGATACATTAGCTGACATGGGTTCTGAAAAGTAGTCAAAACTATTTTAGGAGGGCCAAATCTAACCCTTTGCAGCTTATAGCTCAGCCCACCCCCTATCTGATTTGATGGTTCTCTAAACCAACTGTGAGTTTGGAATTCTGGTCCAAATACTATTACAAAAAAACTCCTTATTGTATAGTGACTCTATACAATGAACTAGACTAAAATTCGAAGTACGACAAAATTTTCAACAAGTGTTCTAATTGTAGCCAAAATAATTATCATGTGGTCCAGTCAACAGAAAGAAAAAAAAAATGAAAAAAGGGATTTCATCAATTGGGTTTTATTTATTTTATTTATTTATTTATTTATTTTCACCTATCTGGTCAAATCATTTTAGGTTATGATCTTGCAAAAAAAACGTTGTTATATATTGCAATTAATGTCAACCTATATTGATTAATATGAGACAAAAATTAATAACAAAGAAAGAGTTTGGTCAATTGGCCTCGATTAATCTCCTACAGAGGAGAAACACCTCATGCAACAAAGATAACACTTTTTATGATCTTCAATCAATAACATAATGACACGTAGAATAATTTATTTACGTGTTAGTGGCCAAAAAAGGAAAACATATAAAAACATTTTTGTCTAAGGAGGAGACAACTTGGGTTATATAAATATCCTTCTTTGCCACCACACAATATATATTTGCTTACACATTATATATTTTAATCTTTTTGGTAAATCCCATATCCTATATCTTTGCTTACACATTATAGTTTATTCACGAATCACAAAGATTTGCTGTTCATCACTGTGAATAATAGGCAAAAATAAATACATAAGAAAATAATTAAATGGGATGATATTGGGTTGGTGAACGGTGCCAATGGCTAATTAAGGCGTTGTCTCGACTCACATAAAAGTATAATATCATAACATTACATCAACCACAGTGCAAGCCAGATCTTAGTTGAAAAACTTCAAAGATACTCCAGACATTGGAAGCCCTAAATGGTCCCACATTATTCAAACTTCCTATAGTTTCTAAACATAAAATTCAAAACCCTACTAATCAATATACTAGTCTTTCAATTCTTTTTTGTCAGCGAAAACATAAGGGATTCAAACTTACTACTTCTTACAACATTAAGAAATGAAATATATACTTATTAAACAAATAGTTAATTAATAACTTCTCAACATTATTGATTATATTGATTTCACCGATAGATGAAAAATCACGGCGTATAATCCGTACATCGTCTACTAAGAGCATCCACAATGTGCTCCCTAAACCACCTCCTTAGACAAATTTTAGGGAGGAATCATAAAAATGCAACTTCAACCATGCTCCATATCCACCTCCTAAAATAGGGAGTTTTCTAGGAGCTCCTAAATCTAGAGGAGAGAGAAATGACTCCTAGTGACTCCATATAATTTAATGCTGTTTTATTTAATGAGTATTTCAAACCTTTATTTAATGCTAACTATTTTTTATTTTATTTTTTTAATAGAGATAGACCAATCAAAAAAGAGTTATAGCATTAATGACTCTTCAAATTAGGGAGTATGGTTGGAGTTGAAATTTTTTAGAGAGCTCCTAAAATAGCTTTTTTATATTTTTGGCTAAATTTTAGCTAAGAAATAGAGAGCATCATGGGCCAGAACGCAACACCAAAAACACATCGATCAAACGTTCCAGAAGAATTAGACCTTGCAATTAGCTTCAAAGCTAGGGATACTCAGGATACTATTCTCTTATCTAAAAGGTCAAGATTCAGGTTCAATTTTATTCAGGAATTTTTCTTTCCGTGGTCAAAATGAAAATGAAACACGCCTGCCACTTTACCTAGTTTGCCCTTGGCTCATGCCGTGCCTCGACCTCTTTAATTCATTTTGTCGAACATCTTATCCTTATGACAGCAAACGCTCAAGTAGAAAATCAAATGAACTTTATATTAATGGCAGTCACTAGCTAGCTCTACCATAGATCTGCCAGCGATAATTACTTTACAATATGCTTTAGTTAAAGCTACTTTTTTTTTTTTTAGTATTATACAACTCAATATAATATCCCCTGAAATCAACTACTCTCTAATAAAAAAATCCCAAGTTTGCAGTTCATGATGGGAGAGTACATGCTAGTAACGTCCATTACATGATAACAACAGTATTGGAATTGCAGAAATATATGTACAGAAGAGTGATAGAGGTCCATTTCACGTTTCTTTTTGTGTAAAGGTGAAGGAAACGTAGTGGATTCTAAAGAGTGTTTTATGATTCACACATATATCGCATTTGTAATATATCTACAAAAATATCATTTTATCATACTGTGAATTTGAATTATTAATTTAATTAAATTCTTAATCAGACAAAACAAAATAAGTTCATGTTTTGAGCAGTTGATGAAGTACATAATGGTAGGTTGGTCACATATTATATATATCAAACAAATTATTTCAATGCTTATGTTTCCAATTATCAAAATGTTACATCAAATACGGAAGTGATTGTTCTTAGTCACTTAAATTATATTCTCTTTGTTAATATAATTTTATTGCACTCGGGATATAAAGCGGGTGAAGCTTTAATACCACTCTCTTTAGTGGGAAAGGAACTCACCACACCACTTATTTTAGGTAGTTGCTAACAGCATCATCTCCGACATGCTAGCAAACGGATACTTGTGTCCAAAATATATTATTCTGTCGACATAAGAAAGAAAGAGTTTGGAAGAAAAGGTGCCTGTAAATTGATTGAGGCCATTCAAGGAAAATCAGACAAGCTGCAGAATGCTCTTTACCAAAGAAGAAAAATAAGGCAATTGCGGAGCGATATCCATCATTTCGAGTCCACATATTTTCTTAGTGGATATGATATTTAATTTATGTTCGAGAACTGCGTCCTTTGGTTACCAAGAAAGAACAAACTCTAGATCAAGAAGGTAGTATCTAGGATAGTGCTAAGATATTCTTTTGTGGCAGAGATCAACTTCATAATGGCTAGATGCACTCAAAGCTCATTGAAGGTAATTCATCTTTGATTGCATTGCATTGCATTGCATTATGAAATTACATACCGATTTCCAAGTTTTATATAAAAACTTCAATGAGGGCCCACACCCACCTCTGGCCTGTGTGTGGCTCCGCCCTGCCACATCATTAGTTTTCTCACGTGAACTCTGCTGCCAGTCGTAGGTTTTTACCCAACCACTTATCTTATTCTAGCTCCTTTTTGGGTCGAATGTCTTAGTCTTGCTCTTATCATTAGATGCCAGGTGTTTTTGTTTTGGGATGCCCTAATTTATCAAAAGGGTGAGCAGCCAAGACTTTCACTTTGGATTGTTGAGAGCATATTTTGGGAATGTTCTGCCATTTTTTCTCCGTGAGAGTGTTCATGCCTTATGAAATGAGATATCAAATGTTTTGAAATATGCTTCATTTTTTTTATAAAAAAAAAATCTATGCATTGAGAATTTTTGAGAGTTTATTCTTGCTATTATGCAATTTCAAGATGTGTGAGGTCAAGGTTTCTAAATTGAGATTTTCAAATTGTTTTTGAAATCTAGTTTGTTCTTCAAAATCTGCATTTAGTATTTTAAACACTTCATTCATTTTGATTTCGGTCATATTCTTAATTGGTTTCTTCAAGAATATATGATTTCTTGAAGGAATTGATATATCCCTGCACAATTGCTTGGAATATAATGCAAATGTTTAGATTGTCCCACGTATTAATTGCATGACAATATGCATGCAGAGGAAATAGACTGACGAGTGCGTGGGAAGTCTGGAACGGTTGCCGATGCAACAGGCAAAAAGCCAAAGTGACCACTAATAATTACAACCCTTCCAAAGGTTACATTAAATGTATTTCTTGCTCAATTGGGAAACAGTCAAAGGGATTCAACTACTCCATCCACAACAAAACAATCCATCACAACACAACCATGCATTTGTATATATAAAACAAGCATATAATATTTCAATTATATAGGCGTGAATGACTGTCAGTATTTTGGGTCCCAATTTACTTTATGAATTTCAAAATGGTCCATCAGCTTCTTATCTCAAGACCGTCCAATAATCTCAGTTTCAAAACTCCATGACTCCTGGTAGTGTGTATAAGAAACCCACTTTCGTAGTATTATAGACCGTCGTTTCGTTTTTATTCAGAAAAACGTAATCCGATCAACTTTATTTTCTTATCAAACATCACTTATGCGTGAATCTCACTATAAAGGTTAAAAACATGCAACAAACTCATGTGAGGAACATATGAAGGCATGAGTCACGTTTAGTGTTTCTAGAATACTTTGATAATAATTATTTTCTTTTTCTTTTTTTAAATTTAAGTAAAACAATAAGGTCATTGTAAATTACTTACCCTAATACTTTTAGTTGATTACTTCCGACTAGTTTTGTTTTACATCTTTATTTTCAATTCTCACCTTTGACTTACACCAAATTGCAATAGAAATTAAAATACAAGTAGCTTTCAAATTAAAAAAATAACAATTTGAGAATTTTTTTTAAAAAGAATCTACAAAGAACAAATAGAATATGTTTACTTGAGTAATTAACAAACAGGACATTCTCCAATAAGTATTTAAGTTAATGATTGGTTATTTACTTTTAATTTCAGCGATTCAATTGCATCTAGAGACTACCAATATATTTAATGAATGCAATCCAACTGTCAAAATTAGAAATACATAACCAATCCTTACATAAAATACTTATTGGAGAATCGAACTTCTCCTCAAAAAATCAAAATACAAAACAAAACAAAATATGGAAGATGAAAAATAAATTAAAGGGGAAAAAATACAAACAAACATGCATCTGCTTAAATGGTATCCCTAACAAGCCAATAAAAGGAGGGGAGGTCAAAGAATCCGACGGCTGCCATTGATCCACGTGCGCATTACGTGTCTCACAGGTCCCACCAAAGCCCACCAACTGAAAATGACGTGGCAGGCGCCGTCGAGTGATGGCTTGACTGTTAGGTACACAACTACCCCCCAACCCAACCCCAAAGATCTTCATTTTTCTGTGGATCATCGGTTCAGACTATGGCCCACAAGTTTTTTCTTTTTCCTTTTTTTTCCTTTTTTTGGGGTTTTTTTTTTAAATTTTATATTATTTTGTTTTGGAATATACTCGTGGCGAGTAGTGTGAACAATGCCTGGCCCAAAAATCGGCTGCATTTTGCTGGTGAGCCACTGAGCCGCTCTAATTTTTTGCAATCATAATATATATTTTTTTTCTTGAATAAAGGAAACAAATATTTGCTACAAAACATAAATGTTTGTTTCCTCGTCAACTTGTTTTTGTTTTGTACGCTTAATTAGTATTTGTTTTGTTCGTGTGAACGGGTTTTTATTCAACCAGGGTGAAGGAAAACAGGTTTTCATTCAACGAGGGTAGGGGAAAACTGGGTTTTATTCTTACACTAATATTTCTTTACATATATTCAAGGTAATGATGGATTTTTAATGTCGAGATCAAGAATAAAAGGAACCGTCTCAATCACGGGTAGACGTGGGATTAGACTAATTGATTTAGATAATGTGTCTATTCCCTTGCACCCAAACTCGACCAAATCTTGCCCTATGTTACAGTAGTTTTTCACTTTGTCAACAGAAAACAAAAATTATAATGACAATAGCAATGAAAATATACATACCCATCACACTGAAAAGACATTTCATTGAATTTCGCAAACATGTGGCTGAATCTGATCATGCAGCTAGCTGCCCACAACCCCAGGACTAGGAGGAGGAGGAGAGGGGAGCACAGCAGAATTTAGAAAAATAGGCACTTGGGGGGCTGGAAGCCTGGAAATCATTTCAATTATCCTATTAATTTGTGGCCTGTAATGCAACGGTACGATGGCTCAGCAAAATTTGGGTCCATTTTCTTATCTTTCTTTTTCTTCTTGCATTCATTTTTCTGTCATAAAAATTAACTATATATATATAGCTTATAACGAGAGATTCTTCAAATAAGCTTATTTAAGGAACACATTTGTAGGGTCACTTCACATTGTATTTCACTAATCTAAACCATCTATTTTTTAGATAATTATTCAAATATCATATCTATAAAAAAAAATCACTTAAATCCGATATCATTTGACCACTCAATTGAATTATTGAAATTTTAGTATTTTCTTGAAACACCATGTTCATTAATTTTGTTTGTACCATATCTGATCATCCATTCATCCATTGACACGTGGATCACTTAAGCTCCCCAAATGCCTAAGGCTCCGAACAATCAGCATCGGCTCCGATGATATTGTCTGAAGCAGCAAAAGATCGCTCCAGGCCCAACACAGCCTACAATCGGTATCCCCTATCGATTTTGCAGAATCAACCTTGAAGCACCCGCCCGAAATATCTAAGGACTCGTGTCAACCTCATAAGGACCCTCCCACAAGTCCCACATCGAAAGTGAGTACTAGGAGCGTACAAAATGCCTTCTATAAATAAGCCACTTCACTACAATACAAGGGTAAGACTTTTTAGCTTGACTTTTATACTCCTATATGGTCAACAGCAAGAGTTTTTATAAACAATCTTACTTGAGCATCGGAGGGTCTTAGGCTGGTTCCACATGGTTTCATAGACCTCACGGGCTTCGCTTATCTTCTATTCAGGATCAGCATCAGAAAAGGGCAGGAAGAATCTCCCTCTATCACTCAATCGATCTCCTAGATCGTCCACAACTCTTGTAAGTTGTACTCATCTCTCTATGTTTAGTTTTAGTGCCAACAAATTTTGTATTACACAATTGGATGTCAAAACGGTTTCCGATTTGTATAATTTTTTGCAAGGATGATATGTGAATATAGACCTAAAAAATAGATAATTTGGATTGTTGAAAAAAAAAATCGTATGGAATCCTAAAAGTTGTCCCTTCCTAAAAAGAGACTATACATAAATATAATTTGAAATAATAAACTGTTAATAAAATGTGTTATAAATAGCCACACTCTATATGACACGTTCAGTCAACGGTGGTATGCTTTATGAAATTTTCATGTGCAAGTAGAATTTTTTATGTTGGTGGAGACGAGACTTTCATGCATATATATACAAGGTGTGTTAAGTTAGCTTTACATGTGTATTCCCACTAGCTAGGTGCTTACTTAATTAAGGGTTTGTTTGCTAGTCCTTTAATCTGAAAGCAACTCTTTCATCGACTTGTTAATCAACATCCAATTAGTCCACTAAACATGTATATCGTTTCTAATTTATATGAGTATGATGGATTAGTAGTACACGCACTTGATTAATTTTTGTTCATTGTATATATGATATTTTTAATTACTTTTTAAAGTGTGACTACAAGCGTTAAGCAGGCTGCGGTTTATATATTTATAAAATTCAAGAAAATTATTATATAAAGGACGGTGGACGTATAATATATGACCAAAATAGTAAAAACACTACACATAAAAAAAATAAAAAAAGGAGCAGTTGATTTGATTGAATAAAGTAATTTCAAGAACTTTAAGCTCAATTGAAACCAAAGTTTGTTATAATTTCGGTGGTTGAGAGCATACCGGGTACCTTTACTTTTGAAGTCTTATATTTGAATTTTGCAAATTTTCATATTTATATATTTTTAAAAGTGAGAAGTTTAACCTTTGAATATAATTAAAAAGAATAAAATGTCAATATATTTAAATACATCAATAGAGTTGGAGTTTCAACTGTCTAACCTTAAGTCGTCTCTCAAAGTCACACCTAATTTTTATTTTTTTAAGGGAAGAAATCATTTCATTAATTCTTCAACCAATTACAAAAGATTCGGCATGCAAAACGGTGACCTCGTTAAATCCTAAAGTAACGCCTAATCTTTAATATTATTGGGTTGATTCATATAAAATAAATTTATGCAGTGATGAAATTGGGCAAAAGAATGACGTGGGGCTACCAACAAAAATGACTTTATCTAAACCAAACCTCTTGGGGGGCCAGACTGAATAAACTAATCCACATTGCTTAGCAGATTAATGATTATATATTATGGACCATTTGCGGTAAGACCTGTTGTTCTTCCAAAAGGTCAAAAAAGTGGTTTGCATACATTGGATTAAATACTTTTTGGGGGGCAAAATCTATGACAATATTACTTTGGGAGAATGACCATTGACTATAACATGTTTAGCAATGCGATGAACCATGAGATGAAAGTTGGTCCTCACATCACATGTAGATCTCAGTACTTTTTTCATTATTTGTTATATAATTATACTTTTTATGATTTAAGTATGCATCGAGACACCTAATTACCAGTTTACGGCCAGAAGGACATTTGGATTTTGGGAGCATTCCAAAGTGAAATAAACAAACAACCTGTTGTGAATAAATTAAAATCTACGGAAATTTGTGGTTAACCAAAACAAGCCACGCTGTTTTCGGAAATTAACCACAAAATGTGACGCAGTTGCCACATCTAACTAACGAGCTACCTGATGCGCAGAGGTTCAATACCTTTTTATAGTACTCTATTTGTTGATATCTGCTCCTACTTTGAATCGAAAAACTATGAAGAAAAAAATAAACAATAAGGGTAGGGTAAAATATAAAAAAACAAACCAAAAGCTGGATAAAATCTAGGCAAAATCACGCTTGTAGTCCATGTGATTTTCCAACTTTTACCACTAAGGTCCTTATGGTTTCAATTTCATCACTTTTGACACTGGTTTAAAAGTCCAAGCAATTCGAGGACAATTCTCAATTTCCGTCAAATTCCTGTTAGTTTCTGCCAGGACATCAGCAGGTGCCCCTCACATGGAGGGGCATTACGGTCAAATCGAAACTCTTCTTCCAGCCACGACTGCCCCCCTCCCACACCCCACCAACCCAGCCATTCTTTCTCCCAAACTCTCATCCAAAATGCTTCAATTTACCGGAGTTAATCAATTTCTTTTGTTTTTGTTTTAAATTTGGATTTCAAGTCAAAATCCAGTTGTAATTGACTTTTTAAGTTCGGTTCCAAATCCTGGGTTTCCAAATATGGGGGCAGATTGGGGTTGATTGGGGATGGAGGTGCGTCGGGGGTGGGAAGAGAGAGACGAGAGGTGCGTCAGGGTGGGATTGGGTGGGTGGGTGGGTGGGGGTGTGGGACCCGCGGAGTTCGAACCCGTCGGATGTTCTGGTGGTCGACAACATTCACAGCTCTTAATTCACGATTTCGCCTCCGAGAAGTCGCACAGAGTTGAGGAGCGATCCAGCATTTGTTTTTCTGGGGTTGAGCCGAGGAGATCTTGAGGTGAGGCGCGATTGTTTGGGAGGCAATGGCTGGAGGCTGACGGGACAGAGGGTGGAGGGTGGGTTGAGGAAGGGAGAAAGGGAGAGTGGGGTCAAAGTTGGATTGGGGAGAAATGGAGAAAGAGATCAAAGCTGTGCATTCCTTTTTCAAACCCCATTAGCCATTCTTCTTCAACTCCTCGAAATCAAACCAAAGCTGGATTTTTTTTTATTTTCTGGGTTTTGTTAATTTATTTCTTTAATTATTTTGTTTTTCTGGGTTTTCCTGGTTTAATTCGTTTTTCTAGGTTCTGTGGTTTTCTGGCTGAGAAGGAGTGAGAGAGAGAGAGAGAGGATGATTGGTTGAGAAAAGGCTTTGGTGTGAAAGAAGAGGGCTTTGTGTTGTGGGTTTTATAGCAGGGAGAAAGGTTGAGCTTTTAGGAAAGAAGAGGTTGGAGAAAACACTTTTCCGTGAGAGGAAGCTACAAATTTCTCATGGGAAATAGCGTGAAAGCTTTAATGGAAAAAGTATGGAGTTGGTGTGGTGATGATGACCAGTATGAGGTTCAGCATCCAAATAGCAAAAATGATGGCTTTGGCTTGGAGAAATAGGCAATTATTGAATCTTGTATTGTATTCTACTACAATCTGAGCTCTCTCAAAGCTTTTATTTTTCTCTGAATATTTTTGGGTGCTGGCTTCTCAGAGAAGACGCAATCACTCACTCTGCAACTTTCTACAGAGCACTGCAAGGCTCTTCATTTTTTATTTTTTTTTATTTTTGTTATTATTAATATTTTACTGTTTTTGTAATTACAGGTGATTTTACCTTAATACCCCTCCACTGATTTAATAACCAACGGCAACAACTGATGCCCTGGCAGAACTAACAGGAATATGATGGAAATTGAGAAGTGTCCTCGAATTGCTTGGACTTTTAAACCACAGTGGCAAAAGTGACGAAATTGAAACCACATGGACCTTAGTGTTAAAAGTTGAAAACCACGGAACTACAACTATCGTTTTGCCTAAAATCTATCAGGTTCAAAGGAGATGGGTGGATGAATAGCATATTTACCCAATACCTGCAAAGCTGTCGCAAAGGTAAAATCATATTAATGCATCCTCAGGGCATCACCTAACTCTGCTGTCTGCACATCAATGTCGAAAATATGCACGTGAAAATTAAGATAAGAGAGAAACAAAGCTGAAAGCTAGGCATCTGGGCTTGCACATTATTTTTTTTTTTTTTGTATTTTATTACATTTTTAATTTGTTTTCTATTTTGAGTTCTGACATGATTAGACAAGAGGATATATCCGGTGTTTCGTGTCGTGGGGTTTTTTTTTTCTTCTTCTTTTTGTAAAGTGGGCTTGATGATGTTTTTTTATAATCATTAGGGAAAGGAAACTAGATCTGCAGCAGCATGTAGGATATTAATGAATCTAATGATGTTCCATCTCCATGATGTGAAGCATGATGTGTTGTGAGAACTTGTGAAACCCCACGTCCAGAATTTGATCTAACAGTTTAAATGATTTTGAATCTTTCCGTGCATTATTAAGTGGTTTTACGTCGGGTTTTCGGTTGGATGATCAGATTTTAATATGGTATCAGAACATACCATCCACCGACAATTCAAGAAACTCATTGCATCTCAACGCACAACAATAACATGTATCATTTAAGAAAAAAAATCAAAAAAAGATTGGCATGCGTTTGGAAAGGCAAGCAAATGTATATATAAACCAAAGTACTTTCATTTTGGGATAAAAAAAGGTGTACCATTTCAACAGCAGAACACAGAGAGCAGATGATTAAAGAGGGTGTTGGGATTCGCCAATTTCAATAATGCATGCAAGTTGTGAAGCGAAGCCACAACCAAGCAGTATATGAAAACTCATTGACAGAACAAAGGCAAAACATGTAGAGATAACGAGGGCAACGTACGTTTACGTTACAAATTTGTACAACTATATGTAATATACCAAGGAATCAAATAAAGAACTTAGATTTGGTGTCACAAGTACATCACTAGTAACTTATTGTACAACTGGTTGCGTCTTCTTGCAAGGGGAAATTTTCCAGGGAAATGATCTCGAATACCACTATTACATACATCAAACAAAATTGACATGATATTGATACTTTATTTATATCGAACTGTTTGTCTTTGAAATAATGAAATAACCGGGACTATTTGAGAATTTTGATACCATATAATAATGGTATTTGAGATACCAAATTGTTCATATTTGAAAATGTTATTCTATTGACTGTTAGTCATTATTTGAATCGTTCATATTCTAAACGTGGATGTGTTGATATGTACAAGTCAAATTTTGTCTACGATTGAAAAAACAGAAGCCATTATTCAAAAACTCTTTATTCTGGAGGGCCATTTAGAAAAGAGAGGTTGGAAAAAGAAAACATTTTCTTCTTCTTAAAAATAAAAAGCAGTTTAATTTAATTTAATTTATTCTCATTTTAGCCAAGCATCGTTTAAGGGAGCCAGCCAAGCCAAGCCCAGAAGTTGAATTGTTGTGAAATAAATAGGGATAAATATTTGAAGCCGTAGTGTTGTGCCGGCTCAGCACGGTTCATCACATGTTTGAAAACAAAGGGCAAATTTGGAAACAAACTCCACCCCAACCTTAATTTATGTTTTTTTATTTTTAAATGTATTTATTTATTAAATTATCAATACATCAACATTTGCTTCATACACACCCCCTCTATAAGCCTAATAGTGTTATTTAATATTCACAAGAACAATAATTTGGATCTCTCCACCATCCTTACAATATGTATTTTTTTTAAGACTCTACAAAATAAGACACAAGTAAATTATTTTTTAATCCATAATGTCTTCCATATTTCTCTATTTAAGAAGTATTAATATTATAAATAAATTTAATTTATGTAATTTATCTGGATAGTGATATTTTATCAAATTTTTTGTATTTTAGACTCTAGCATTGGTCCATTTGAAGTGGTGTGGATGTAGCATGAACAATATTTTATTTATCTTAAAATAGATAAAGATTAACAATTAAAACCAAAGAGTTTGGGAGACAATAACTAGTCTTGGTTTTTATTATTATTCTATAAATAATATTTTATTTTAATTTAGAGCACGCTACAACTGCTAGCAGCGACTGTTTGAACTTGTTTGGGTGACAAGTGTTGGTGCACCACGTCTCTTTGCTCTCTGCATTTCCATAAAATTTGGGTCAAAATTTTTATTTTGTCCAAGAGAATCTTTCGCCACTCTACCATTAATTTGTATAAAGCTTTTTTTGGTTCCTCACAAATAAATGGAACTACTGCAGTGAAATTGGGAGGCTTTTTCCAGAAATATGTGGAAGTGAAATACACACACCACTACATTAAGGCCTCTTTTATGTTTAAAGTAACTTTACTGCTCATAGCTGTTTCCCATTTTCACAAGTTTGGAGATTTTGAGCTGGTTTTTGGGTTTTTCCTTGTGTGGTGAAAATTTGAGAACCCAGTGTGGGAAAGTTGGTTTTGGTTCTTGTTTGTAGGCCCAAAGTGCAGTTTTTGGGGGGTTGATCAGAAAAACCCAGATCATTAATTGGTGATGGTGCTTTTAATTTGTATTTTATGTTTGTGTCAAAAGCTCCAAAGTGCTGGTGTTGCCCCCACCTCTTGCCACCATTAAAAGAGCTCTGTTCTTCTTGGTTTTCTATAACAGGGAGCTTGTAGCTCTTTTTAGAGCAAAAACTGAAGCAACTTATTGTTAGTTTGCAAATAACATAACATAACATATTATTTCATTTCTTCTTCTTTTCTTTTTTTTTCTTTTCTTTTTTATGTTATTTCTTCTTTCATGAAAGTGAGTGTTGTGATTCTGTACAAAACTGGAAAGTCTTTTAATATTGGTCCAGTGAAGGCTCTTACTCTCTCTATTAACCAGGCTTTGTATTTTGATAATAACACTTTGCATTTTAGAGCCAAATTTTCTCTGAAATTTCCCAGCTTGAGCTTCTCTCTCTTTCAGCAAGACCATGCTGCTGGTTTTGAGTCCCAGTTCCTTGTTGTTCAGAAACCAGGAGCAGTTGTGAGTCAAACCCATCTGGGTTTTCAGTGTTAAGCAGCACCTCCATGAATTTGAGCTAAAACACCAGCAGTTCTAGCTTTTCTGAGGGAATATTTTAATAAAAGAACAGAAACCAAGATTTGGTTCTGGTGCTGAGAAGTGAAAAATCAAGACTTTATCCACATCTGGGTTGATTGAGTGGTGCTTGCTTTTTGGCATGAATATGGCTACTAGGCTTCAGAACCAGGACAGGGTGCCAGAGAACCTGAGAAAACAGCTTGCTCTTGCTGTGAGAAGCA
The DNA here is from genome assembly GCA_018703695.1 of Prunus fruticosa. Lineage (NCBI taxonomy): Eukaryota > Viridiplantae > Streptophyta > Magnoliopsida > Rosales > Rosaceae > Prunus > Prunus fruticosa. Next base: position 21,150,614 of record CM031921.1, read on the forward strand.
TCGAATGGAGCTATGCAATCTTCTGGTCGATTTCAGCAAGACAACCAGGGTACTGATATTTTCATCTTTGCTCAACTTGGGTTAGTTGAATTTTAAGTATGTATTTTCTCATTAAAAAAAAATAAAAAAACTGAGTCAACTTTTAATCGAAATTTCCCAGAAAAACCTTTTGTTGTTGTTGTGTTCTTTCAATTTCTAATATTCTGCAACTTGGAGCGCTTAAGATTCCTGGAATTTCTATATTGGGTGGTTGTCTGGATTCTGCACGTGTTGGGTTCAAAGGGAAAGTTTCACCTTAGCATGGTTGTTTGTCCCACAACCTTCCTCTCTTGGGTTCAAAAAACTCTTATGAGCTCCTGCATTATCAGCAACATTTGGAAATTCTGCCAATGAGAGTGATGATGATTCAGTAATTGGACTAATCTTCACATTAAGATGACAAAAATTGAAGTGTTTCACGCTTTCTATGACATTCTATTAGTATTGGATGAGGGAAAAGTAGTCATTTTTCATTGTTTGAAATATAAATCTCCTGAGATCTTATGGCATTGTCATTGTCTACATTATTGATTGTATCGTTTACTTTACAGGGTGTTGGAGTGGGGTGATGGATACTACAATGGAGATATCAAGACAAGAAAAACAGTTCAAGCCATGGAACTTAATGCTGACCAAATGGGATTGCAAAGGAGTGAACAATTGAGAGAACTTTACGAGTCCCTCTCAGCTGGCGAAGCAAGTCCACAAGCTAGAAGGCCTTCGGCATCATTATCACCCGAAGATCTAGCTGATACGGAATGGTATTACCTAGTTTGCATGTCATTTGTCTTCAACGTTGGACAAGGGTAATTCTTTCCTCACAATTCTTCTTACTCAATAACAGCTTAAGGCCTTTCTGATATTATATGCATTGATCAACAATTTGCGACATAACTTACATGAATTCTACTTTAGAAGTTACAGCTTGAAAGGAGGAGATTTCTCTTTTGTTAGATGTGATGCACTGTACTTTTCTTCGAATGTAAAAGACACAACATGATAACCCCAAAGTTCATTCTGTGTTCTTGTCTTCATATAACTTACATGAATTCCCCCAAACTTTTTTCAGGTTGCCAGGACGAACATTAGCAAATGGTCAACCTATCTGGCTATGCAATGCTCACTATGCTGATAGTAAAGTGTTTACTCGCTCTCTCCTGGCAAAGGTAGCTTGCTGTTTCTTGGTTTACATAAGAAGTATCATTGACTGAATTCGTGTTCATGCTAATTGGGTAGTTTGCTAAGAAGATACTAAAACATCTGTTCTCTGTTTGGTTTTCTTTTGATGCCTCGATTTGTAACAACTGACACCCTCAGAGCGCCTCCATTCAGGTACGAATACTTATTCATCCACCTATATTTAAAAGTAAAAGTTCCTGAGTCTCAGCAATGTACGAAATTATATGCTGAGGTTTTAACACAATCAATAAAAACAATGTTTTGTCATGCACTGGCTTAACCCTACGTCATTAGGGTCAATAGAAACAGTTCCAACCAAAGCAAAGAATAATTCTTGCTGGTACATGTTGTCACAGTTTCAGACACAACAGACTTTGAACTGTCCATACAAGTTTTCCTTTAGAAAATACAATTCTATTTTGTAATTATGGGCATAAGCAATGTACAAAAATCTCTCTCTCAAAACTAAATACGTTTCTCTTGTTTTGCCTTCCAGACTGTGGTATGCTTTCCATTTTTGGGAGGTGTGATTGAGCTGGGTGTGACTGATTTGGTAGGTTTTTAGAACGCTGCTTCAGTATTTTCAATTAGAAGTTCATATTTCTTCCAATACTGATCCACTATGTACTTTTTACATTCTTTTTGAAGGTTATGGAGGACCCTGATCTCATTCAGCATGTTAAAACATCTTTCTTGGAGGTTCCATATCCCATAGCTTCCAAGAAAACGAATCCTAGTGCAGGAAGCACAAGAAATGACAATGATCTTGCCTGCACTGTGCTTGATCATGATGTTATGGACACCAAATTAATTCCTGTTGTAGGATGTGAAGAAATGAATGTGACTTCACCTAATAACAGTTCAAATGGTTTGGGCCTCAATCAACCAGCTGACGATTCATTCATGGTTGAAGGGATGAATGGGGGAGCTTCTCAAGTGCAAAGCTGGCAATTTATGGATGATGAGTTCAGTAATTTTGTACATCATTCTATGGATTCCAGTGACTGTATATCTCAAACTTTGGTATATCCTGAAAAGGTTCTCTTGGGTCCTAAGGCTGAAAAGGCAAGTGACCATTGCCTGCATGATCTTAAAGAGCACAATAGCAAAAAACTGACCTCTTTAGATCCCCAAGGCAATGTTTTGCAGTATCAGAGTGTTCTTTCTGCCCTTTTAAAGGGCTCACACCAATTGATTTTGGGGCCGAACTTTCGAAATTGTCTTCAGGAATCTAGCTTCGTCAGTTGGAAGAGAGGAGGATTTGTAAAATGCCGGAAACAAAGAGGTGGAAGCCCGCAAAAATTGTTGAAGCAGATTTTGTTTGAAGTTCCTCGGATGCATGTTGATTGTGTGCTTGAGTCCCCAAAAGATAACAGTAATAGAAATGGAGTTTGGAGACCAGAGGCTGATGAAATTGGTATGAATCATGCATTATCTGAGAGAAGGCGAAGGGAAAAACTAAATGAAAGATTTTGCGTTTTAAAATCGATGGTCCCCTCGATTAGCAAGGTAGGTAAACTCCATTTCCTGATATTTGGTTATTGACCTTATCTGCAAAGTAAAATGTTTTTCCACTTTGTTTGCACAGGATGACAAAGTATCCATATTAGATGATGCAATAGAATATTTGAAAGATCTTGAGAAAAGAGTTGAAGAGTTGGAATCCTGCCAGGAGCCGTCTGATTTAGAAGCCAAAATAAAGAGGAAAATCCAAGATACTATTGAGAGAACATCTGACAACTGTTGCAACACCAAAATTAGTAATGGGAAGAAGCCATTAGTTTACAAGAGAAAGGCCAGTGACATTGATGAAACAGAGCCAGAAATCAGTTATGTTATATCAAAGCACGGTTCAAGTGATAATATAACAATGAATATGAACAACAAGGATGTTCTAATTGAGATGAAATTTCCTTGGAGGGAAGGAGTGTTGCTAGAGATCATGGATGCCACAAGCCGTCTCCAATTAGATACTCACTCAGTTCAATCATCCACAGCAGATGGGATTCTTTCCGTCACTATTAAATCCAGGGTAGGAAATTATAGTTATATGATGAATATGATCTATCATTTCTTGCTTTAAGAGAAATGGCATTAGGGATGAGCCCCTTCCTTATCATGTGACACATTTGAGTTCCCGGATGCCTATTACAAGTAACTGACCATTGGTATTTTCTTAATTTGCAGTTCAAGGGGTCGACAGTCGCATCAGTGGGGACAATCCAGCAAGCACTTCAGCGAATCGCCAGAAGCTGTTGATGCTTGTTCTCTTAGTGATGCTTAGAGGGTTATTTGCTCTCTCAACGTCTGTCATTGTACAATCATGTAACGTTGAAAGGTTCTGTAGATTTTCGCTGTAAGAAAAATGAGTCTGTTGAGGATTTTTCCTGCAGGTAAGTAGTCTAGCAACAGGAATTAAACTTTTGTTAAATGCATAATTTTCTTCAAATATTTTGATATGTGTTTCTGTACCTAACAAAACCTGACCTATAGGCCATAACTTTGAGTTCATGATACAGTATTACTTACATTCAGTAAGATGTACTTTGAAAACAACTCAAGGAGGCCTCTAAAATCTGTCAGTTCAATAAGAAATCAACCAGATTATTACAGGAACAAGTAGTTGCCAACATAACATTGCTCAAGGGCATAATCCAGTTGGGTTAGAATTTGGCAACTGTGCAACACAAAGACTCAGAATAAATTACGGTTGGCAAAAAAGTAAATGTAAGTGTAATGCGCTCAAGGTTTTATGTTATTTATTAACACTACTCCTACTAAGAATTGAGAGATGAGGCCACGCCTATTAAACGAGAAAAATTTAGTTACAACGAAACACGGAGAGGCCACGCCTATTAAACGAGAAAAATTTAGTTACAACGGGGATAACACGTTTTGTGTAAGTCTTTCTCTCAAGATGTCTGTTCTCTCGGTCATAATTGGATTCTGCGAAAAGTCCTTAAATTGAGGAAAATTATAAGAGCTGTGACTTTTGTGCATGTCTGCAACTTGATTTTGTTCACCCAATGGCACCGGGTACGTGTCATCAGATTGAGCAAATGTAGGAGACCAGGCTACAAGTTTCACTTTAGTCATCAGGAGTGGGTTTTCTCACAGCTTGGCATCATTTGGATGGTCAAAAAGGAGGGGAGATAGGTAAAACTTTGATATTGTAGACAATAAATAAAGTAGAAAAGGCTGACAAATTAACAAACAAAGTTACCTTACCAACATAAAAATTCAGCAGCTACTCAAATTTTTACATAAAATAACAAAGTGTTTGTCATTTTGTAACAAAGGACCTTTTTTATCACATGGCAGAGAGCATCTAATCTTAAACAAAATGACAACTGCTTAGCTGCCGTGAGAGGTGCACTTACTAATACTTGGCTTCTTCTCTCTAAGGAATCATTGTTCAGACAAATCACAATTTCATAAGTGAGTAAAAAAATTTCCATTATGGTTAGAACTCATCTTTCAAAAAAAATTCATAAGTTAGTAAATACTTTACACTCACAATATATCAAGTCTTCCCATTTCATATTTCTTTTAAAAAGAAAAATAAATCGGATTATTAAGAAAGATAATCATAAATAATCATAAGGGTTAAAATTCACAATTCAAGACATGGTAGATCTGACCCTTGGGACCCTTCAAGAGCTGCAGCCTAAATGACGAGGTTAATCATAGCTCTTCTTGTGATTAAACGTATTAAGAGGTTTTTGCTTTTACTCGGTGGATTTAAAAGCCAAAGTCCAAAGTGGCCTGTCTGGTTTTCTTTTCAAAGTTGGGCAACCACTGTTCTCTGTGCATATAATTTTCAATGGTCGCCCTCAAAGAAATGATGATAGATTATCATGTAGATCATGCAACTTGTTACACCATTTGCTCAATAGGATCTCCTTTTAACCTAAGATAGAGGTCCAATTGAATTTCCAATTCCTCAGAGTTTGTATTGCTAAGGTTGGTGCACCCATTTCTGCATTGGAGTCTCATAATTTCCAAAGCCCAGACCCCCCCACTATGAACACAATAAAGTAGATACAAGAAATGAGAGCAACACCCTCAAAGAACTGTCTGGTCTTCTTTTCAAAGTTGAGCAACTGTTCTCTGTGCATATAATTATAATTTTCAGTGGTCGCTCTCAAAGAAATGATGATAGATTATCATGTAGATCATGCGACTAGTTACACCATTTGCTCAAGCTTTCATCTTAGGATCGCTTTTTAACCTAATACAATTCCTCATAGTCTGTATTGCTAAGGTTGGTGCACCCATTTCTGCATTGGTCTCTCATAATTTCCAAAGGCCCCCCCACTATGAACACAATAGAGTAGAGACAAGAAATGAGAGCAACACCCACTAAACATTGTGCACAAAGTTGAAATTTAACCGTGCTAAATTAATTTTTTGGGACAAACCCATTCATAGTGGATTGAATTCTAGACTCATTAAGTGATCTCAGCATGACCTAATTCCACCAACTCTACCTGGCTCAATTTTGACATAAAAAACGGCTATCTATTATTACCCCCTAAAGTCAAAATTCATTGAACAAGACTTCCAAAACCATCACCAAAAAGAAATATATAGAAATATGATTTATAATCATGATGTTTACAGATAAATGCTTATGGAATTACCGTTCAAATCTTCATTCAAAACAATCAAAACTTTCTGAAGACTACTTAACTTCACTACAAGTGCAGGCGAGAAGCATTGAATGAACAAGACATCATTCCCACTCAATTGTGGAGGGAGGCTTTGACGTAATGTCTAGAACTACTCGGTTTACACCCCGTACACTATTGCAGATCTTTCGTGATACATCATCAAGGAACTTATGTTCGAAATAGTACCTGAAATTTTCAAAGTGGCGCCACATTATCAAGGAGCTTATGGCATCAACAAGTGATGTTAACATGCCTAACTACTTAGCATATACCCAACAACCAACATAAAGGTTATAGAAAATAAATAACAGAATATCCAGCACAGATGAAGGCATACCAATCAGCTGTCATCCCATCTTGACTTGTAACAGCTCTGAGAGCAACAACATGAGAATGTGTTCTCTGATCGCCCTGAACCCCAACTGATCGTACAGGCAAAAACACCGCAAATGCTTGCCAGATTTCATCATACAACCCAGCATCTTTGATTGATTGTATGAATATCTCATCAACCTGAAAAGAAATAATAATTAAAAACAAGACACATAAATATTAGAAAACCAAGACGGTCAAGACTTCAACTCATGGATAAACAAATTTACCTGGCGGAGGACATCCAAGGCATTGCCTGTAGTTACATCACCCAAGACTCGTACTGCAAGGCCAGGCCCAGGAAATGGATGGCGCTTTAGAAATCCCTGGGGGACATCCAAGATCCTCCCTAATTGCCGAACCTTTATTTGTCGGGGAAAAAATGGACAAGTCAATAATCAGCACACTACCAAAGGAAGATTAACGCATACTATATGCAACATAGTAGGAAGGTAGAAGCTGAAACCTCATCCTTGAATAGAAGCTTAAGAGGCTCAATGAGCTTCAATTTCATGTCCTTGGGAAGCCCACCAACATTATGATGGCTCTTGATTGTGTGGGAGTGTGTCCTTCCACTTCCAGGTGGTGGGCAAGATTCAATCACATCTGGATACAGAGTCCCTTGGACCAAGTAAGAAGGTTTCCTCCCTAATTGTTGCTCCAAATCATGTGCAAAAGCATCAAAAATGCTAATGAACTCCTTTCCAATTATTTTCCTTTTCTTCTCAGGATCAACAACACCTTTAAGCTCACTAAGAAATTGATCAGTGGCATCCACACAAGTAACAGGCAAATGAAGATCTCTTTCAAAGGTTTCCATTACACGTTCTCTCTCCTTATATCTGCATGAAGAAGAAATTTCTATTAGGTAAACACGAAATATACAAATGAAGTCTACAATATACACAAAATGTTAACCTCTCCATTTTGCTCACTCTCTCACCTCAATAAACCATTGTCAACAAAGATACAATGAAGCCTATCACCAATTGCCTTATGAACAAGAGTTGCTGCAACGGTGGAATCGACACCTCCTGATAACGCGCATATGACATGATCTTCAGTCCCTACTGTGCTTTTAATCACTTTTATTTCTTCATCCAATACGTTTTCCATACTCCACCCTGCACTGACTTTACAAATATCAAATAAAAAGTATCGAAGTGTCTCCATCCCTTCTGGCGAATGTGTCACCTACACAGGATTTTCAAATTTCATTGACTGAAGCAATTTTAAATGCCAATAGCATTTCTAATTTTGATCGACTAACAACATTTTCAAATGCAAGTACAAACAAGAAAGGAAATAGACATTTCATGCATAGAGCAATTCCTCTAACATTTATTTTTCAATAACATTCTAACACAGAAGGTGGCAAAGTTTCAAACATAACCAAAAACAATTTATGTTATAAATGAAAGTCAAGTCATTTGAAGCAACTTAAAAAACATTGCATCAGAAATCAGAACACATGAACAAAAAATAAAAGCAAAGATAATTAATGAGGTAAGTTATTTTTATGCTACGCCAAGACAAACATAGCCATTCCCATCAAGAACCAAATCACCACAACCCAATTCAAAAACATACCTAAACTGAACTCAGAATATGGGGTGAACAAAGAGAAGTGTGGGGTTTAAATAGAAAAACTCTACAAAATTGAGAGTATAACCTGTATAACTAATTTCAAAATCTAAAAGAGAAAAAACTCTAAATTTAATTTACCACTAATAAACAACATCAGACACCAAATTTAATAAAACCCACATCCAGTTATCCAAAAATCAACTAAACCACAACAAAATCAAAAAATCCAAACCAAACCCAATTACCTCCGGGTGGTATTGCAACCCATAGAACCTCCTAATCGGACTTTCAATTGCAGCCACCGATCCCTGCTGGCTCCGCGCCACGACCTCGAAACCATCAGGCAGTTTCGCCACCTCATCTCCATGGCTCATCCAAACCACCTGCTTATCCCCAACTTTCTTGGACCCAAAAAGTCCAGAATTTATCTCCACCTCAATCTCCATCCTCCCATACTCCTGCTTTTCCCCAACCCTAACTTCCCCGCCAAGCCTCTGCACTATCAGCTGAAGCCCATAGCACACACCGAGGACAAAGACTCCATTGGCCTCGGCCCACTCGACGAATCCGGCTGGGAAGCTCGGCGAGTCTGGGGTGTGGACCGAGTGGGGCCCGCCAGAGAGGATGACGACCTTAGGGTTGAGGTCGGTGATGGATTTGAGAGAGCTAGTGCCGGAGATGCAGAGGGAGAAGACGGAGAGGGATCGAATTCGGCGGGTGATGAGGTGGGTGTATTGGGAGCCATAATCGAGAATCAGGACGAGCTCCGATTTCACTGCTTTCGGGTCCATGGGGTTGTGGTGGTGGTGGCAGCGGTGGTGAGAGGTGGCTAGGGTTTACGGGGAGGTGAGGGTTTTTGGGGTTTGAGTGTAAGTGGCTGTGCTTTACATTGGAGGGTAGGGTTTAAGGAGCGCGACCAAAAATGGAAAATTAGGGTTTTTGCAAGGTTTGGCGGGAAGTGGGCCTATTTTTTTCGTCTATGAAATTGCATTTTTCATGTTTTGGAAACACATTTTTCGGAATGTAGTAAATTTGCATATTATATTCGTAAGTATGTATTTCGAAAAAAACTTCCGTTTCTCATAATTTTCCTAATTTTTGAAACACATACAAGTGATGCTAAACAGAACTCTAAAATTAAATTAAACAACACCAAACCTACGATCTAAGTACACCATATTTAACTACCAAAAATACATATAGTACACCCTCTTTAATTTTTAATCTTTTAAAGTATTTAAAATAAACAAATAAAGTAAAATAATAATAAAATAATATTTTAACAAAACTCTCTCTCTCTCTCTCTTCTTCTTCTTCTTCTTCTTCTTCTTTTATCTCTCTCCTGTGTGACCACCATCACCACTTGGTTTGTGTTATTGAATGTTTAAGTTTTATGCATACAAAAATCAACTGGGATCAATACACTTCTCCTGCATTCCGAGTTGTATGTTAAAAATTAAGTCAATTTGTTTGAAGGCATGGGTTCAAAAGCTCAAGCAGTAAAATAAAGATTTTAATTCTTAATTAAATATATTGTCTTAAATCTTTCGAGAGAGGAGTGGGTTTTCAATCTAATTTAGGGACAACATATCTCAACTCGTCTCAGAGTGGGGTGGGTCGGGAAGGAGAGAGAGTTTTTTTTCTCTTTTTAAAATTTTATTTTATTTTTTGGTTTTAAATACTTTAAAAAATTAAAATTAAAGAGTTGACCATAATTATAACAATGGACATGCATCAAGTCTTAAGGATGGTGTACATATTGGGGTACACAATTCAATATATCATTTTTTGTCATTTTATATTGGGGTAAATTAGTAATTCAATAAATAGTTTGATAGTAGGTTATACTCAATTAATTTTAGGGTTCGTTTAGCAACACTCAACACATACACATCTAAAAATATGGAAAAAAATATTTCATAATTTTCATATATGTATATTATATACACATATTTGGTATCTTGTTAAATATATTTGGTATTCGTATATCATAGACATATATTTTAATAGTATCTAGTATAGCCGGGCGACTATACTGTTAAAATATAGGGAGCTTTAGTAATATACCCAAAATAGGGGCTGAAATTATAAAAAAACCCTACATGGAATGCACTTTAGAAACACACCAAAAACCATTTACTACATATGAAATTAGTATTGAAGTTCCTATAAATTAAATTACATCTCTGCCATTGATTAACTTAAAACAAGCCCAAAACAAAATTCCTAAAAAAACCCAAAACAAGCCCAACGAGCCCATATCAATTTTTTTTGAAAAAACCCAAACTTAAAATTAAAAAAATAAAAAATCAGAAAACCAAGGGTTTGTCCCCACGGCCCTTCATTCTCCATCAAACCTCCACAAACCATGTCATAGAAGTGCATTATTAATACCATGTCATAAAAGTACATTGTTAATACCGTGTCATAAAAGTGCATTGTTAATACCATGCTATAGAAGTGCATTGTTAATATCATGCTATAGAAGTACATTGTTAATACCATTTCATAGAAAAACATTGTTAATACCATTTCATTCAAAAAAAAATTGTTAATACCATTTCATACAAATAAAAACATTGTTAATACCATTTCATACAAAAAACCATTATTAGTACAATTTCATACAAAAAACATTGTTAATACCATTTAATACGAAAAATATTGTTAATACCATTCGATACAAAAAACATTGTTAATACTATTTCATACAAAAAACCCAAAAAAGCCTAGCAAGACATCCGATATCTTTTGCAGAAACCACCTCCAATTGTCTCCAGTTTCACCAGATACAATCGCAACGGCAAAAGGAAAAACCTCTACAAAAAAAAAAAGTACACTGTTAATACTATGTCATAGAACTATATTCCTAGTAAAAATCACATTCTACATATCATAAACTTCAAGTGCATAGCTATATATAGAGCATGCTTTGTTCCTGAAAATCTGTTAATACTATCTCATAGAAGTAAACTGTTAATACTATGTCATAGAAATCAACTTAGTTTCAGGATATGAACAGGTATCACAACTGTTCATACCACTTCCTGGAAGTTAACAACTACATCATTTCATTTGTATAATAGGTATGATAAAAGTTTACAACTCCATACCACTCAAAATCAACTACATCATTTCATTTGCATAATTAATTGATCCTTCATTACTCCACATACCATATGCATAAATATTGAATCGAAGTGGCTCCTACACATACTGCTCATCATCATTGTGCTTGGTGGTAACAATGACCTTATCTGCAACAAGATAAGCACCAGCAGCCAAGGCTTCCATAAATTCCTTGGTGCCAGACCTTGCAATGGTACCAAGGATGTTCACCAAATCTGACAACAAGAAATAAGAACAAAATAATTAAGCATAATAGAATAATTGGAACAACACAGATAACAATCATAAGCCCAAAGCGCATAATTGATAAGCTGAAATAGTATATAGAATTCGAATAGTCTACTATTTCACTACAAACTACAGGGATAATATGAAATCATTCACTCCCCGAGTCAAAATTTCAATAGATATATGCTGAACCAATAAGAGAATAACATAGATTTTCTAAATTGAACTAAGAAATCTACAGGGCAAAAAAAGCAAAGAAACTCCATATAGTAGATCAATAGAGGAAAATAAAAAGAGGATATCTTGTTTTTCATTCAATAGCAAGCTCTATGGGTTAAGTCGCAGCACATTGTGCTACACTCGGGTTAGAGATGCATATTTAGCAAGCATTTCATACCGAAAATAGTAAATTTGATCATCCAAGAAATTAATATAGGTCTTTGCAGTCATCAAATAAGTTCATGTGTATAACAGATTCTAGAAACTTATTGCTTCAAATGAGAAATTGGTTTGGTTTCAAAACGCAGAAAACAATTCCTTATAGCTAAATCTTACAGCCAAATCAAAATGACTAGTGCTACTACATCAAACATTAAACAAGTGAGCCAGCCTCACACACTTGGGTACAAGCTCCTCCAGGGATTAAACTGAACAACAACTACAGATGAGAGACAGCAATGCATGAATTTTCTGCCAACACATATGACCAATTCAAAATCAACCAACACCAGATAGCAAACTAAAATTCAAAGAACACATACAAATTGTTTAAAAAAAAAAAATCCATTTTCCACATTTAAACCAGAGATAGAGAAAAATCAAATCAAATAGGCAATGCATGTTTTTCAATAGGTAGGTCCTCAACCTCATTACCAATATTTTGATCTTTGTCATGTCATTCTTCAACATGAAAAATTGAAACCTTCCTTCCACACAAATTAATACGCACTTGAAGTGAAGAAACAAACTCACTAGCAACTTGTCATGTCATGCTTACATAACTCATTAAAATAGATTGCTTGGTCAAATAAGCTAATGTTTAAAATAAGTTGTTGAAACGATCATAAACTACAACATAAAAGTTAACGTGTTCAAATCTCTAACCTAAGCCATACAAACTAAGTAGTTGAATTTAAAATGTTCACAAGCCAAACACAACAATTCATACAATAAACACTAGAAAATATTGAAATGAGCAATCAACATAAGAATAAAAGATGAAAATACGTACATAAGAGGCGTCATTGATGAGCTTCTTCAATGGCTGCCGCAGAGAGGAGAGGAAGGAAGCGGCAAACCCTCTGGCTCTGGAAAAATCGTCGTCGCATCTGCAAACAAGAGATCCGGGTTGAAAATCGAGAACACAAGACGAATCTGGCCATTTTGGAATATATCGTCGGTGGAAATCGGCGATTCGTCGGGTTGGAGCATGCGAAAGAGAAATCGTCTTCATCTTCTTTCTTCTTAAAATCACCATCAGCGTCGACGTTCTGAACACCTTCATCCGGCAATTGACACCTCAAATCTAGAGAGTAGTCAGAACTTAGCGAGCTTAACCATTAGCTATGTTCATATCGAAAAAATAGAAATTAGCACGAAATTCAACGAAGAAACTGAAATCAAGTCGAAATTCAAGTTAATTAAGCAAAAATCAAAAGGGAAATAACGAATTGAAGCAGATGGAACAAACCTGCAAAAGAAATGGAGGCATCAGCGGCGAGAACACGTGTGAGGCCACCGACGTAACGGAGATTGTCGTCAGTCTTGTGTTGGTCCATGGCTCTGAGACTGTTTGGTTTACTTTGAAGGCAAAGAGAGGGAAGAAGGGAGAGAACAGAGGAGAGATGTGGGTTTGAAGGAGGAGAGGGGCTTGAGGCTTCAGACCTAGGGAGTGGTTTTGTTGAATTTTAATGTTCTCTGCATTTTATAGATTCTAAACGAGATCCAAAACTAATTTAATGCTAAAAAGGGTAATAAAGGTATTTGATCTTATTAATTAAATTAAAAAATATACAATTGTTGATTTTTGGGTTTATTTTGGGTGTGTTTATATATAATGAATGATATAGGGTATATTTATAGTTTTATGTCTAGGAATGGGTATTTCACTAAATTTCTATAAAATATATTAAAATAAATGAGTACAGCCGGGCGGCTATACTTTAAAAAATATATTAATATTAATTAGTATAGCCGCGCGGCTATACTTCACAAAGTGATTTTCTCTTTTGTAATTAAGTAATATCTTAGTCTTATTTAATTATATTAATTATTACTTATTTAATGAATAATTAGTATTGAAGTATTTTAATTAATTCCATAAATTACTTAATTAATACTAATTAATTACACACATATTTTTCACAAATATATATTTTTGAATATTTTACAATAATAAATGTATGATTCTCATATTTTATTTGTATTTTTTCACGTTTTATTAAAATTGACTACAAATAACAAAATTAAAATACATAAATGGATTTTTCACCATGTATTTTTAGGAAAATTTTCAAATAATAAAAGTACATATTTTATTCGTGTTATACCCATCTGGTATTTTTATGTATATATGCTTTTCCAACGAAGGCAGAAAATGTTACACTTACAATAGAAAAACCTTTCAAATTATTCTCAAGATCACAATTTACAAAGCGACAGGTTGTGCAAAGAAAACATGATGGCCTGAATCAGCTGCCTTCCCTACATGCTGTATGGCATTATAGCATAGCAATAGGGTTTAGCAGCAGAGATTTTTAGACGGCGAGGATCTACCGGAGGATCACCATAACCTGCAGATTCATTGATAACTACTTTGATGTTTGATCTAACTAAGTGATATATGCAGATTTCCCATAACCCTCTTGTGGAAAATGGCCACTTCCCATGGCCGGGCTTAGGTCTGTTGGTTGGCTGTAAACCTCTCCTCCCCATGAAATACAAGATGCCCCTTGTTTTAAGCTTGCTTTTGGCCAGTAGCCAATGTATTTGTCTTCAAACACGAATCAATACCCTGTTGCACGATTCTATATCGTTCACGAGATTTGAACTCACAACCTCCTTTAATAAAGTAAAACTGAGTGCCTCTAAACCAAAAGATTTTATTATTAAATGAGATTAATTAAATGACATAACTTTTAAAGAAAAATATATTGTACAAGGAAAATGATACTAACTAAAACTAATTTACACTTTAAAAAGAAAATTAATCCAACTCAGGAGATCCACCACACATCATCAAGAACTCAATCAAGAAAAATTAATTGTGGGATTCTGTTTAGATGAGTTTTAAATTTAATAGATGAGCTTTGAGAAAAAGGAGAAGAAGTTAAAGTAGGATGAGAGGAAAAGAGAGAATAGATGGCATGCTGGTAGGTTTCACCTGCGATTTCAAATATACATAAATAAATTAATAATCTTTCACGGGCACCTTTGAATCAATAATTGTCAATTATTCACGTGCATGACACAGAAGCATGGACGACGAAAAAGAGTCAATGTGACATGAATGGTATGATTCTTGAGGAGAGTTTAATTACCCGGAAACTCTTGGTTGCAGGTTTATTTATAAGTTTAAGCCGTCTCCCCAGCCCCAAGTCTTCCTCTTTGGATAAATTTCGCCATCCTTGGGCTGCTTCTGCACCAAAAAGTATAGCAAATGTTTCCAGCAATATTATAACTATCACTTTGTTGGAACTAGCTTATGTTCTTTGAGTTTCAGTATAAAGGAAATCAGACAATTATATGACAGAGCCCTGGCAATCAGAGTGCAAATTAATTAGCTATTTATATTGATCAATTAATTGATATTAATTTAAAATAAAAGAAACTAGTGAAATTGGTTCTACATTAACTTTAAAAAATCCTTGTTCGGACCACTTTGCAAAACCCAAGGGAGGTGTCGTATATAAAGTGTAGTTCGGAAGTTCAAGTGTCGTATCCACAGAGAGCAGTGTAAAGAAAATAACAGAGATAAAAAAAAAAAGAACAAGTGTGATTGAGAGGTTGATTTATGCAAGATTTGATTTCAAGAAAATTCAATTGATTAAAACACTAAGGCATTGGGTTTCCACTTTTAACATAAATATGCAACTCTTAATAATTTGATCCACAAAATATTTTCCTTTGTAGTTGTTCAAAATAATTAAAGTCCTTTTTAATTTCCTTTAGAAGTATTCTAAGCATAACTTGTACCATTGGCCACAAACTATCAAAAAATAAACTTCATCAAAATTCTATTAATCTTTAGTAATTCTCTTCTCTTTTAAAAGCATGAAAGTTTTTACTACACAATGGGAAAAACATGATTGAACCCATGAAATAGATTATCAAACATTCATCAATTAATTAAAAAGAAAACTACAAATTCTATTTCAACAAAAACTACAAATTCACATTAAAGCTTAAGTTTGGATCAAACTAATAAAAATTACACACTTATATTAAAAGCTTTCCCCCTAGCCTTAGCTAGGGAGTTAGTTCCCCATAAAATAAAACTAAAACAGAAATTTAGAACTAGAAGAATTGGAGGAAGGAGAGAGAGCTCAAGAGAAGATTGTGAGCTTGGTGTGATTTTACAATGCCATAGCTCCTCCTATTTATAGGAAAATGGGAGCAATTCTAAATTCATTAAATCCCTCCATTCATGAATTCAATATGTATTCCACTTGCATCAAACCAATTGCCAATTTGTTTCCATTACTTATTCCGTAGTGTTGATGACTCCATTCTCCAAATTCTTCATCTTTCAATGCACAACTGTAACCTATTTCTTCATTGTTTCTTCTTTTCTTCAATTGTTGCTCCACTTCTACTTGCTTTTGTTATTCAATCTTTTCTTTTGGTTAAGTGTTGCACCTCTTATCATCATCCTTCATTTCATTTGCTTAACTCACAATTTTAATAGTTCATGATTCCACATCTTCAAGCCACCATCATGTTTGTTGCTTCATCCACTCCATGCATGAATTGAATATGTCTTCCACTTGAACACTTGATCATGCACTTACATGCATTTCTCTTCTCTTTGGCAAGGTGGTGCATCTTGCAATCTTTTTAATAAATCTTGCCACAATTTGCCTACTAGCATCCAATAATCTTCTTCAATCTTAAGATAAAATAATGAAATCATCATCAATTATGTAATGGGTATGTAAGCAAGTGCAAAAGTGAAAAACAAACCTAATTAACTAAAATTGTAAGAAAATCAATTACTAACAAATATATTTAGGGATAATAAATGTGATAGTTTATGTGCTCATCAAATACCCCCAAACCTATAATTTGCTAGTCCTCGAGCAAACTAAAATTTAAAAACTAAGCATAAATGAAAACTAACTAAGCTACTTTCGTAGGGATCTCGATTGTATTTAGCGTATGCAATAAGCCTTTAAACCCCTAGGTTGCCCTAGTGGACGAGTTATAGTCTCGTGAGGGTTTTCAGGGATGATACCCACAAACATCTGAAATTTTAAGTAACTGTCCTGCCAAATCATCATCAAGAATGTCAAAGCTCAAAAACTAAGATTCTCAATTCATGAACAAATTTAAAAGAGCGAACACAAATCCAAAACTTTAAGTTCTTCCAGTCTAAAGTCAAAAGTCATTTATCACCATTAATAAACTTTTCATTTGCTTTCTTTGGTGTAAAGTGAACTAACACAGTTGAGAAGACAAAAATTCAATCATAATCACACCATCCTTGCTATCTTAGATTTTTGTTATTTAAAAAAAATAAAATAAATATATACATGCTATTATGTGGACTGTGCAATGTTTAGCTCCCTTAAGCTTTCTAATTAACCCATGTAGCAAGTGTTAGGCCAATGACTCTCAAACACAAAGGCTTTAAGGCATTAGGTGTTGAAACACCCCGATGAGCTTAATAACTCGAAGTTAAAAAGGCTACAAAGCTAAACAAGTCACACATGCATTTTTTTTATTTTTAAGAACTTCACGGTTTGACGCGAACATTCACTCCTGATTAGGCAAGAGGCCCGGTTACTAAGTGAAAGTTCTCTTTTTATTCTTTATTTTTCTTTTTTTTTTTTTTCTTCAAGATAACAAAGATAAATACAATCAATCTCAAACTCTATCTCTTCTCAAGCGCATTAGTGTGAGTGTGAATTTTTCAAAGCCTAGCTCATAAATCATTTACTAAGTAGAAATAAATGAAAAAGACTAAAGACTGGATTAGTTATCGTATCGCTCAAGTGTTCCCAATTTTAAACTCATGCATGAATATCAATCCTAACAATGCCAGTGTTTTCAATGAACAATATCTGTCCATATTTAACTTATGCACCCGCCTTAATAATTAGTGTATACACAATGAGTCCTATAAAAAGTGTCATTGAGTCTTTGATTCGTAAAGGGTGTATTTTAAGAGTAAGTACCCTATTTGGAAATCGATTGCCGACAAAATTATAAGTAAATGTAATACAAATAACATTATTGAGAGACTTAACTAACTACATCAAGAAACCCTCGGCTTTTTTTTGGCCTGATAGTTTTCTTTTTAATTAGTGAAATTTTTAAAGGTAATTTTATAGAATAATAAACTTGTAATAAATCTTTTTGCTTAATAGATGTAAGATTTTTTTTAGTCTAAACATAATAGATAGAAAAATGAAAACTAATAAGTTGTTGTACTGTCTGGTCTTAGCTTTGACCTTAGTTTGGGCTGTATTGTCCTTGAAATTGAAGCTCTTCCCTTGAGAGACCTCGCCGGTGTAGCTTGGCCCAGATCTGTTTGGGGCCTAACGTTTGTTTCTTTTGGGGTTTTAAATCCCCACTCTTACAATGCAAGAGCATTATGCATGGATTCAAGATCTTGTGTTGAATTTTAGAAATATTTTTATTATCCCACATTGCTACATTAAAAGAAAACAACATTTTTAGAAGGGGATTTCTCACGCACACACACTACCAAGATGCCATGGAGATTCGAACCTGAGATCACCGGTATGCAAGTCAATGTTCTTTTCCGTGGAGGTTAGCCACCGTTGACAATGGATACTGAATTTAGATTTACTACAAGTTGTTTTCCCATATCTCAAGGAAGGATAATGTGGGAAAAAAATAATAATAAAAGGTAAACAAAAAATCAATGTATTTTCCATTTGTTCAACACTTGGATTTCTTCTTTGAGATCAAACTTTTACTTTTGAGCAGAAAATACTACATTCAAATCAGAAAAAGTATTCAACTTATTCTCATGAACTTATTCAACTTGTTTTGTGTGTTTTGTTATGTTTGCAGTTCTTTCACTCATCATTAGTCCTGGTGGCGATGTGTCGGTCTTCATGGAAGCTGCGGCAACGGTACTTTGGCGTTTGGTGGTGTTTCTGCCTTTGTTGGCTCTGGCTTTATGCCAACTTTGTACTCTGACTTTATGTCAGTTTTGTGTTCTGGCTTTATGCCTGTTTAAGTTTTATTTCTAGTAGGCTTTTACTGTTGGATTTGTTTGGACTCATTTTATGAGTTTCACTATCTTGTAATGGGCATTGCCTTTCTATCAATGAAACTTGATTGTGACAAAAAAAAAAAAAAAGAAAAAGAAAAGCAAGGATTCACTAAAATGTACAATTCCCTGGCCCACCAAAATAAACATGATGACCCCACGCAGCCTGGCCCACATCATGTCTAGCATTATAGCAATAAGGTTTATCAATGTACATTTTGAGATCATCATCTTCAGGATCAACATAATCTTGTGATCGATCAGTAACGACTTTAATCTGACGGATATAAGCAGACTTCCGATAACCTTCTTCTGGAAAACGACCACTTCCCATTGGAGGGCTTAGTTCTGCTACTTTGCTGTAAATCTCTCCTCTCCATGACATAAGAGAAGCTCCATGCGCCAAATTAGTGAATATTTCTCTTGGCCAGTAACCAACATATTTATCTTCAAACATGAGCCACCAATTCTTTGTATGACGATCCTGTATTGTCATGAAAGAGTTACACACATTAGGTTGAAGGGGAAGTGATTCATTGAAATAACATAAATGTTTGGAAGTCGCCTTTCGAGAAAAGTTAAGGATAGTCGTCCAGTTACCCACGCAGGCAAGCGACTGTTTCTAGCAAAACTCTTTATCTTTTTAATCAAAGTGCTAGTTTGCTTGTTCTAAGACTTTGATATAAAGTAATAAAACTCATCGGCTTTTTTATCACACCTCGCACATAATCAGTAATCTATTTCTACCACATTTACTAACAATAATGATCCTCATGTCTTTTATACAAATGAGAACACGTTATATTGGCAGTAAAATTAGTAGAGGGATGGGCACCTGATGTAAACTGAGCAGCATATCATATTGTTTACCCCTGTAAGTAGAAGTTGGTAGCTTGAGGCCAAGGGGTATATCAGAGCTAACTTGCACAAATCCTGGACATAGAATATTGAAACAACCAGTCTTTTGGTAACCATCTGCCTGCAATATACATGGTTTTCCAAAATTTATAAATAAATGAAAAGAAAATGCAAAGTTAAGACTTGAAATTACAGACTTACAGTCCAAAAAGTATAAAGTCGGCTGCCATAGGGATATAGATTTAGATTAACCTGAAAGATTAAAAATAATTAATTTTATATAATTGTAATTAATTTGCAATTTTATCATAAAGAGATGTTTACAGCAGATACTTACTATCCAACCAGCTTGTATAGTGTTATGCTGCTCCCTAGACCAATTTGCAAGAGCCATACTTGAAAGGCTAAATTGAGTTTGTGGAACACTGGGGTTCCAAATATTAATGCGTCCTCTGCCTCCATAAATTGAGTTTCTATACTCTAGCACTGCAGCCTGATGATTTAAGGAAATAAGTATATAAAAAAAAAGCCAAACCAATTATTTTATGAATCAATCAATTCAATTGTAAAAAGAAAGACTAATTCATTCCAAATACGATATCAACTAGTTATTACTTTAATTGGGATGCTATTTTTTTTTTCTTCCAATACAAGCGATATTAGGGAAAGGGGAAACCGAACCTAAGATCTACGCATAGTAAATACTCTTAACCACTTGAGCTACATGGCGCCCCTTGCTAATTGTTATGCTAATTAAGATGATGATCTTCTCATTTATGAGAAAGTTGTACTTACATGATGGCCCTTTATGTCAATCTTATTGGAGCTGCTCCTGTGAGTTTTTGTAATTGGGTAGTTTAGTCCCAAAGGCTTCATATATTTTGCCATTATTAGATCTTCCTTTGTTGTCCTTCTCATGGGCACTGATCCTTGTGGGCAATGTAGGTTCCTAGGCACATATTGTGAATATTTAAACGTTTTCAATTCTTCGTTTCCATTCCCTGTTGGCACCTTTGTAGGTTTTATCTGCATTGAACAATTTGAACCAAGATATATAAATGTGAACATACATTACTAAACTGTTTTGTATGAAGAGCTTTGATAGTTTCAGTCGCCCACAAACACGTGAGTGATTTTAAACTATTAATTATTGGTCTGAAGTACACACCAATCAACAATTGTTAATCACTCGCGCGTGATACTGAAGCAAACACGTAACCTGGATTGTATGATTCTTGAGCAGAGGATGATCCAAAGCAAGTTGTTTGTAGATATCAATGCAATCTACAATATCACCATATCCAGTCTGTTGGTGGGAAAAGTGAAAAAATGCCAAAGATGAGTTCAACAAACTAAAACTGTCTCAACTAGTACTGTTTTGAGCATTTAAAAGAGAGTTTAATTACCCTGAATCTCTTGATTGGAAGAGTCAAATATAAGGATATATGGTAATTTCTGATATATTATTTCTTCTCTCAAAGAGGTGTATATATAGTGTACAATGCCTTTTTACCCTAGGAAAAGATAAAAGCTAATCCTGATAGAACAGGTAATACAATATTTACAAGAATCCTAATAATAATTTCCTACCTAAAATAGGACTCACGCCAACACTCCCCCTCAAGTTGGTGCATAGATGTCACCAATGCCCAACTTGTCAAGTGAGTCACTAAATACATGGCTAGACACTGCTTTAGTCAAAATATCTGCAAGTTGTTCCTCTGATTTCACATGTGGTACACTAATCACATTGCTTTCCAATTTTTCATAAATAAAATGTCTATCAATTTCCACATGTTTAGTACGATCATGTTGGACTGGATTATTAGCTATGTCGATTGCAGCTTGATTATCACAATACAATTTCATGACATCTTTAGCCACGAAGCCCAATTCCTTTAATAATTTCCGAATCCACAACATCTCACATACGCCATGAACCATGCTTCGATACTCAGCTTCTCACCTGGACAAAGAACAAACCTTTTGTTTCTTGCTTAGCCAAGTAACAAGGTTACCACCCACAAATGTAAAATAACCTGATGTTGAACGCCTATCAGTTTCAATTTCCTGCCCAATCAGCATCTGTAAAACCTTCAATTTCCAAATGTCCATGTTTTGAGAACATCAGCCCTTTGCCAGGTGCAGACTTCAGATCCTGCAAAATTCGCATAACTGCTTCCATATGAACTTCACTAGGTGAATGCATAAATTGACTCACAACACTAACAGCATAAGCAATATCTGGCCTGGTGTGAGATAAATAAATAAGTCTTCCAACTAACCTCTGATACCTGTCTTTATTTGTTGGAACTTGATCTGGAAGAATCTCAAGATTATGGTTCTGCACAATAGGAGTATCAGCAGGTTTACACCCAAGCATCCCAGTTTCATTCAATAAATCTAACACATATTTTCTCTGTGACAAGAAAATACCATGTTGAGATCTAGCCACTTCAATTCCCAAAAAATATTTTAGCCCTCCAAAATCCTTCATCTCAAACTCAGTTGATAAATAATGTTTCAATTTATCAATCTCTTCTGTATCATCACCTGTTATTATCATATCATCAACATATATAATTAAAACAGTGACCTTCCCTTTCCTCCTCTTCAGAAACAACGTATGATCTGCATTGCTTTGACGATAACCATATTTCTTCATGGCACAACTGAATTTTCCAAACCACGCTCTAGGAGACTGCTTCAACCCATAGAGTGATTTCCTCAACTTGCACACTAAATTTGGATTTTCCGATAGATCAAATCCTGGAGGTAGGCTCATATAAACTTCTTCCTTCAATTCTCCATGTAGGAAAGCATTTTTCACATCAAATTGTTGGAGTGGCCAATCTAAATTTGCTGCAAGCGATATTAGAACACGAACTGTGTTTATTTTTGCAACTGGTGCAAAAGTTTCCTGATAATCAACACCATATGTCTGAGTATATCCTTTGGCAACCAATCTCGCCTTGTATCTATCGATGGTACCATCTACCTTATGTTTAATTGTGAAAATCCATCTGCATCCAACTGGTCGTTTTCCTTGTGGCAATGAAACTAAATCCCAAGTTTGATTTTTTTTCAAAGCCAACATCTCTTCATCCATAGCTTTCTTCCATTGAGGAGCAGCCAAAGCATCTTGCACTTTAGATGGAATAAATTCAGTTGTCATCTGATTAGCAAAAACTGCACATGCTTCAGATAATCGATGAGTAGAGACATAGTTTGTAATTGGGTAGTTTGACTTCTTTGAATTTTCAGGTGAAAAACGATCTGGTGGAATTCCTCTATTACGTCTGGGAGGCAATTGATACCTTGTTTCTGCAACATTATCAATATCGTTTAAATTATTAGTATTAATCAAATGTGGTTCTCTGACTTACCTCAGGGTTATCCGAAGCCTCAGGAATTTGGACAGGTACTGTTGCTGATACCAGGGACAGCAGTATTCGGTGTTGTTGGAGTGGGCCCTCGGCCCGTTGACCTGGAAAATTTGACATGGTATCAGAGCAGGTTGCGGGCCCGTACTTGCCACGTGATGGGTGGGTCCCCGTTTGGCCCCGCGCGATGGGTGAGTCCCCGTTTGGCTCCACGTAGGCCAAAGGTGCCACGTGATGGGTGGGTCCCCGTTTGGCCCCGTGCGATGGGTGAGTCCCTACATGGCTCCACGTGGTTGCCGATGTGTGGATCTCCACGTGTGACCCACAAATTGGGGTCTCACGTGCGGGGGAGTGTTGAAAACCAATTGTCCCACATCTGGACAGAGGGAAGAAGAAATAATGGTTTAAATAGAAATACCCCACTCTAACTAATACCGAGGCCTTTTGTGATAAAACCCCACACCTGAGGATTGTGCAGGTGGTTAAGTGGGGACAGGATCGGTGTTGTTGGAGTGGGCCCTCGGCCCGTTGACCTGGAAAATTTGACAGTTTATTGATAAGGTTAAGCTCCTGTGTATCCAGCTCCAAGTCTTCATCTATTGATAACCTTCCCCATCCTTGAACTGCAATATCTCCATAAAAAAGTAGAGCAAATGTTGCCAGCAACATAATGGTCACTCTGTTGGAGTTTCTAGCAGCCATTCTCATAGAACCAGCTACCTTATGTACTTTGAATTTCTGCTGCATGATATGACGGTTACTAAGCCACCAATCTTAAAGTAAAATAAAATAAACTATAGTTGACATTGGCTTGGATTAATTAATGGAAAATCTTAAGGATAGTTGACTATATATTGGACCAATAACTAGTAAAGATAAAAGTTGAGATTTTTGTAGAAATACTAAACAATATAAAGAAGACAGTTGAAATTGACTTTCATTAATTAAAGAAAATACTAAAGATATATGGTTCGCAATAACAAGCAAGCACAGGATCTCTGATGCATGGATAACTGCTCTTCACCACTTCAGCTACAAGTCCTTTTGCAATTAAGGAGCGTCTTAAGGCTGAATCTTTGAGTTAAGAAGAACATTTGTCCACACTAGAAAAATTGAATGAAAAATGAAAGAAACTAGTTGAAATTGACCTGCATTAATTAAGGAAAATCCAAGAGATTCACAATAACTAGCAAATCCAGCAGCACTTGAGATTTTATGAGTTATAAAGAACCAAATCTGATGCAATGGTTAGCCAGTGTGGCCTATAAAAGGTATTCTTGGGTCATCAGATTGGCCAAGGTGTATTTCAGAAGTGGAGAGTTCCTTGGATACCAAGTAAAACTTTGATGATGGAGTTGAAGGGTGCCTCAGTGGTGGTGATGGTGGTCATTCTATTAATCACACTGGAAATGCAATTGCAGATGAAACCAGTTTCCAGCAGTGCCTCAACAATTGTGATCAGTTACCAGTTTTATGTGTCAGACTATGTCTGGGGAAGTGTCCTCCTGATCCTAATCTACCTCAGAACCCTGTGGATCTCTCCCATTACTACTGCAAAATTGGTTGCTCACTTCACCAGTGTCACAAATTTAGCCATGGTAACCTCTGCCTCTTTATCTGTATAGTTCTTAATTTAACTCTCTCTCTCTCTCAAAAAAAATGATTCTGTTTTTTCTTGACAGATAAAGAGAAAATGGGAAGTTGCATGCAAGACTGTTCCTACACAAACTGCAACATCCAAGCTCCTGGTCCTCTGTAATTGTATATATATGATCTTATATATACACGTATGTATCAGTGTATATTTGATAAATGAATAAAGAAAGGGTTGATTATATCATTACAAAACGCATGAACAAAATTTATTTGTTGCTGACTGAGGTAAGGGTCAGTAATGTGGCACATGCAACATGTGTCAAATGGATCAGATGCCTAATTTGCCTCTTCAAAATGAAGATACATAGAATTTCAGCCCAAGTTAAATTCAGAGAAACTATTAGTATTGATGTCAGCAATAAATGCTTCCCATACATGGAAACATAGAAAGGTTCTGATTTTTCATTTACCAAAAGAAAAAGGGTTCTGATTCATTAGAAATAATATCCAGAGTGTCAATCTAAGAAAAATAAACAGCTCATTTAACGAAAGAAATACAGAGTTTTTCTATTTAAATCTCATACTTTTCTTTGTTCATCCCAATACTTAAATTATTAAGCTCTTAAGTTTTATAATTGTGTAAAAAGACAAAAAAGGTCATCCAACTTAATACTTAGTGCAAATTTGGTATTGTTTATTTGGGGTGATAAGTGATTTTTAAAAAAATTTGGAAAGTCCAGCCAGTTTGGTAAATTATAAAAAAATCACTTATTGTTAAAAATTGTTGTGAGAGAAACCTATAAGGGAAAGAAGCTAATGAGGTGCTTTCATTTTCTGATTATGCATGAATCAGTTTTGAAGAGGCGTTAGGTTTGATGATTATGTAGGAATCATTTTCTGATTATGCGAGAATCGAGGACCAACAACACTTTCAACAAAAAGTTTACCAAACGCTAAACGCGCTTTCTCTCACAGCTGATTTCTCTCACAACAAATCTGACAACGATTATTTTCACAGCACAACAATGCCAAATTGGCCCTTAATCTTAATACATCTATACACACACCCCACCATTCTTCATATTACGTTTTAGATCTGCATCCTATTGTCATATTACTCCTCTTTCAATCCAAAAATCCTACTACACTCTCATCTTCTCTTCACAAACAATAAATTGGGATTGTGTGAGTAATATAGGTGGATAGGGAGGGAGAGGATATTACAAATTCCCCTGGCTTTGCGTTCCTTCCTCACCTCCCTCCCTCTCTTTCTTTTATTAACAGAATTTTTCCACACCCACGGCCCAACACTTATGCTTGCGGTTTTTATTTATCTCCTAAATTAACATAATGCCCTCAATAATATAAACGTAGTGTTTATTGCATCCATGTACAACATATATATAATAATAAAATATACATAAAAATACCATGTGTCAAATCCGTTTTCCAGAGCACAACAAAATTCTTGACGAAGAACAACTACACTTGTAAGCTATTACTTGTAAAATATTTATCACACTATGTTACATTGAAAAATTATAGAACGGGTGCAAAAGAATAATGATGCAGTAATCAGGGGCGGCCCTGGGGTGGTGCAAGTAGCGTCACCGAACAGGGCCCCCAATTTTTAAGAGCCCCCCAAATAAAATTTATTTATATTATATATATATATTTTTTAATATTATAAGAATTGTATATATAATATAATGTGCTGAACATTTGCACAAGAGCGTGTCTGGTGGGGTTGGCTGGAGCCCATATCCATTTAACAATAGTGCCAGAGTTCGAATCTTGCTGAAGTAAAGATAAATAAAAAATAAAAAATAAAAAAACAGAAAGCCTTTAAAGCTATTGGTTCTTTACAGAGAAGGTATGAAACTGCAAGATGGACTTTACAGAAAGCCTTTAAAGCTATTGGTTCTTTACAGAAAGCCTTTATGCTGGTATGAAACTGCAAGATGGACTTGAAGATCTTAGGATTATGAGGTTGATGAGATTTGTTTTTTTTTTTTTTTAATTTTTTTTTTGTTGGATGTGTATTTAGGGGTAGTTTGGGAAGATAACGAGGTTTTCTTAGAAATTATGAAAATTTGAATTAGAAGTTGGGGTAAACTTAGAATATGGAGTGAACAAAAAGAAGTGTAGAGTTTAAATAGAAAAACTCGAAATAAATGCATCTGACAACTCAACCTTTCATAGTATTTGTTTTCTTCCTCTCTTTTTTTTCTAAGCTAGCTTGAAATGGCGCATTTCGTAGACACACATCACAAGGCTTATAATCTAGCTTGATATAACATTGAGCTCCTCTATTTAACAGGAAAAAGATGGAGA
Organism: Prunus fruticosa; assembly: GCA_018703695.1. Lineage (NCBI taxonomy): Eukaryota > Viridiplantae > Streptophyta > Magnoliopsida > Rosales > Rosaceae > Prunus > Prunus fruticosa. The sequence continues at coordinate 21,177,454 of CM031921.1, forward strand.
GAGTCAAAAGATCCGGGGTGAGGGGGGAAGGCTGTGCACTTTGTATAGGATCATGAGCCTATAATTAGTAGCTATCAGAAGTTTAATATAACTGTACAGAGTATACGCAAAATTTGAGCCTTACAATTGATCCAAGGGTACCCCATGACGATCTTATGCACATCTGCAAGAAGCTTCCTGATACCAGCTCCCCATGTAGTAACCTTGTGTTTGCATGATTTGTTCAAATTGTCCAAATACATTTCTCAAGTACCTTAAAACCAGTTGGTCTAACCTACAAGCTTGCCCTGATTTCCTTGGTCCAATGCAGACCAAAGCACAGCTATATAGCAATATACAATTTTTCACTAGAGCTGCTAAAATATGGTTTCCATGATCAGCCCTTCTAAAACATCTTCTACCATCTCAAAAACAGTCTCCTCAACATCATTTCGGATATCCAGCCACATTCCAGACTGTGCTATGTCCTTTTCAACAATTTGCTGCATCGTATGCGGTGATGGATGCACAAACTTCATCACTTCATGAATCACAGTTTTCTCAATGCAAAGTTTTCTTCTGGCATTTGGCTTGATAAATGACACCCAAGGGGAGCATGGAAGATGAGTATGACATACCTCGACAAGGACTTCATTTATACAGTCAAAGAGGAGCATACAATCACCATGGAATTGGTTAGGCTGCAACTTTACTGCATCAAACAAGAATGGATCAAGCAGTCGATCGGATGATTGACACATCATCGAGAGCTCATCCCAATTCAAGCCGGATGCTTGCAGCACGGCCATCACGTACTCAGAGATATATTCATGATCATTCAAAGAAGAGGTTTCAGGTTCCAAAGGGGAATTCACAAGAAGAGCAGGATGGTGCTCTTCAGCTGCATGGCATGGTTGAACTCAGTTACATGAAGTGAATTGGGAAGAAGAAGAAAAAAAGAAAAGGGAAAAACTGGTAGATCCTGATGAAGGTGTACCAGGTTCAGATATGGTGCTTGCATAACTGGTGGCATCTACAAAAAACTGCTCAAGTACAGAAATTGGACTTGGCTGTTCTCCTTTATCTTCGATGCAATCAGAATCTTCCACTCTCTGAATACTTGAAGGACTTGATTGAAAAACATCCGGTGAAGATGTTAATGGCTGATCCTCAAAAGGTGAATCCAGAAAAATCTCAAGATCAGCAACAAGACAACGTAATAAAGCACATAAATTGGCAGCATAAAGTGGACAAAGAAAAGAACAGGTGGTAGAGAGAATAATTCCAATATAATTTGAGAGAAAATCAATTTGGGCACTTTACCTGTCTGGATCTCTTAAAATACTCCTCTTCCGCATACATGTTGGTTGTTTCTGAGCTCTGATCAAGACCCTTGTCTGTGCTGTCTAGTTCAGTCGGTATTTCCGAATGCTGAGTTTCTCCTTGGTATGAAGTATCATTAGTCTCAGTGGTATTGGTCTTCTCCGTGCAATCTGGTTTGGATAGAACTTCCAAATAATTAGTTTCTCCTGGGTGGATAGTATTGTTAGCTTTTATGGTATCAAATTTGTCTGCGCTTTCAGATTCGGAGGGCACTTCTAAAGAACTAGTTTCTCCTTGGTGCATGGTGTTATCATTCTCTACAATTTGGACACAGCCTGCAGGAGATGGATTATTAGCTAAACAGAAGAGAACCTTAGAGATCAATGAAAAATCCATAATTAGTAACTCCAAACCTTTAAGGCTTGAAATATCTCCCTGCACATTGATGTCAGCAAAAGGATAATCTGAGTTATTTGGCCGTGTATCAAAAACTTGCAATTGATCATCGAGTTTCTTGTTGTCAGGCAGGGCCTCTACATCCTGCCTCAATGGACTTGAGTAGCCGGCTTTCTTTTCTTTATGAAGCCTCCACTTGTTCTCATATACCATTTGGCAATTGCTGTAGGGTGAAAATGTCATTTGCTCATTAAGAAACCTATTTTCCCAGTCCCTTACTGGATTACATGTAGGCAAGAAGTCATACTCAGGAAATGACATCACCCTTCCCCATGTTTTTTGTGCCTGCCTTTCAAAGTAGCTCTTCTCCTTGTTCCCATTGTTTAACAATTCTGAGAGATGTTTCCCAGCCTCCACATAAGTTTCAGATTCCTCTCGCTTGGGTTGGCTAACAAGCGAAATGTTTGAGTTTCCAAGACCACTTCCACTGGTTGATGCACCTTCGCGTCCAATACTTGATTCACATTGTTTCACCTTGCCTATGTTTTCTTTTTTCTTGATATCAAGAGAAGACTTGGTCACTCCTCCACCATCAACACTAGGTGAATTGCTTCTAATGATCTTCATACCCTTTCCTTTACAATCATCTCCTGTGCTTTGGCAGGGAGGTGTATTTAGTGTACCATCGATTGACTTAGAGTGCTGCTCTTTTCTGCTTTCCGATATAGCATGTCTCAGTTTCCTCTTTATACGGCTAAAGGAAGAATTTGCAGGTGTGTCACTCTGCCCGTTATTTCTCAAGCTTTGCAGAGAGGTATTGATACTCTCTGAAGAAATTTCCATGCTTGGTGGGCCAGGTTTTAAAACTATTATTCTCTCTTGAAACTCGGACTCACCATTTTCCTGAGACGGGTAAATATCACAGGATTTCAACGTGTGAATACTGGAAGGACCTTCAGATTGCCTTGCTTTGCTTGTCCGGTATTCTGAAATGTTAGCTTCACAGGGAGATTTACCCTGATGTGTTCTTGCCTGAGAGTCTCGGAGGTCTTCGATGTGTTTGACTAGCAGAGAATTTGGGTCTTGTAGGAGTTTTCGAAATAACTCTTTATTCGAATTCAAAATTTCTAATGCATCTAATAATTGTTTAGACTGGTGGTTCACCCCATCAATGAATTTCTGATTTATGATGGCCTCAGCTGCATTCAGCTGTACTGGCACAAGATTAATCTCATTAAGCTGGTCATGCTTCACGGTATCAATACTTTTACAACCGCATCCTCGTCGGTTTTTGCTATGTACCTCTTTGCTAGAAAATTCTGGCAGTGCTGCTGAGTTGAGCTTATTCAAAGGTTCTTCCACCAAAACTGAATTAGACTGTTTTTGATGCTTAGCTTCATGGGATCTCTGACGAGTTTTGCTAGTCTTTCCATTGTTTTTTGGTAAATGACCAACAAATTTGGAATTAGATGGTATATCTTCCCCTTCATCAGTAGCAAACTTCTTGTTCATCTGCGGCTCAGTGGACAAGTCTTCTCCCTTAAGCTTTCTTTTACTTGCCATATCAGAATCAACTGTCTGAGTTTTGTTCTTCATTCTGTCCTGGAACAATTGAAGTTGCTAATCAGTTAATTCTTCTAATGCTTTAATTGATCAAGTAACCAGCCAGCGGTCAATACTGTGAGAGAATATTAAATAAAAAAGAGACCAAAATGAAGAAAAAGTATAGAAGAAACGAGCCTAATGGAACTTACATCCATGCTTTGGCCATTCTCATCCATTTTGTTAAGCAAATCAAGCTTGGTCTTAAAATTTCCATCATCTACATACAAAGAAAAATAAAAGATAAACTTTTCAATCTTACTGAATATAATGATTAGAAGAATATAAAACAAATGCATAAATATAATAGGAAATCATAACAAAGTACAATGATCTTTTCAATACTGCAAAAGAATTTCAAGGTATATCTTATTCAGTACTTTTAATTACTCTTTGATAAGTATATCAGCACTTCGTGAAATGACGAAAACAAGCACTATCATGTTGCTTCAGCATTGTTTAGTTCACAATTATGCATGTAATAGTTTATCGAATACGGCAGCTGGGTGAGTACAAGCAGTTCATAACGACTTGCATCTGTCTTGCATTTGTCATTGTACAGCATAACAAAAAATTCTTACCCGGTCTGTTTGTATGCCTCTTATGTGAAAGCCGCTTCTTATTAGAACGACCTTGACGGAAGTTGAAGAGGCCATATAAATGCCACATACAGCCTGTCTCGTACTTCTCACATACCATAGGGCTTTTTGGCATAGGACTTTTTAGCATAGGGCTTTTTGCAGGTGTCATCTTTGCCATGATGAGTGAATTGGGAGAGCTTGGCTATAGCATATAACACCAAATTAACATCAAACTAGAGAATAAATAAAAAGAAAAATAAACTGTGGGGATGAACAGCTTAGTACACAGAATACAATATAATATTGTGTAAGTTTCAAACCTGATGACCCCAATAATAATGCAATTATTTGTCTCTTGGATAGCATAATATTGGTACTTTGAAATAATTTCGCGCAAAATAAATGAATGAAAGACATGAATAAATAAACATGACTTGTAATGTAAGAATAGAGAAACAATTTTTTTGAACAAGTTTCACCCTGTGAAGGACCGTTTTCTATAATCCAAACACATAAACAATGTCACGCACCTAACCAAGAAGAAACAACAAATAAGCATAAAAAAGTTTATATCCAAGTGCACACTCAAGTCAAGAGAAACACCAGTTGAACATATAATCTTCTGTACTACAGATGATTGTATTATATGCAATCTGCAATATTGTCTTTGGTTTGTGTCCTTGTTTTATGTGTGTTTTGTACTTATGTTTTTGTTGTGCGCAATTTATTTTAAACGTGTTGTCCCACCATGTGTTTTTCTTCAACAATCACACCTAACATGATTTGTTTATTTGGAGGAAAAATTGTAGATTCCTTCTGAAGATGGAACTTTAGCCTCAAGTATTGCTAGTCATGACTCGAGTGACAGACAGGCCATGGCCATCAATTCATTACCTTCAAAGTTGGAACACCTAACTAACTTTTCAGCAATTCATTAAAAATTATACAACAAGAAAAAGAAAAAAAGGAGGAAATTCAAGCCAACGTATCTTCTACTCTGTGCTACCTCAATTTTAGCAGCTCTGTGGCTGCCTCTGTAAGTGTGATTAGCTCCTAATTTGCTAAAGCACTAATCAAATAAAGAGACATTTTCTGTTTGTTTCTATGGAAAGTGTTTCCAATGAAAATTATTGTCTAACAGCCAAACCAAAAACATAAACTGTATAAAGTTGCCAGCGCAAGATTTTAAATGTTACAAACATCAACTGAGATGAAGAAATTTCTACAAGGAAAAACATAAAAAACACACACAGAGAGAGAGAGAGAGAGAGAGAGAGAGAGGTACCTGAAAAAGCTTTTAGTTCCTCTGCAGTGCTTGAGAAAGAAAAAGGGAAGCTTTGTGCTTTTTGACTGAAAAGAGAGTTACGTATGCAGAGGAGGCCCTGGACTTCTAGCTTTATATATAGCAAGTTTCAATCTTTAACATCAAACTAAATTTATACCAAGAAACCCAGAAAGCTTAGTCCCAAATGGGAGCCGGAGAGCCATGAACAAGGAGAAGAAGAACGGAAAATCACTATGAAAAAATAAATAATAAAAAAAGTGAAAGAAAGAGATATAAAGGGGAGCGAGATTTATGGCGACAGCGACTGGGAAATTGCAATTTGCAGAGACACCAAGGATGAGGATTGAGGAGGAAAGCTTTCAACTGAAGGAAAAATTAAGTCTAGTAGCTTTCCCACTCCCCTCTCTCTCTCTCTCTCTCTCTTTCTCTTTCTCTCTCTGCATTTCCATCTTCAACCGTCGTCAGAGTCTCATCACCTCCCTTTGTTTTCAACACTTTCTCTCTCTCTTCACGTTAAGCTAAAGATAAAAAGATGTCTGTTTACGTGTTTGAATTTTATAATAAGATTTTTATGCTATATTGGCATGAGTGTTACAATAACAATGATATTGTAAATGGACGGCCTTTGGATTTTTTTGTCTTTTCTTATCAAAGATTTCCGACATATTATATCTTGTGAAATTGATTATGTATTTTAAAATATATTGGTTAATCCATATGTGGGTTATGGAAGTTACAGGGCAGTGTACTCGGCTATTTGCACTCAATTACGAATTCATCAACTAGGTTTAGTCCAGTAAAAAGGAACATTGAATTGCAGACCAATTATCTTAGATTTGAATCTCTATATGTGTAAGTAGTGTGTGTAAAAAATATCTTCCCTCTTATAGTTTGATATTTTAAAAAGCAAAATGTATGAATTCTCCTTTTCGTCTCATAATTTAGATACAATTATTCATAATAAGAGCACTTCCACCCCATTGTCCTATGACAAAGGGCAGTTAAAGACAAACACTATTCATGATGACTACTGTAGCAATTTTTTGATGCATTCCCACCAATTACCATGGTAATTCAAGGGTAACCACTATTTACATGAGATATAAGGAGAGGAATATGTATGGTTTTTGGTGTGGGAAGTGAAAAATATGGCTATGTATTTATAGAAGAAATTTTTTTTCTGAATTTTTTGGTATTTTTTTTCTAAAAATATTGTATTTAAATTGGTCGCTAACGTCAAATTGCTCAGGCAAGTCTTGCTTCCGGGCTTGCCCAATTTCATGGACCCACTTCTTGCCATGGCAAAAGGGGATGAATGGAAATGATCTAAGAGATTATCTCTTATCAAAAAGTCCTAAGATAAACATTTTTGCACCCATCTTTTAGTTGTCTATATTTTATAAAGTAATAATAATTATTATTATATAAAGTTAAGTTGTCCAAAATGGTTTGGTATTTCATTAAATCCAGAACATTAATCATCAAGATTCTTATTTGAGACATTGATAAGATAACCTTATCTCTCTTTTTCAATTTTTCTTCTCTTTTTGCTCGAGTTAAAAAATAAAACGGAAATTTTTTTATACACATACTTTTAAAATGTCATGTAAATTTAAACCCGAGACTATCTGATAAAATAACGTTATCTATCGAACAATGCAACACAACATGAATTTTATTTGAATATAAATTAACATTTGGTAACATAACATATTATATCCAGGTTCTCGATCTAACACAACACATTCTTGGTAACAAATAATTATTTGTATAATTAATTAAAAAAAAAGACAATGAAAAGCTGCATTTTCATGATCACGATGTAAACTTGTTTTGTGGGGGGTTCATGAAATAGGGTGCGTTTTCGGATTATGTGGAGGCGTTGTCGTCGTACGTGACAAAACACTGATCTTTCCCAATCTGAATGCGAAGCAGCCATAGCCAGCCAGCCAGCCAGTCCCTATGCTTGCTGGATCAGGACAAATTTTAAATTTTTTTTTATGTCTTTTACTACAGAAGTTTGAAATTCTTGGCTTATATTTTTCAAAATTTGACCTCCATAAATACATCTTATAATTACCATGGATTTCTGGATGGTGCCTGGCTCAGCTGGATAGGTTAGGCAGGGCCTTGTACTTTTCTGTCCAAAAAAATAGTAATAGATATGTCATATTGGTCCAGTCAATTTAGGTGTCAGAAATAATTTCTATGGTTATAAAAAATGAAAAAAAGGAAAATAGCCTTAATTGGATGACATTGTCGACTTCTTAATTCAGATTGAGTCCTTGATGGCTGCCACAGAATGTGACAATGGTCTCAAAACTTAGTATGTATAGTTATAAGATAGCTAATTCATGAACAAATAACAATGAAACGTTGAAAATAAGGACAATAAAATGCTTTTTGGCTCAATCAAAATCAAAACTAATGGCCAGGGGTATGCTGAAACGCGTGTGTGAGTCTTTCCGACTCCCAGAGAGGGTGGATTGCCGTGGTTCATCACTAACTAATCCCCTTTTTTTATTATTAAAAATCAAAATCAAAATCAAACCTAATGCCCCAATAAGTCCTACGTATATCTATAATTCCACCTACAATTTAGTCATGGAAGATATGGGAATAAAATCAACACACTCAATTGAAGATAGCCATCTGCAACCTCTATTTTACGTACCATGTTGACTATGGAAAATGAAAATGTTGAATTTATATTTCATAGTGTTCATCTTGAAATTGTCTATATGAGCTATCGACCATGTTTATCTTAAAAGTCGATTTTGTAGGGGCAAGTTCTGGTCACTGCAGGATCTCATAATTTCGCACCAAGTGGTTAAGCTTCCCTTTGACTTCCCAATAATACTATTCACAACAAACTTTGGATTATGCTTGAGAAATTAGAATATTAGGCAACTGTTGTAAACTATATGTAATGGATGCCCACCATAGTATACCTAACTATTGGTGCTATATATCTCATCAATGATGTATGTATCAACTTACCATTGTATTATTATATGTATATGTTATGCCTATATATAGGCAATTGAATGAATAAGAAGGACACAAGAACAAGGCTAGAGAACTTCCTTATGGCTTTCTCTACATCTATACTCTCTTAAATTCTCTCTCAATTCCCTTACTTTTATAACACGTTATCAGCATCGACTTCGCTTTCAAAATACCAACTGAGTTCTCCATTCAAACTCCTCCACTTCATACCTTTCTTTCTCAACCCCCAACTACCAATCTCTCCAACTGCAGCGGAGAGATCAAACCCATCTCCACCAGAAAAAAAAAAAAAGAGAAAGATGCGAAGCTATGGATTAGCAATCTCAGGAAGCGATTCCTAGTTCTACATCCCCACAACCCACACAAAATGATATGATCTCTGCCCCTTTTTTTTTTTATTTTATCATTACTCTGCACTTCAAATGCTAACCATCCGATTCAAAAAAGTAGTACATGCATGTTGGAGCAAGTGGAAAGCAATTGAGTTGGGAGCATGCATCCGCCACTTTCTTTTCTAGTTATATGATATCAATATAATATATTATATAATATGTCATTTGGGTTAAATATATAATTGTATATATATATACATAGAATATACTCCTATAGATTAGTACAATAATATTTTATGTATATTTTATGTCATTACATGTTTAGCTGTATTGGTTTCAGGTGAAGAAAAATTGACTTAGGGAGGCAAGCAAACGTGACATCCTCCAACAATTTTCATTTTGCAGTTTATGTATATTAGTATAATGAATTAATTATACTATTTTCAATTGATGTTGAGAACCCACCGAGAAATGGGCGGAAAAGGTTGCACAAAGCCAAACTTATATACCTTAGGTTAATATTATATTGGTATATGAATATTAACCATGATTGCCAGAAGCAATCATTGTCAACTTATTATATATGGTTCACATTTATACGAAAAGATGATATTGGTTACACTCCATGTGTGTTATGAAGAAGGAATTTAAGACCCGAAGATCTTGATCCTTAATATAAATAATGAAGGGCTAGAAGTCCCTAACTTCATGTAAATCTAAAAAGGCCAGAAGATCCCTTTTATATTAAGTGACGGTTTTATCCCCACATTTATTTACTTTTATTTAAACATATGGAGCAGAATTAGTGCCCATACAAGCACATTTACTTTATTATTGTATGATGCGGAATTAACCCTCATACAACAAGCAATTTACTTTTACCGCACATTTAATTTTATTTAAAGTATGGTGCGGAATTAACGCCCATACAGCAAGCAATTTACTTTATGAATTTATTTTACTGCATATTTAATTTGAGAATTTATTTTACAAGTTCATTATGATGAATTGTATATCATGCAAGAAATTGGAACCTGACGTTCCTTGATCCTCATCATACTACATTAGGACCTGTAGATCTTTAATAATGAAATAAAATGAGAGCTAGCAGTCTCTTTGAAATTATATTTGTGAAAATATGATCGGACCCAAAAATCATTGACATGTAAATCAGGACTTGAAGCTCCTTGATAATATGATAATAGTGTCAGACACATGAATAGTAAATATACTGGCAAAAGTATTATGCTTGAATAGTAACCATTTTGGGTAATCCGTTACTATATACAAAAAGGGACTTGCAGTTCCCTAAACTCATAAAAGAGCAATTAAATGAAAAAACCAGAAGTTTCAACTATTTATTTTACATCAGTTTAATTATTGTCTTACTCTAATTATTGTATCTTATTTATTTCATTTCAGTATTTTATGTGTAATCCAAAACTAGAAGTTTTGTGAACATTTGCTTAAATATAAATTTGGAATTCAAAGCACAATTACTAATTCATTATTGAATCTACATATTTGAACCTGAAGCTTCAAATATATGAAATTAATTTTTCAAGAATATCATGAACATGAAGTTGTTAGTTGTGTGTTTATTTGGAATTTAATTCATGGAACCCGAAGTTGTATATATATGAGATAAATTTCCAAGAACCAGAAGTTCTGTAAACAAACATACAAGATGCCTACATAGAATCTGCAGTTCTATATTTTGATATCACAATTAGGGAATCATAAGATCAAGATTACAAAGAACCTGAAGTTTTATTGGTCATCCATATTATTTCAAAAATGGACTTGAAATTCATATGATTTAAAGATTTAGTGGATACTATGTTCATATTATTATAGAGAATTGGAACTTGCAGTTCTATATTACAAAGGAGAAAAATTACAGAGTTACTAAAATATTTAGTGCCTCAGATTTAGGCATCCGTAGGAGAATCTTTGTGTTCCTCATTCTCCTCATGAACTTGCAACACAGAAACAAGTTCCTCTAAATCTTTATTTCTTTTATCCAGTCTTCTAAGTTTTTGATCAGCTTCATTAAGCCTTCTCCGCAGTGCAATGACTTGAGATCTAAGTGCTTGAACCTCTTGAAACCTGGCCAGCGCCGTTGTCCCAAATTAGTGATTGATGCAGCATAATGCATGCTAGCAACCAATGAGTCATTGACAATATCACTATCTGACCTCACTGTTAACAATACTTGCTCCTGGGGAGCAGGATTCAAATCAAAATTATTTTGGGGATAGGAAGACATTTTTGAAGGAAAAGATGTGGAAATGAACCACTTAAGTAATAGCAGAAAGTAGGGAACGTATTCTCCTGATGAACCGTGCATTGTAAGCATCATATATATATTAAGAGGTGAGCAACTGACAACCATCCATATAATTCGAATTCTTGTTCCACAAAATCTATTCTGTCCACTTAAGCTTGTCGACCATGGTAAGGTATTTGAATTCGAACCTTTGAGATATTTTTATGTATAAAAGGGATTCAATTCTTATCGTTTTACTCTTTGCATAAATTCCGGATTGTCTTATTGAGAATTTTGTGAAAAGTAATCTGACTTATTAGGGACTAACGTATGGTTTAAATTTAAGCCACCTGTTTTCCATATTCCTATTTCTGCTATATATATTCCCTACCCTTGGACGGTTTCATAATACCCCCTTGTTGTTGCTTTCTAAAGAAAGAATGAGATATCAACCTGAATTCTCTCAACAGCACTTGGCGTGCTTAGGAATCCTGAAGATTTTCATGGAAGCAAGATTATCTTTGATCAAGACCTTCAGAAGCAAGATTATCTTTGATCATGATCCACTACTTTGTTAGGGTAGTAGTTTGGTCATGGATCAGCCTCGTTCATAGGGCTTCTGGGTCAAATTATGATAGAAGAGAGGTATAAGAGATCCATATGCTTCATGGATCAGAATATGGAACATGGTATGTTCCAAATTCTGAACATACTAATTCCCTTCATCTCTCTCTTATTCTCAGAACATGAAGCATGGTACGTTTCCATCACAACAAGTATCTTTCCAATATATTTCATGTTCTTCATGTAACCTCTCTACATCCTAATGATCAGAGAAAGGTTGTAAGCCTCACACTTTTTATAGATCGTTGTGAGTTAGCTTTTATATTATAAGCTTTTTCCCTATCACTTATTGTTGAGAACCAGAGATTCTCTGATATACTGTATCTTTGTGATTCTATTAAGGGAACCTGAAGTTTCTGTTCTTTGTTGTCCTTGATACTTATTGTATTGTGTCATAAGCATATTTACACCTCTAGATGTTGAAAATCAGAAGTTCTATGCTCTGTAATACTTGATACAATGATCATATTAAGCGAACCTGAAGATTCTGCACTATGTTACCTTGTTTATTTTATATGCATCTTTGTCTCTGAAGGACACTACTTATGACACACTTGGTATCATTTTGATGAGGCAAAATTCCCATCGTTAGGGGAGAATTGGTTGTTCCTGAAAGAACAAAGAACGACGTGAATGATTATGGAATATATTTATTATTGTCTCATCAAACAAATTGGTATAAAAGATAAATGCTAGAAGCAAATTCAGACAGAAAAAGACTGTAAGTCAAATGCCAGAAGTTCAAGCACATACAAACGCATAGTAATTGACTACTAATGAGTAATATGCCTGAAGTATAAAGATGTTGGATGCTTGAAGCATGACAGATAAAGATGTCGAATGCCTGAAGCATGACATATCTATAGGTTCCAAACTCCTCAGAAGTGGAGATTAATTGCAAAGTTTAAGCCCTATTTAAAATAACGCTCTAGAAGAGGTTATGATCCACATTCTATAAATTTTATATCTTAGAAGAGATATTTGTCCATGACGCGACAATGAAAGCCTCTGAAATAGCACTGGTACTAGAAAATAATGAAAGCAATGAGATGCTTATAAATTATGCATGCGCATGCACATGAGAATGATGGGATCACGAATTGATGATATATTGGTTTATAGTACGTACTTAAAATTATCAAGGGTTATACATGATGATATTGCACCACTTGTTATAATTGTCGACAAATGTAAATATAGATTGGCCAACTGGAAGAGGCAGTCCAGGTACAGTTGAAAATTTCCTGAAAAAGTGCAATGATTGAACCTATAGATAAAAACACCAAAAGGATATGAAAATGTGTATGTTGTAAAATGGTGTTTAAGATGAAGTGAAATAAATCACTTGATGATATGGCACAACGTTTCCCAGGTAAAGACATGGGATTATGATGGTAAACATATGCAGCTAGGTTATGCATATTTATGGAAAATTCATGTGTAGGAAAATTCTTGAAGAATTCAAAATGCCTGAAGCAAATGATGGCTTGTAATGATCCTTGTAAGGATAAAAGTATTATGGAAAGATATGGTATAATCGAATTAATGAATATCTATTAGAAAAGGAGATATATATATATATATATATAAATAATCCAAATTTTGGAAATGAATTTACCATCATTGCAGTATATATATAAAGAATTTTATTAGAACTCTTGAAGAGTTTACAAAGGCTTCCCCTGATTTAATAAAGGAATTTGATATGAGAAATCTATAAAGATTATAAAGTGTCTAAAACATATCGCCAGAAGCAATTTTCCTAAAGAATACAAAGGAATAAATTCTAAGAGATATAATGTGTCATGCAATATATAAATTGCACAAAGAAATCTAGAAGAAGAGAAAAGAGCCCGAAGCTCAGTATAGAGTCTGACGCTAATGTAGAGCCTGACGCTAAATGTAGAGCCTGACGCTCAGTATAGAGCCTGACGCTCAATGTAGAGCCTGACGCTCAATATAGAGCTTGAAGCTCAGTGTAAGTACTCAATCGACTTGAAATAAATAAATTGCCTCAAAGAGTACTTTTGATTGAATTCGAATTCAAAACGTTGCAACGTATCCAAATGTTTAAAGTTATGACAATTAGACTCCCGAAGAGCTTATGAAGAATAGCATATGCAATCATACAAGAATATGTATGAATGAGTGATTATACCATAGAAATGTTTAATGGTCTTATAAGTATGAGCTCATAGTTTTTCTTTTTAAATATTTGATAGTTATTATTCAAGCCATTGTATGTAGTAAAATATTTGTGAAAATAGTCTAGATGTTGTTGTATTATTCTAACCTCAACAGGGACTAAATAAATGAAGACACATATACATCCTCCAATGATGCTACAAGAGCAAATTTTATAGAGGCATTACTAAAGCTCAATCTGTGAAGGACAAATGTGATAAGCAATATAAGACATGTATGAAGTTATTAGGGGGAGTAACTCTTCAGGGGGAGCATTCCTACAATATTGCAAGATTAATTCACAGGAAGTAATGTCAACCACTACATTTAGAAAGATGGTCAACAATATGACCTAATGAAATTTTGCAAGCATCAGGGGGAGCGTGCCATCAATAAAGATCTTCACACACTGTACTCTTTTTCCTTCGACCAAGTTTTTGTCCCACTGGGTTTTTCTTGGCAAGGTTTTAACGAGGCGGTGTTGCACGCATGTCGTGTTCTATACACAGATTTTTATGTTACACATGGTTATGTACTCTTTTTCCCTTCGACCAGTTTTTGTCCCACTGGGTTTTCCTGGCAAGGTTTTTAATGAGGCATATTCCATGTATGGTGGACATCCAAGGGGGAGTGTTGTAAACTATATGTAATGGATGCCCACCATAGTATACCTAACTATTGGTGCTATATATCTCATCAATGATGTATGTATCAACTTACCATTGTATTATTATATGTATATGTTATGCCTATATATAGGCAATTGAATGAATAAGAAGGACACAAGAACAAGGCTAGAGAACTTCCTTATGGCTTTCTCTACATCTATACTCTCTTAAATTCTCTCTCAATTCCCTTACTTTTATAACAGCAACACCATTTATAATTATAAATAAATAAATAAAAAGTTGAGTTGTCAACATTTTGGGAAATCAAAGCTTGAAAACAGTGGAAAGAAAGAACCTTATTATATGAAAGTATGTGTAAATTATTATGATTCCTAGAGGCTATGTGTGTGCATGCTTATGTGTGTGCAACTGCTACTCTTGGCCTCGCATGGGTTGCGTTAGCCTTAAGATTCCACTTGGGACCGCAAGCCCCAACAACCACATGAACATTGCAACAGAAAAAGAGGCTTATTCAAAATTGCGAGCAATGTTCCTACAACTTCAATAGAACGTAAACTTATCTATACGAGATGCTATTGTGGCGATATTTTACGTCAATTACATATTCTCATTGCATTGCATGAAAGTTATTCACGTACAAGAGCCAGGGCTTGCCTATATGACAAATCTTTGTTAATAATAAGTGCGTATATCCAGCGGCGGTTTCAGGATTTGAAAGCTGACCGGGCAAAACTTATATAACAAATTTGACGAAACGAATGAATTTCATTAATAAACATTTTAAAAAAATTACATAGTGAGAGGAGACGTAATAAGCATTACCCTCAAATGCATTTATATCTACAAATACAAAAACTAAAATAAAAACCAAAAGAAAAATTAAAAGAAAAAAAATATTTTACATTAAAAAGAAAGATAAAATAAGGGACTACATTAATTTTTAAAAAACTAGATTTATTTCGAGAGAAATGGGAAGGAAGAAAATTGACGGAGCTAGGTTTGTTTTTTTAACCAGTTGTGATCTTATTTCTCCCCTTATTTCATTTTATAAACGTTTATTATGACATCCGTTTTTAGCTTTCCACCTCGAGCTCTAAAGCCCTATCAATCATGTTTCGTATTTTCTGCTAGTTATCTTTGTGCAAGACAATTTTTTTTAATAATCATAAGTAATGTATGTAATATTTTTCTAACAAAAAGAGAGAAGGAAAAGGAAGAAATAAGAAAGGGAGAGAAGAAGAGAGAGAGGAGAGAAGATGAAAGAAAAATAACGGAAAAAAAAAAGAGAGGAGGGATGAGAGAAGGAAAAAAGAAAAAAAAAAAAGAGGGAGAGAAGAGAGAAGGAAAACAACGGAAAAAAAAAGGGAGATAGAGAGGAGATAAGGAAAAGAATAAAAAAATGAGAGAGGAGAGTGTAAAGAAAAGAATAAAAAATTGAGAGAGAGGAGAGAGGAGAGAGAGGAGAGTGTAAGTAATATTTATTGTAACAAAAATTTGAACCGGGCAAGTTACATTCTTTTTTTTTTTGTCAAAATTTTGGGCCGGGCATGAGCCCAGCCAGCCCATAGCTGGAACCGCCCCTGCGTATATCACAGATATATAATATTCATAATAATCAATGATAATATTGTATTTTACTTTATTATTATTTTATACGAGCGATAGGAGACGGTAATATAATAACGAACCCATTGATTACTTGTTGGAAGTTATTATTGTGGGTCTACTTGGTGCAGCTGAATATGGGTGTGTCTTATCCAATTGGACCATGACCTCCTCTCTTATTATGGCATGCAACAAACGTCAATGGAGAAAATTGAACACAATGCCAATCCCCATTTAATGTTGATTTGTACATATCAAGCCAAGACATGTTCTACGAGTAGAACCAATAATTTATACAGAGGTGTTGGAGTGGAATATTTAGACATAGAAAGATGCTTTATTTTAAGGGAGATTCACTATTATACCCAATATAAGAGCCCAGATTATATATAAAAAAAACCATATATGAAATGAACTTTAGAAACACACCCAAAACTCATTTACAACATAACAAAAAGGTTTTTAACTTCTTTTAAATTACAAAACTGCCATTGATTTCTTAAAACAAACCCAATCCCAAAACCTCATAAAAAAACTCAAAACACTCAATATGTCATCAAAGTAATTTAATAATCAAAATTAAATTCAATATGGCTAGTTGTCATTTTTTGAGTTTGTTTATAGAAATTAAATGGTGTATGATTTATTTATATTATTAGTGCTAAGAATAGGTATATGACTAAATATCTCTTATTTTAATACTCCTTGGTTTAGGGCGAGTCATTGTAACGAGTGTGAGGATTAATGCATCATGTTTTTAACCTCTTGATTATATGGTGTTATAAAAAGGTCAAGTCGTTCTAATGAGTGCGAAGATAATGTTCTCCTCCCCGTTAAGAATCGAGTCTCCACTATTTTAACCTTGCATTTTAGTTTTATCGTCTATTACTATAAAGCTAAAACAAAATTATGATTCATCTATATACCAAAAACTATTGTTTTTCTAATGTAATTAAGATAAATGTAGTAATAATAATAAAAATTTAAATAAATAACTTATTTGGGTTCATTTTACCTTTTGAAGCCCCATCCAATTTACTAAGACTTTGAGCCCAAAAACTAGCCTATGAGATCGGCCAAGACCCATTTTCATTTTACCCCAAAATATTCACAAAGCCTTCATCAAGCCCAAAAAATAATCTTGAAAAAAAAAAAAAAATCCTAAAGAAAACAAAAAGCGCGAAAACCCGCCACTCGCCACGTCAGCAATAAACCCCCTATCCCCTCCCATCTCCAAAACCTCTCTCTCTCTCTCTCTCTCTGCAACCTCACTCCCATGGCCTTCACTTTCCTCTCAATCCCACACTTTCTCTCTCCTCAGCACCACTTTCTCTCTCTAAAACCAAACTTCACCTCCCTCAGACCTTCAATTCCCTCTCTTTCAGCTCGGCTCATTAGGCCCACCCACGCAATCGGGCCGGACGGCAAGTATTACCCGGACCCGGCAGACGACGACCCGCCCGAAGCCCCGGAAGACTCGGGTCACGGGGTGTCCAAGTTCCAGCAAATCCAGCGCCAAGCCTCGCGCCACCGGAAGCTCCAAGAAGAAGACTTCAGAAAGCACCAGGACACCTTCCTCAACGCCATTGCTGATGTGGAAGACCTGCCAGAAAATTCCAGTTCCGTAACTAACGAGAACTCCGGGGACGATTTGTTTGGAGATATTGACCACGCTATTGCCTTGAAACGCAAGGAGTTTGTGAAGCAAGGGCTTCTGAAGCCAAACCCTAAGAAGGAGATTGTTGCGGTTGACGAGTTGGACCCTGAGGAGGTCGTGGACTTGGAGGAGATTGACGAGCTTCAAGGGCTTAGGGTTGTTAGTGAGGACTCGGACGAAGATGGGCCAGAGAAATTTGATTCAAAGGTAAGTGATTTGGATGGTAAAGATGGAAATTTGCGTTTGAATTCTGAGTTTGATTTGGATTTTGATAGTTATGGTAAAACTAGGGCTAGGATTGTGGAACCTAAGTTTAAAATGAGCTTGGCTGAGCTTTTGGATGAGAGTAAAGTGGTCCCTGTATCGGTTTATGGTGATTTAGAGGTTGAAATCACTGGAATTCAACACGATTCGAGGGTGGTTAATTCTGGTGATTTGTTTGTGTGCTGTGTTGGGAGCAAAACTGATGGGCATTTGTACTTGAGTGAGGCTATTAAGAGAGGAGCAGTGGCTGTTGTAGCTAGTAAAGAGATATACATGGAGGAAAATTTGGGGTGTAAAGCATTAGTCATTGTGGAAGATACCAATGCGGATTTGCCCGCATTGGCTGCGTCCTTTTACAGGTACCCATCAAAGAATATGGCAGTAATTGGGATAACGGGAACAAATGGGAAGACTACGACTGCATATTTGATTAAGGGGTTGTATGAAGCAATGGGATTAAGGACAGGTATGTTGAGTACAGTTGCTTATTATGTGCATGGGGATAATAAGTTGGAGTCACCTAACACGACCCCGGATGCTGTTTTGGTTCAGAATTTGATGGCTAAGATGCTCCATAATGGGGCTGAAGCAGTTGTCATGGAAGCTTCTTCTCATGGGCTAGCTCTAGCAAGGTGCGATGAAGTTGATTTTGACATAGCTGTTTTCACAAATTTGACGAGAGACCATTTGGATTTTCACAAGACTAGGAGGAGGAGTATAGGGATGCAAAGGCAAAGTTATTTTCGAGGATGGTGGATCCGGAACGGCACAGGAAAGTTGTCAATATTGATGACCCGAATGCAACCTTCTTCATTGCAAAAGGGAACCCAGATGTTCCGGTTGTGACCTTTGCCATGGAGAATAAGAATGCAGATGTTCATCCCCTGAAGTTTGAACTTTCCTTGTTTGAGACGCAGGTTTTAGTCAGTACTCCCCAGGGTATATTGGAGATATCATCGGGTTTGCTTGGAAGGCATAATATTTACAATATACTGGCTGCTGTGGCAGTTGGGATTGCAGTTGGAGCACCATTGGAGGACATTGTTAGAGGAATTGAAGAGGTTGATGCAGTTCCAGGGAGGTGTGAGTTAATAGACGAGGAACAGGCATTTGGAGTGATTGTGGACTATGCTCATACTCCTGATGCCTTGTCTAGACTTTTGGACTCTGTTAGGGAGCTTGGTGCAAGGAGGATTATTAGTGGTATGCTTCTTATGTTCCATTTTTTTATATGATCATTTCTAAAGCTAGAATTGCTGTTTAATTGCAGACTTTTAACATGTATCCAAATTCTCTGCCCATTTTAGAACTGTAATTTTGCTATAGAAAGTAATAATATCTAGATTGAGTAAATAGTAGGTTGAAACCATTTTGTAAGAAGAGGCTTATTCTTATTGCATGTTCTGTGTACAAGAGTTTTTTCTAATCATAATTTTTTCCATTCTTTGGCATTACTCCTGATACTCATCAGAAATGCTATACTAATTTTTTTAGCACAAATAATATGAAGTTTGTAAACAATATTGTTGTTTTTTCTTTGCTAACCAACTTTTTTGGTGCTTTATGTGAAGTAATCGGATGTCCTGGGGAGAGTGACAGAGGGAAAAGACCCATGATGACAAAGATTGCAACAGATAAAAGTGATGTGACAATACTGACATCTGACAATCCAAAGAATGAAGATCCATGTATGTATATGCTATCATTGATGTGGGGAAAAAAATCTTTATTCTTGTTAAAAAAAAAGGCAAATTTGATTGATGGCATAATTTCTATAATTTTTCCTCGTCTATAAATTTAGGTGTGGTCCATGTGTCTCTGAAAATGCTAGTCTATAATGTGTAGTATTCTCTCCAAATGCTTGGTCTAATGCTTACACTTGTCATTTGTATCAGTGGACATCTTGGATGATATGTTGGCTGGTGTAGGATGGACAATGCAGGACTACTTGAAACATGGCGAGAATGATTACTACCCACCTCTTCCAAACGGTCATAGGCTTTTCCTGCATGATATTAGACGAGTAGCTGTCCGCTGTGCAGTTGCCATGGGTGAGGAAGGTGATATGGTTGTAAGTTTTCGAAGCCTCAATCTACTTCCATGTGCAAGATTTATGTATAAACAAGGAAGAAGTCACACAAAATGGAATATCCACTCTCTCTCCCTCTCTCTCTCTCACAAAACCTTTTTTTTCCCCTTCTACAGTGTCATTTATACATAGATTTCAATTGTACACTGCATCTAGTCATTTCAAACCCCAAAATTTACTTTATCTTTTAAACCTCTGCATCCAAGTGTAACCCAAAAGAATTGGCATTTATTTAGTTGTGCAAGATGCGGAAGTGATATTCTTCATGAGATTCTGAGAGGACTCCGGTGACGATAACAAAGAAACTTAAAGGTTTTGAAAAAGAAATAAGCTTGTTTGGTATGCAAACAAAGTATGATTACTCTAGCCACTATAATGTAGATGAAAAAGCAAAATCTGAATTCTTTTTCTTTTTGTGTGTGATGAATGAGTCGCATAATTAGTACGCTCCCTGGCATTGCTCTCCAATTCTCACGACTTTCCTTGCTACTATTTTTAAGATTATGTTGCATTGCTGCAGGTGGTTGCTGGCAAAGGCCATGAAGCATATCAGATAGAAGGTGACAAAAAAGAGTTCTTTGATGACCGGGAAGAGTGCCGAGAGGCATTGCAGTATGTTGATGAGCTTCACCAAGCTGGAATAGACACAAGTGAATTTCCGTGGAGGTAGGTTAATTGAGTGTAGTTTGCATTTACTTAAACATGAGGTATCTCTAATTTTAAGCATCTCCAGAAGACCTATCTATTCCTATGAGGAAAAAATGGCTTCACTAATTGGCGCAGTCTTGTAATTAATGTTTTATTGTTTGGTGCTATACATCATACATAAAGATATTTCATTATTGTTGGAGTGCTATAATTGATTTGGTTTTCTGACCCTTGATTTATTCGCAAATATATATTTATCTGAGTCATCTGACAAACACCACTACTAGCTTCTATCTATGATTTGTATTTTTTATTTTATTTTATCAGTATTTAGGATTTGATATGTGTGATTAGAGATACTCTGTTTAAAGAAAAAATATGTGCAATTGTTGTAGATCTTGCAAGTGAGGAATTGTTGATATAATGTGGAGATTAATAATTGTTTTTCCTTGACTTGACACAGGTTACCTGAGAGTCATTGATCTCTTCCGTAAGGAGTAGTCAATTATGGTGAGTCCAAGGCAGCTCCGGCACATTGTGTTGATTTACACTAGGAGATATTTCTAATACCTGGATACCATCTAGAGGGCATGTGACCAGGTGTATTAACCTTGGTTTGGTTGAGTGAATGATATGCCATATATGTGAAGGCAGTCGAGACTCGAGAACGGCTTCTTGGTTATTAAAGACTGGTGTGAATTCTACCTCCATAATTTATTTGTCAACGTTTATTTCTAGAGACAAATGTTCATCCGAACTTTTTCTTTATGTATGCATGCAGGTTGTTGAGGCCTTGCTCTTTGAAGCGGCATAGTTTTGCAGAAAGCTGAAAATTTTCACCTAGAAGGTTATAGGCACAATTTTTGTAGGCAATGTATGTAGAATGTACTGCTATGTAAACTAAAATCCTGGGTTGCCAATATGCCACAATTTAAATTAATCCAATTGGTTGGTCCAGTTAGTATGAATATTAGTTCTTGTAAGTTCCTGTATAAATCAAGATGGATGGGGCAATGCATGGTCTCTCTCTCTCTCTCTCTCTCTCGCATTTATGCATTTATACATTTTTATGTGCAAGTGCACAACTTTTTGTATAGACAAAGACTAGAAAATTAATTGATGGATTTACACCCAAAACAAATCAGGTTCTGTAATGAAGCATTGCATGTGTTTTCTGCCCACCTGTAAATTATAATGTAATAGCTTTATGAAACAAAGATATAACCAACTTTTTTCTTGAATATTTCTATACAATTCCATCTAATAATTAACAAATTTGTACATGGGTGACTCCGGTCAGATATGTAAACCAAAAAAAATCTCCGGTCAGATTTTTCTTTAATTCCTTTTCTATACGAGGATATTTTCTACTAAAAATGAAAAAAAAAATTCCTATTTTGCAATTCAAATAATTTTCCGTGCCATTGAATTTAAGAAAATGGACAAATATGTTCAACACAAAGGTCTTATTTTTCCTTTTCAAATCAAAAGGTCTTAGATTAATTACATAACCCACAAATTATTTTATATTATAATAATTATATGAGAAAACCCAAAAAGGTTGAAAAAATAAATAAATAAAAAGAGAGAGGCCTGAAAGGAAAGGCCAGATAAATTCTTGGTAAGGCAAACTTTCCTTGCCATCATGAAAAGGAAGGGGTTTGGTGGAAACAGATATGAATTGTTAGTGTTGTGAATTTGAGTGCAGAAAATCATTAACTTTTTTACCAAATAAACAATCTTTTTTTACTTATCAAGACCAGTGAGTGTGTTTGCAAAACTGGAATTGTCCACCTCCAGTCCTCCTAGACCAACTTATTGGAAAGAGGGGAACAAAAACAACCCCATAACTTTACCTGCCACCCCTCACCCAACTCACTGGCTCTCCAAATGCAGCACACTGCTCACAGTCGTGACACAAATTAATACTTACAGCCAAAAGCATATTGTTTTGCTTTCCTTTTGGAGAGAGCCAGAGAGAGAGAGACATGCTCTGAGGCAAAAAGCTACAGTTTTTAACATGGAGTTTTGGAGTTTGAGCAGAGGAATTTCATGGTTTCAACAGAGTTTCATCCACTGATGTATGGTATGAAAAATATTCATCTCATAAATGAATAACAAAAGAAAGCCCATGGCTTGGTGTTTTTTCTTTTGCTATTTACATTATTCTTGATAATTTTCTCCATTGTTTGATACCGAATCTTCAAGCTTTTATGATTATGTTTCTGGGTTTTTGAATAAATACAGGGAGTAATGTAAGTTAGAACCTGCAACAACAACAAAAATTTCTTTCGGCTAAAAACTTGAATTTTTGTATGGTATATGATTGTTCTCCTAATGGTTTGTTGTTGCCTTTCTCTGGAGCTCTGTGATCATTATTTGAGAGATTGATTCACCTTTCATACTTGCATGTTAGTTTTGTTTGTAAATCACTAATATGATTGTTCATGTTGGTCGTTACTATCCCCCTGGTGTTTTTCTTTTGTTACTTCTTGTACTATTCTTTCATGATTTTCTCCATTCTTTGATGCCAAATGTTCAATTTTTTATAATCATGTTTCTGGGTTTCTGAAATAATATAAGGAAGTAATGTAATTTAGAACCTGCAAAGTTTTTTTTTGGCTAATAACTTGAATTTTTGTTTTGCATATATGATTGTTCTCTTAATGACGCGTGGCTTTCTTTGGAGCTTTGTGATCATTGTTGGAGATTGATTTACCTTCCAAGTCACTACTTGCATGTTAGTTGTGTAATATGATAGCTGATGCTGATAGTTAATATCCCCTGGTAGAGTTTTTGAGCTGGTGAGGCATACATATTGTTCAATAAGGTAGCTTTTCATTCATGTCTTTCTGGGCTGTTATAGCTTTTGGGATTAGAAGATTTACAGGGCTATTAATTGAAGTTTTTTTTATTGATTATTTGCTTAAATTTGGGCCTCCATGGAAATTGGATTTAGGGTTAGTAGGATTAGCAATTCAATTTTCCCTGGTGCTCTTATGGTCACACTGGTGTTTCGCTCATATGCTGTCCAAAGGTTTCTGCTAGTTTTTATACTTGGAGTCTAGGAAATTCATGAGTACATTTGTTTTCAACGATGTGGTTGTTTTTTTAGTGTTTAATTGTGACTTCGGATAATTTTTCTGATGAATACTCTATTTCTATCCCATTTATTCATTCAACTTGACCCATGCTTCTTATTTTCCTTGCAGGACTCAGAAAAAGGAACTCAGTAGAAGATACCAGACCGATTTGGGTTCTAGCATGTGGTTTTTCAAAAACCACTCATTCGATCAAATAAGTAAGCCCCAGTTGGTGGTAATACTGTTAACCAACAGCCACTCTCCTTCAAGAAACCAGTTGGAGTATTGATACGCAAGCCTCATAATCTCTGTTCAAACTTTTAGGTCGTTGGATTCTTTGTAAAGCAGTGCAACATTCAAAGTTCTTTTCTGATACAAGTCAGTAAAGCTCTGATGTCACCCAGCTCTAAAATGGGTGATGGGTTGAAGCAGCAGAGGTGGGAGTTTAGGAGGAGGGACAGTGACATGGATTCTTCAAGTGATGAGTCTAAATCAATTAGTGAGGCGGCTCACAAGAAGCATAACCTGGTTTGCAGTTTGATTCCACTTGAAAATGATGAAGCAATTGGTAACTGCAGAGTCCAGCAGACTGGCATGTGCAATCCTCATATGGATGATCAGATCATGTTTCAGAAAGGTAAAAGGGTGCATCTTAGGAGGAGGAAAAAGGATAATTGGATTAATAATGACATGGAGAGGGATTCCAGTAAAGAAGTCAGTAGAAAAAAGAGTAGAACTAGTGTTTACTTTCCTGCTGCTTTGGATGAACTTAAAATCTTCATGGAGTCCTTATTGGAGGATCTTAAAGTGACAAGAGAAAATTTGTTTTCATGGATGAGGAAGGAAATGCAAGAACTGGTGGCTGATGATGATGCTGCTCCACGTCTTGAGCGAAGAAAAGGAAGTTCTGGGGGGAAAAATGTCCGAGTACAGAATGGAGACAACTTTGTGGAAAACACCATCTCTAAGGAGTATACACAGGTGCATAATAAAATAAAACTTGAGGAAAACATTATAATTCAGCATCAAAACAACTTTGATGAAAATGTCCTGGTGCAACGTGAAAGCAACTCTGAGCAGAATGCATTTCCGGAACATCAAAACAAATTTAAGGAGACCTTCCAAGTGCAGCATCAATTCAACTTTGAAAAAGTAGATGTTCAAGTGAACTATCGAAATAACTCAGACCTTGGCATGAAAGCTCAAAAATGTGATATGGGATCAATAGAGAGGAGTGTTAAAAGCAATACAGCAGCAGGTTATGATAATTGCTATCCTCTTAAGCCAAATTTTCAATCTGCAGACAAGAATGTGTGGATGCAGCATGAAAAGAAATATCTATCAGGCACAGGAGCTCAAGCTTACAGTGGTAGATCTTTAGAGAGCCCTTTAATAGGCAGAAAGATGGCTCAATCTAATTATTTCTATCCAGAAATTGAACATCGAGTTGATCGTGTTCAAGAAATTGGAGCCGGAACATCATCTGAAAAGGATAGAGGTGAGAGGTTGGGATTACCTATTGAGTCCATTTTTTCTTCCAATCTTTCCAGTCAGGTAGCTTCTTCAATGTATTTGTCATTACCCACTGTGTTAACTGAGCCCTGTGTTGAGAACCATATGCTTAATACTTCTTCAAGCAATTATATTCGAACCCCATTTGATAGAAACAAACTAGATGTGAACTATGGGAAGGCAAATCCAATGCTCAAAGTAAATGGTCATCATGGAAAATCATCAGGCATGCAGCAAGAAGAAAGAAATGGAAGCTTTGCTCAACTAGGGTCCAGAAATATGAGTTGTTTCGATAAACAATGCATCCCAAGTTCAAGCATTGGAACACGATTCCCAGTTCCACTTCATCAGGGTACGGACATTGGTGTTAGCATTCCAAGCCAAGTAAGTTTGCAATACCTACCCCAGGAAGAAACAAACATAATGGGTTTAAGGATGGATGAAGGAGCCTCAACGTTCTCTGGTGGAAGCTATGCTGCTATATCAGAAGGCTATCTTGCAAACACTCTTTACAGAAATTCCATTAGTAAAGCTCATGACAGACTCAAGGCATTTCAAAATCAAGACCTTGAAGAGGGCCTTTTATTCCCAAAATAGCTTAAGTTATAACAGGGTTGAACAATGGACAAGATTCAAATTTTCTGTTATGACATGCTTTTGCAGAAAAGAAGCCAATGGTGCTTTGCTTTCTATGTTTTGTTGTTCCAGATGACAGGCAACAATCAAATTAAATTTCTGCTGTCTTCTTGGTTTATGTCATTTTGAAACTGGGATTCCAACTTTCTTGTTTTGTCATGTTTTGATGCTTAACCACCATTAATTTCTTGGTTCTGAGGACATGTTGACAGAGCTAGCTTTGTGACCAAGCCAACTGGCTGCAGAGTTTGAAACTTTGCTGACAAGTAGATGTTGAGCTGTGTTAACTTACAACTTACTGAAATTCTGAGATGATTTAGTGGGGTGGTAAATTTTGTTTTTTTTTCTTCCCTTGATTTCGATATGATTTGTTGGTCATAATATTCTGGTGCTGATACTTCTTCTTCATACTATTACATTAATGGATTTGGGGGTCAATGAATCTTGAAATTCTCAAATACACCATATCCCATTCTCATTTGCCTACCGAAATCTTATTTGTCTGCCACTGCCACTAATGAAGATATGAACAGAACCAAAATAAAATAAAATTGCTTAAATCTCACGACCAGCTAAAATGCTGCTCCACCACCTTCCATATCCACTTTATGGTTCAGTAGAAATATAGCCACTATCCCCCCCGGTTCCCAATACGTGCAAACTTTGGTGCTTATTCTAGGATAATAAATTGAGACTGTGAACTAAGCAGCCTCATTGGTTTCTCTCCTCTTAATGCTCGTACTGTAGTAAAAAACCTGTTTAGTACTGAGATTGAAATGCCAAGATGGAGATGGGAACTTTACCTGCTCCGACTTTCATGTACCAACAATTTTGCTAGCACCAACAATTTTGCTAGCATCAGTACTCCATGCGTGTATATACAAAAGACGAAATCTAAACGTCAAAACATATTAATTCTCTATACGTGTATTTATGAAATATGAAATCTGACCGTTAATACATGTATTAATGGCAATTTGACTGTACTTACGTGTGCTCAATATGTACTCATTAGAGCCATTAGCTTCTGGACAGATTCTGAAGTGCGTTGCTTTACGCGTATCATAATCATTGGTTTATAATGTATGATGTACGCAAATAGTAAAGTTTCCTTGATTTAGGCCAACAAATTGTAAATTATTGAGAAAGACAAGATTACATACGTTAACAAGACAAAAGATCAGGAAGAAAAAAAACGTGATGTGCCCGGCAGACAAATTTCCTTGTCAGATGTGGACCATTGGAGTATGGGGCATGGAAACGTAAGCCTCAATTTCTTTCAACTTTTCTGTTTCTGTTTTTTTTTTTGGACAAACTTTTCTGTTTCTGTTGAATTTTGGTTTAGAATTTATGTGGATTTTTTTTTTCTATTGCTTGTGTCAAATTCTTACCAACGGATGATTTGCTGGTTGGTTCTTATGGATATTGCCACATGCAACACAGAACACCAAAAAACACAATGCCCTGTTCGGACGAGTTTGTGTCGAGGACTTCTTGGCAAAAACAAGAAATCCGTCAACACCTTTTTGTTTTAGTGTGATAATTCAGTGCCTAATCAAAACACTAGGTTCCTCCATTGATATGATAACAATTCTGACATGTTTACAAGGAGAGAAAACAAATGGGTGCAAAATCAACCACGCCACTAACATATTTTAATATGGAATTCACACGTACGTTTTTAATTTTCTATATATTTAGGTCATCGTTTACTAACAAATGGAGTGAGAGTTATTCTAAATTTTTGCATCTTCTATGTTTACTAAGGGTGTTTTTATTAGCAAGGGGGGATAAACCCCACAAACAAAACTATCGACGGTTTTAATTATCAAATCACATTGCATGATGAAAAAAGATGAGGCAAAAGATGCTGGTGCTTTGTGATCATTGTTGGAGATTGATTTACCTTCGAAGTCACTACTTGCATGTTAGTTGTGTAATATGATTGCTGATGCTGATAGTTAATATCCCCTGGTAGAGTTTTTGAGCTGGTGAGGCATACATATTGTTCAATAAGGTAGCTTTTCATTCATGTCTTTCTGGGCTGTTATAGCTTTTGGGATTAGAAGATTTACAGGGCTCTTAATTGAAGTTTTTTGTATTGAATATTTGCTTAACTTTGGGCCTCCGTGGAAATTGGATTTAGGGTTAGTAGGAATTTTCCCTGGTGCTCTTATGGTCACACTGGTGTTTCGCTCGTATGCTGTCCAAAGGTTTCTGCTAGTTTTTATACTTGGAGTCTAGGAAATTCATGAGTACATTTGTTTTCAACGATGTGGTTGTTTTTTTAGTGTTTAATTGTGACTTCGGATAATTTTTCTGATGAATACTCTATTTCTATTCCATTTATTCATTCAACTTGACCCATGCTTCTTATTTTCCTTGCAGGACTCAGAAAAAGGAACTCAGTAGAAGATACCAGACCGATTTGGGTTCTAGCTAGTGGTTTTTGAAAAACCACTAATTCGATCAAATAAGTAAGCCCCAGTAGGTGGTAATACTGTTAACCAACAGCCACTCTCCTTCAAGAAACCAGTTGGAGTATTGATACGCAGGCCTCATAATCTCTGTTCAAACTTTTAGGTCGTTGGATTCTTTGTAAAGCAGTGCAACATTCAAAGTTCTTTTCTGATACAAGTCAGTAAAGTTCTGATGTCACCCAGCTCTAAAATGGGTGATGGGTTGAAGCAGCAGAGGTGGGAGTTTAGGAGGAGGGACAGTGACATGGATTCTTCAAGTGATGAGTCTAAATCAAGTAGTAAGGCGGCTCACAAGAAGCATAACCTGGTTTGCAGTTTGATTCCACTTGAAAATGATGAAGCAATTGGTAACTGCAGAGTCCAGCAGACTGGCATGTGCAATCCTCATATGGATGATCAGATCATGTTTCAGAAAGGTAAAAGGGTGCATCTTAGGAGGAGGAAAAAGGATAATTGGATTAATAATGACATGGAGAGGGATTCCAGTAAAGAAGTTGGTAGAAAAAAGAGTAGAACTAGTGTTTATGATCCTGCTGCTTTGGATGAACTTAAAATCTTCATGGAGTCCTTATTGGAGGATCTTAAAGTGACAAGGGAAAATTTGTTTTCATGGATGAGGAAGGAAATGCAAGAACTGGTGGCTGATGATGATGCTGCTCCACGTCTTGAGCGAAGAATAGGAAGTTCTGGAGGGAAAAATGTCCGAGTACAGAATGGAGACAACTTTGTGGAAAACACCATCTCTAAGGAGTATATACAGGTGCAACATACAGGTGCATAATAAAAGAAAACTTGACGAAAACATTATAATTCAGCATCAAAACAACTTTGACGAAAATGTCCTGCTGCAACGTGAAAGCAACTCTGAGCAGAATGCATGTCTGGAACATCATAACAAATTTAAGGAGACCTTCCAAGTGCAGCATCAGGGCAACTTTGAAAAATTAGATGCTCAAGTGAACTATCGAAATAACTCAGACCTTGGCATGAAAGCTCAAAAATGTGATATGGGATCAATAGAGAGGAGTGTTAAAAGCAATACAGCAACAGGTTATGATAATTGCTATCCTCTTAAGCCAAATTTTCAATCTGCAGACAAGAATGTGTGGATGCAGCATGAAAAGAAATATCTATCACCCACAAGAGCTCAAGCTTACAGTGGTAGATCTTTAGAGAGCCCTTTAATAGGCAGAAAGATGGCTCAATCTAATTATTTCTATCCAGTAATTGAACATCGAGTTGATCGTGTTCAAGAAATTGGAGCCGGAACATCATCTGAAAAGGATAGAGGTGAGAGGTTGGGATTACCTATTGAGTCCATTTTTTCTTCCAATCTTTCCAGTCAGGTAGCTTCTTCAATGTATTTGTCATTACCCACTGTGTTAACTGAGCCCTGTGTTGAGAACCATATGCTTAATACTTCTTCAAGCAATTATATTCGAACACCATTTGATAGAAACAAACTAGATGTGAACTATTGGAAGGCAAATCCAATGCTCAAAGTAAATGGTCATTATGGAAAATCATCAGGCATGCAGCAAGAAGAAAGAAATGGAAGCTTTGCTCAACTAGGGTCCAGAAATATGAGTTGTTTCGATAAACAATGCATCCCAAGTTCAAGCATTGGAACAGGATTCCCAGTTCCACTTCATCAGGGTACGGACATTGGTGTTAGCATTCCAAGCCAAGTAAGTTTGCAATACCTACCCCAGGAAGAAACAAACATAATGGGTTTAAGGATGGATGAAGGAGCCTCAACGTTCTCTGGTGGAAGCTATGCTGCTATATCAGAAGGCTATCTTGCAAACACTCTTTACAGAAATTCCATTAGTAAAGCTCATGACAGACTCAAGGCATTTCAAAATCAAGACCTTGAAGAGGGCCTTTTATTCCCAAAATAGCTTAAGTTATAACAGGGTTGAACAATGGACAAGATTCAAATTTTCTGTTATGACATGCTTTTGCAGAAAAGAAGCCAATGGTGCTTTGCTTTCTATGTTTTGTTGTTCCAGATGACAGGCAACAATCAAATTAAATTTCTGCTGTCTTCTTGGTTTATGTCATTTTGAAACTGGGATTCCAACTTTCTTGTTTTGTCATGTTTTGATGCTTAACCACCATTAATTTCTTGGTTCTGAGGACATGTTGACAGAGCTAGCTTTGTGACCAAGCCAACTGGCTGCAGAGTTTGAAACTTTGCTGACAAGTAGATGTTGAGCTGTGTTAACTTACAACTTACTGAAATTCTGAGATGATTTAGTGGGGTGGTAAATTTTGTTTTTTTTTCTTCCCTTGATTTGGATATGATTTGTTGGTCATAATATTCTGGTGCTGATACTTCTTCTTCATACTATTATTGCACATGAATGGATTTGGGGGTCAATGAATCTTGAAATTCTCTAAAACACCATATCCCATTCTCATTTGCCTACCGAAATCTTATTTGTCTGCCACTGCCACTAATGAAGATATGAACAGAACCAAAAAAATAAAATTTGCTTAAATCTCACGACCAGCTAAAATGCTGCTCAACCACCTTCCATATCCACTTTATGGTTCAGCAGAAATATAGCCACTATCCCCCCACGGTTCCCTATACGTGCAAACTTTGGTGCTTATTCTAAGATAATAAATTGAGAATGTGAACTAAGCAGCCTCATTGGTTTATCTCTCCTCTTAATGCTTGTACTGTAGTAAAAAACCTGTTTACCACTGAGATTGAAATGCCAAGATGGAGATGGGAACTTTACCTGCTTCGATTTGTATGTACCAACAATTTTGCTAGCATCAGTACTTTATACGCGTATATACGAAAGATGAAATCTGAACGTCAATACATATTAATCCTCTATACGGTATATATGAAAAATGAAATCTGACCGTTAGTATATGTATGAATGGCAATTTGACTGTACTCACGTGTGCTCAATATGGACTCATTAGAGCCATTAGCTTCTGGACAGATTCTGAAGTGGGTTGCTTTATACATATCATAATCATTGGTTTATAATGTATGATGTACGCAAATAGTAAAGTTTCCTTGATTTAGGCCAACAAATTGTAAATTATCGAGAAAGACAAGATTACATACGTTAACAAGTCCATTGATATGATAATTCAGTGAAGAAAAAAAACGTGATGTACCCGGCAGACAAATTTCCTTGTCAGATGTGGACCTTTGGAGTATGGGGCATGGAAACGTAAGCCTCAATTTCTTTCAACTTTTCTGTTTCTGTTGAATTTTGGTTTAGAATTTATGTGGAATTTTGTTTTTTATATTGCTTGTGTCAAATTCTTACCAACGGATGATGGCTGGTTGGTTCTTATGGACATTGCCACATGCAACACAGAAGACCAAAAAACACAATGCCCTGTTCGGACGAGTTTATGTCGAGGACTTCTTGGCAAAAACAAGAAATCCGTCAACACCTTTTTGTTTTAGTGTGATAATTCAGTGCCTAATCAAAACACTAGGTTCCTCCATTGATATGATAACAATTCTGACATATTTACAAGGAGAGAAAACAAATGGGTACAAAATCAACTACACCACTAACATATTTTAATATAGACTAAGGGGTTTACCTCAGTGGTGAGGTCCTCCCCTCCCCCCCCTTGGTCACCCTTCGAATCCCAGGAAAAGCCTGGAAAAGAGCCCCTCCCCAAATCGCTAATTTTCAAAAAAAACAAAAATGAAATTCACACGTACGTTTTTTATTTTCTATATATTTAGGTCATCGTTTACTAACAAATGGAGTGAGAGTTATTCTAAATTTTTGCTTCTTCTATGTTTACTAAGGGTGTTTTTATGAGCAAGGGGGGATAAACCCCACAAACAAAACTATCAACGGTTTTAATTATCAAATCACATTGCATGATGAAAAAAGACGAGGCAAAAGATAACATATGTAAAGGAGAATGCAAGAAATATGCTAGAGCGATGGAGGTTTACTGGTGCTGGTAACTGGTAACGAGAGTAGTCAATCTTCCCATAAACTTTCTTTCATTACAAAAAAAATTGTGTGTTTATATATATTATATAATATTATCCAAGAAGTCCTAGATAATCCAAAACCAGCTGGAGACCAATTTGCAAATGACACCTACTACAATGTTAATGATATACCAGGTGAAGGTGTATTTAATTAATATGATAAATTAAAGGTCCTTAAAAGAAAAATAATATCACAAACCATAATTAAATATATTTTCCCGCGGTCTTCAACTGCCCCGGTCTAGTCAAATACCCATTTGCTGACAAAAATAAGTAAAAAATTTATTTATTCTCAAATTCAAGAGTCAGGTAATTAATTTAATAATGAAATTTAATTAATTTAGTTGCCAAGGCAACCATCAAAACGCACCGTCCTCCTCTTTCCTTCTCTTCGGTAAACGTCACTCTGCAACAGACGCATAGTAGATCCAAAGCATTTATTTTTATTTTATTTTATTCATATAAATTCCAATTTGTTTTGATTTGTTCGTTTTTCCCTGAGCTAATATTAGCTTTTCCTTTTTCTGTTGAAAGTAGCATCACAGAAACAAAGCGAAAGTCTCTTTCTTTCATAGCTACAAGCTTGTGAATCTGTGATGCAGAGAAAGAAGAGCCAAAAGGGTTCTTAAAAGATCGAGGAAGGGTTCAAGAACTCATGGATTCGCAGAGGCTTTGTGGGTTAGTGTTTGTGTCAGCTCTGATTCTACTGGTCTCTAAGCCTAGCTCTGTGACAGCTGGGGATATAGTGCATGATGACGATTCAGCTCCAAAGAAGCCTGGGTGTGAGAACAATTTCGTTTTGGTAATCTAATGCTGCTTTATCTCGCCGACCCTTTTCATGTTCTTGTGTTTTAGCTACTGGGTCTTGCTTTTTGTTCATGGGTTTTGGTGTAATTATGGGTTATTTGTGGAAGAAAATGAGATGGTGATGTGATTAACTGAGTAGGATAATATAAATATTCATTTTAGTACAATTGGGAGCTGTTAGTGCACCGGATGAAGTTCAAAGTGATGAATTTGCATTTGCAAGTTTGTTGTTTTTATGCTTTTGGATTGGAATTGGGTTGTTGTTTGGTCTTATTGATTAATCAGGTTGTTGAACTGATTGACATGAACATAGTTTAAGTTAGTATACAGTACGTTTCTATATTCTCCCCTTGTAGTCATCCAGCTCATTCTTATATTTCCTTCTAATGGAGGAGTTTGGGTTGGATTTTTTGCACTGTCTCATGATTATAGATTTAGGACCGGCAATGGCAATGGTATTTCATGCCATGCAGTTTTGGGGAATTTAAAAAGCAGGAGGGATACACGAGGCTAAAATTTCCTCCCTTTTGGCTCATAATGATGCTTCCTCTTCTTTTTCTTTTTATTATTTTCCTGTTTTAAATTGATATGGAATTGTGTAGACTTCTGGTCAGCTGTGATTGGTGGGACATTTATTCATGCTTCCATGGCACATGCCTTTTCAATAAGTATGGCTCATTTTTCAAATTGATGCTTTGTAACTGATTTAGAGGAAAGTTGGTTTCAATCTGGATAGTGAAGTTTATTGTGGATGGCTCATGCAACTTACTTGACCTTTTGGTGATTTCTATCTATATATAATTACCCACTGCTCTATCACGAACTGTTTTGTAGGTAAAAGTTCAAACTTGGGTTGATGGTGTAGAGGCAAGTGAGTTTGTTGGCGTGGGTGCTAGATTTGGAACTACCATTGAATCAAAGGAGAAAAAAGCACAGCAAACTCGCCTTATTCTTTCAAATCCTCGTGATTGTTGTAACAAACAAAATAATAAGGTTTTCATGTTTAAACTATATTCTCTTGACATTCATGGTCGCAAATATGTTATATGTTTTTTTAACATCAATGTGTTTTCTTTTTAACGTTTGTTTAGCTTGCTGGAGATGTCATCATGGTGGACCGAGGCCACTGCAAATTCACAACTAAAGCAAATTTTGCCCAACAAGCTAATGCCTCCGCTGTACTCATTGTAAATAACCAGAAAGGTAAAGAATATATGTTTGGGTCATTTGATGTGTGCATTGACTAGTAATGGTATGTCAAAAAAGCTTCACTATCCAAATATATATATATGTATGTATGTATGTATGTCTTCATGTTGTTGTTATGCTACTCATAGAAAGATTGAAACTATTATGTAACATGTTAATTCTCATTTTCCTGGATAAGGGACTAATTTTAGAGCCTTCAGTTAGATATATGAATGTTGAAACATAGAAATATAATCAAACAGAGATAAATGTCTTGCAAACCATATTCGTTTCATATCAAACGTGTCTCTTTTGGCAGAACTTTACAAGATGGTGTGTGAGCCAGATGAAACTGCTTTAGATATACGCATACCAGCTGTCATGCTCCCGCAGGATGCTGGTGCTACCTTGGAAAAGATGTTAATGAATAATTCATTGGGTATGCTTCCCTATACTCAAAGACCATTTATAACCCACAAAAATTTGTGCTTCGAGTTATATTGGAATTTTCCTTAGCATTTTTGTGGCTTCAGAAATGTAAGCATCTAAGATGTGCTTTTCACTTAGGATAATAATATCTTTAGCATTCTTTGTTGGGTGTATATGTACCTTATACCTTTACTGGATAGCTTTCTAATAGTAGGCTCTCTGCAGTTTCTGTGCAGTTGTACTCACCGCAACGACCTGTTGTTGACATTGCGGAAGTATTTTTATGGTTGATGGCTGTCGGTACTATCTTGTGTGCATCTTATTGGTCTGCATGGAGTGCCAGAGAAGCATCTATTGAACTGGACAAGCTATTAAAGGTTACCTTTTGCCAGCCTTAGCTAAATTGGTCTAGGCTTATATTTTTATTTTGCTTTCGTGTTGTGTTGTTCTACTGATGCTTGTTAGTATGTATTGATTAGAAATTCATTGTCTTGTAGGATGCTTCTGATGAAATTCCAAGTGCCAAAGCTCCTTTAGGTGCCAGCGTAGTAGACATCAGCACAACATCAGCTGTCTTGTTTGTTATTATTGCTTCATGCTTCTTGGTTATACTCTACAAGCTTATGTCAGGCTGGTTTGTCGAGCTTTTGGTGGTTCTATTTTGCATAGGTGGTGTAGAGGTATGAGTCCTCCCAATTCTAATTAATCAACTTATGATGCATCTGCATGCTTACATTCTTGCACAAAGCATTTACCTCAACTTCAATTTTATACATATGCACAATGAAAAGTTATCTGAAGTTGTTCTGCAGGCCGTGGTTTTGTAATCTGACATATTTGCACATTATATAGTCTGTGCATATTGCATTGTCCAATAGATTTTCATCTAACTTCACCAATTCTTTATATCCAGGGTTTGCAAACTTGCTTGGTTGCGTTGTTATCAAGGTACAATTAGTTTCATCTCCTATTGAGACATAATTTCTGGCATTTTATGAAGTTCTCCTTTTAATCACCTAACTAACCTTAGTGCACTTGCTGGCTGTCAGTTCCAACTCGTATCTGTTTATTTGGGTAGACTATATTAGGAGTCATTGAGTATTTGTACTCATGTGTCTTAATCAGAATTTTCAATGGAATACTTTTGCATGTCCCCTTTGTATGGGAATGGTTTATCATACATTTAGCGGGAAGTTGCTTTCTATGTGGGAATTATATCATTTTTGTGATCTTCTGATTCTTTGAAATACTTTCAAAAACATTAAGCAAGTTTTTAAGTATTTTGCACAGCTCCTGTATGTGTAGCTTTGACAATCCTGAGTTTTAGGTTAATTGACTGAAACAATTCCATAAAGTAGGTGAACCAGAACCCTGGTGGTGCATATTGAATCAGTCATGCAGTGACAACTTGCTTTAAGGTCTTGAACTCATTCTACACTTCCGCAGGTGGTTCAAACGTACTGGGGAATCATACATTAAAGTACCTATCTTGGGAGCAGTCTCATACCTTACTTTGGCTGTTTCTCCATTTTGCATAGCATTTGCTGTTCTTTGGGCAGTTTTCCGCAACATTTCCTTTGCCTGGATTGGTCAAGATATACTTGTAAGATAAACTTCCCCATCAAAAAGTTATTTCCAATGAATCATAGATTTTGACTTCTTCATGAACTTAAGTTCTGGTATAGCCCCTTTGGTTGCCACCCATGTCCTTCGAAGAGGAGGTCCTAAGTTACATTTCCCTTTCCCTTAAATGCTGTATATGTATAAAGTAATAAGTTTGACTATTGCAAAAACTGAAGGGCAAGTAATCAACTAATGACGGTTTCCTTTCAATGATTCTTCCATCAGGGAATTGCACTGATAATCACAGTTCTTCAAATTGTTCGGATACCTAATCTCAAGGTAATAATTCAAACTTATCAGTCTAACTGATTTCTTTTTCTGTTGGGGCCAGAAACCCTTTTTTTGCTTTCTAACAATATATTAGGCAATCTATTTCCAAACATTCTGAATCAGTGTTCATTGTTGGAATCACTTGACTGTAATTATGGCGTTGGTTTGTAGCAGTTAAAGTACAAGTGTGCATATCTGTGCAGATGAAAGTCTCTCCCATTTGAAATTTTTTATTTATTGGATTTTGAGTGAGTTGCACTTATAGTAATTTTTGCATTGTTAACATGTATTCACCCCTTTATGGCACTTTTGCTGAAATGATGTCAATCAGAAATCTCAGATGTGTGCAATTATGCCTCAACGTTGGTTACTTATCTTAATAGTTTATCTTTTTAAAGAAGATTTTCACTTTTGTCTTTTGTTGTTGGCGGGTAGTTGTTTGTGTTGAAAGCTTTAATAAAATGGATATGAAATGTACACACACACACACACACACTCTCTCTCTCTCTCTCTCTCTCTCTCTCTCTCTCACTTACACACATATTTAAGCATTACTGGCAACTGATTTAGGGTGGTTTCTTTTTAATCAGGTGGGTACGGTCCTCCTCAGTTGTGCCTTCTTGTATGACATCTTTTGGGTGTTTGTTTCTAAGAAGTTGTTCCATGAAAGCGTGATGATTGTGGTAAGTGATTCTATTAAGTTTCTCTACTTGCTACGTTTAATATATACATACATATGTAATTATGGATCAGTTGGTTGTTTAAGGCTTTTAAATACTCTAGAGATGTCTAATGGCTTTGTCTCCTTTTACAGGTAGCCAGTGGTGACAAAAGTGGAGAGGATGGTATTCCAATGCTACTAAAGATCCCACGCATGTTCGACCCCTGGGGTGGTTTCAGCATCATAGGATTCGGTGACATCCTATTACCAGGCCTGCTTGTGGCATTCTCACTCAGGTTTAAGCTCTGCAGCCTATCCCAGTTCGATAAAAGACTTGTTCTTGGCATTTCTTCATACATCAAATTTTTGGTGGTGTTTATATGAACAGAAATAGATAAAATGAAGCATTGTTAATGGTTTTTGCAGGTATGATTGGTTGGCAAATAAGACACTTCGGGCTGGATACTTCTTATGGGCTATGATGGCTTATGGATTGGGTAAGAAATAATAAACAGTTGATTTTGTCATCAGCTACTGTTATCAGATTTCTTAGATGTGTTTTCCCAGAAAGACACATGATTTTTCAAATTTTGTGCAGGTCTTCTCATCACATATGTGGCATTAAACTTGATGGATGGGCATGGCCAACCGGCACTGCTTTACATTGTTCCATTCACACTTGGTAAGTCCCTTTCTTTCTTCTTCACCAAAATCTTAGTCCAACTTCACCCTATCCTTTAAGCGAATGAATAAAAAATCCCAAGGGCGCACTGCACATGCGATAATTTCTGCCTCAGCAAGTAATCAGGAACCGTAGTGGGATACTTCTAGATGTTTGCTTTTGGATAATATTGGGATGCTAGATCTAAACTGATTAAAATTTACACTTCAATGCAGGAACTTTTCTGACATTAGGGAAGAAGAGAGGTGACTTACAGATTCTGTGGTCTAGAGGAGAACCAGAAAGGCCCTGCTCACATATCAAACTCGAACAGAGTCAAGAATTGGACGAAGCAAAGTAAGACAGCTTGGTAAGTTAAAAAAGAAAGAGAAAAAGTAAGACAGCTTGTTCTTGTATGATATTTGTAGTGTTGGCATTGTATAATCATTAGAAATCTGGTAAAGAACTCTCAAGAGCTTCCCTTAACATGGTAGTCTTTGTATATAAGCTCATTGCCCGTTAAATTGAACGGGGGCTCTCTCTTAATTAAAATAGCGTTCATTTGGCATCGTCCGATGTCACACGCCTTAATGAAGGATGAAGCTTTATGGGCAGAAAATTTTGTACAATTTTATCTGCGTAAGCAACCATTTATGTTACTCAATCATAAGGCTCTTGGTTTTTAATTTTTATCATCCTTTTTGGTTGTTGAAAATAGCCCAATTAATGTAAAGTTGCAATTATAATGTGGCAATACCATTCCCCATAACTGATATTAAAAAAAGCACACGTATTTGAAGTCCCAAAAACATCCCAATAGTGCCTATCATTTTTATGACAAAGTGATTTTTTAAGTGGGGATTGAACTCGGGTGAGAGAAGGCTGGCACACTGCCTTAACAAACTAGTCTAATCCACCTTCGCATCTAAATCCACTTTTGCACAGTGCCTATAGCTGGAGCATTATGTTTTCGACCAAAGCTGCAAGTCAATAATCATAGCCCACAAAAACAGGGGCTGATACTTATGATTTTTTTGAGGCCCAAGCCCCATTGAGAGTCATCATAAGGCCTACGACACACCTAACAAAGCAGGCTAATGAGAGGCTTGCATTGAAAGATCAGGGCTGGGAGATAGAACAACTAGCTCAATTATAGTATTTCTGTTTCTAATATTGAAAAATGTCTTAAGTTCGAATTTTCTCTTTCTCGTTAATTCAAAAGCCAGAGAGAGAAAATGAGAGAGTGGTGGTTGGCATGAGGATAGAAAGGGGTAAACTCAAATTTATGTGTCTAGAGATCTATTTTGAGTGTCTATACAATCACCCTTCATCACCGTAGCACGACTAACAAGCCAATTTTATTGGAAATATCACTTCCACTTTTCTTCTTATGATATTGGCCCAATACAAAACATCAAACAACAATTGTTTGTTTGGATGCCAATCAAATCACCCTCTATAGATTTGTCAAGTGTTGCTTTCAATTTCAATGGCATTTCCGGAAGCTATCCAACAAGAATATTATCCGAATATTATGTCCAAAACACAACACAAGCTTATCAATTAATCTTACGTTTAAAAATAAAACAAAAAAAACTCAAAGATACCTAATTGAAATGCAATACGTGAATGACATCTGTTTGTTTGTAATAGCATATAACAAAATTCAATATCCCTTTGAAAAATCTTTAGACAAAATATATATATATATATATATATATATATATATATATATATATATATAGAGAGAGAGAGAGAGAGAGAGAGAGAGAGAGAGAGAGAGAGAGAGAGAGAGAGAGAGGCCATGATTATCAATACAAGAAAGAGCCACAAACCCACAACCAAAGTGTTAAAAAACTCAAAAATGGGAAGCCTTGGATTCCACTCAACTTTTTTTATATTATTTTTTGGTTCCTTGGCTTACTATTGGTTTTGGGCGAAAGTGGGAGGAGCTATTTTAGTGACCCTAGGTAGATGGGTAGGTAGTTGTCTATTTTGACACAGCAAAGTAGGAAAAATACAAAAGATGTACATCTCTCCAGATTGTGCCAAGCCAACCGCCATGCTTATCAGATATCTTTTTTCTCCCTTTTTTTCTTTATGGTTTTTTGGGATACAGAGGACACTTTTTCTGTTTTTATAGTTTTCAATGTCATTTACATAGTTGGCATGGGGCCTAAGGCTGCAACTTGCATGTGAGTTGGGGGCAGAAGAAGACCAAGAACAGAAGGCATCCCATGAGTGTGAGTTGTACACCATAACTTGGCTACTGCTTCTTCCATTTTGTTTATTTTTGATAGAGTGCAACAAATAAGAAGATTACATTTCACAATGACAAGGTTTGGGACCATAAAAAAGAGGAGAAAATGAGGGGCATGCTATCTCACACCCATCGTTAGCAAATCATGTTAGTTATTGGAAATTATTAAACAAAGATTACACATAATTAAATATGGGATTTGTTAATGTGTTACGTTATTTCAGTTCGTTAGAACAATGTGCATGCTTATTTGTATTTGAGTTTTATCCCTTCACGTAATTTGAAATTGTTTGAGAATTGTTTGACATGTCATTCCAAACAAAATAGTCATCGTACATGACTTCCTACATTATTATTTTTCATTAGAGAGAAGTGCTATAATTATTTTGAAGTGCCAATAATGGCTCCCTTAAACACAAGTTTAATGTTATTTGTTAGATAATATGATATGTTAATTGTCATTCTACGAGTAATTTTTTGATACGATCATAATATTAAGCGGATATGAGTAATTTTTAGAGTAAACATACATGTTTTATAATTTGAATGAATTGATAACACCATAACCCGACACACAAAACTTTATAATAAATCACACTTTCATATACAAATTCGCCTTATCAATAATTCAAATTGATAATTTGACAACATAGTATGTTAGACAATCTGTAAAACTCGATCGGAGTTAAAATCAAACCATGGTTTTGTTTGTGGTGTACATGGCCCCTGTCCTTGTCGGGCGACATAGATACTGTATAGTAAACAGTAACATCCCTGGATTGGTCCATGTCATCGTATGTGATATGACGTTGGCATCCACGTGCTTACAAAAGGGTTGTCACTATCTTAAGTTCTCAACGGTAACAACAAAAAAACGGCCAATTTTTCTCAGCCATACGATCTCCCGCCCGTTGTACTCTAATCTTCTGTGGCTCTGGTTTTCGTGCCGTTGAGAAACTCACAACAAGTCACCATTAAAAGTCAAGAACTTGAAAGTGAAAAAAGAGTCCGTAAATGACTGAACCAAACAGTAATTATAAGTTTTTCACCCCTCATGAAATTCAGTAATTGGAAAAATCACTTTTGGGTTCAGTTTTGATGACTATTTATAAGCTTTTTCCTCTTCATTAATCCACTCATGTGGAATTCTTATCACGCCTTGCATAACGTATTAGTTGGGGATAGCTTTGTATTGCAGAAACTCACAAAACCCTTGCTTTGAGTGTGTAAGGATAGCAACTTTGGTTTGCTTTTCAAACAGAGAGAGAAAGAGCTAGAGAAAGCTGGTTAGTGAGAGAGTGACTATGGAGGGCAAGGAAGAAGATGTTAGACTTGGAGCTAACAAGTTCCAAGAGAGGCAGCCTATTGGGACATCAGCTCAGACAGACAAGGACTACAAGGAGCCTCCACCAGCTCCATTGTTTGAGCCTGGTGAGCTCACTTCATGGTCTTTCTACAGAGCTGGAATTGCTGAGTTCATTGCCACCTTCTTGTTCCTCTACATCACCATCTTGACTGTGATGGGTGTGAAGAGGGCTCCTACCAAGTGTGCCTCTGTTGGCATCCAAGGAATTGCTTGGGCTTTTGGTGGTACCATATTTGCCCTTGTCTACTCCACTGCTGGTATCTCAGGTTAGCTTCTCCTCCCTTTCCATCTCTTCAGTTTTCAAGTCTTTATTTAAAGTTGATAACTTCCACTGAAAGAAAAAAAAAAACTTTTTCTTGTTGTATATTTCATGGGTTTCTTCAGAATTTATTTTTAGTGATTTTTAAAAATATTTTAAAAATATTTTGGGTAGACTTTTGTGGGTGTTTCAACTATCTTTGATTTGGGCTTTCCTTGTCATCTTTGATTTTTCCTCTTAAAATTTGTTCTTCTGTTTTAAACTATAATTGGCTTCCTTTCATGGTTACATTTTTGTGATAAAATTCTTTTGTAACCAGATCTGTGTGCTTGCATGTAACAGGTGGACACATCAACCCAGCTGTGACCTTTGGTCTCTTCCTGGCAAGGAAACTCTCCCTTACAAGAGCTGTTTTCTACATAGTCATGCAGACCCTTGGTGCAATTGCTGGTGCTGGTGTTGTGAAGGGCTTCCAAAAGAACCAATATGAGCTTTTGGGAGGTGGAGCCAATGTTGTTAACCATGGCTACACCAAGGGTGATGGCCTTGGGGCTGAGATTATTGGCACTTTTGTCCTTGTTTATACTGTCTTCTCTGCCACTGATGCCAAGAGGAATGCCAGAGACTCTCATGTCCCTGTAAGTATTCTTTATTATTATCTCTGTTGTATACTTTTGCAGCTTCTGATGTTTAATTGTTTTGCTATTTTTGAATGGGTTTAGATATGATTGAGTGCTCCAAAGCTGGTTTATTTTTCATGGGCTGTTTATAAATTGGTTTCTGGTTTAGTTCTTTGAGCTACTGCTGAATGTTTTTGGTTAATTTATAGTCTGTGTGGAAGAAATTGTTGGCTGATCTTCTAGTTTTTCTATTCTTTGCTCAACCATTAAAGCTTCCCAAATGGCTGAAAGGGGGACTGCAGAATTATCACTTCTCTAGTCCTTGTTTTGTGAATGCTGGAAAATAATGACACTTGCATGTTGCTTTTGTTTGTTTGTGTCATTGGTGTGGGTGCCTTTAAGGTGGAAAAAGTTCTGTCGTGCCCAGTGGGTCTCATACATGTGAGAGAGAGACCCACTGGTGTGTTTGGTGGATCAAATATGCATGTAAATGTGAAAGTGGGGACTTAATTATACCTCACAGGACAAAGATGCCTCCTCCCTTTTTAAGGCAAAATGTTATCCACCATTTAAGAGTAAGATTCACTAGTCCCTACCAACAAGAGATCATTTATGGGCTTGCTTATCTAATTTGTTTGGTCTCTCCATGGTTCCTTCTGCTCTACATTACCTCTACCAAATGATCATCTTCAAACATTTGTTATATCCTAAGTCAAACTTAGCACTATGCTTTGAAGCTCAATGAATCAGAAAGGTCATTATTTGGACTGTGTTTTAACTTAGAATGTATACGTATATGTGTATGCAGATTTTGGCTCCTCTTCCCATTGGGTTTGCAGTTTTCTTGGTTCACTTGGCCACCATCCCCATCACTGGAACTGGCATCAACCCTGCCAGGAGTCTTGGAGCTGCCATTGTCTTCAACAAGGACAACGCTTGGGATGACCATGTAAGCGAATTAACTAGTTCTAATTAAACATTTTTCTTTGAACTTTTAATTGTTTAATGAGAATATGAGATTTATGGTACCATGTTTCTGTTTACAGTGGATCTTCTGGGTGGGGCCATTCATTGGTGCTGCTCTTGCTGCTATCTACCACCAGATAGTCATCAGGGCCATTCCTTTCAAGTCCAGGGGCTAATTTTCTTCCCACTCTAGTGGTCACCCATCTCTGCACCCTCTGTGTCTTCTTCTCCTCCTTTTTCTTGGTGCTGGTCTTGAGAAAAATGTGTGTAAATTAAGCATGCAGTACTAGTACTTGTGATGTATTCAAAGTTTTTGTGACATGTTTTGAATGGAGAATTCTTTTATGGGTTAGTTTATATGCTAATGTGCCTTGTGTATTCTACATTCTTCAGATGATTTGATTTAAAGTTTGAGCATACCTTGATCAAGCAAGTGTCTTCGGCTCTTCCAGAGAAATGTATTTTGGCTAAATTGTTTGTGACATTTTTTTGGGTCATTATTGTTCGTGACTTTTCATCATATTTGAAGAGTTATTATATCATTTTGGAGAGCACATATGACTATATAAAACGGCTATATAGATTCATATACGTAGTGAGGTAAATAAAGTCTGAAAGATAGCGTTATTACAAGAGCCTTGAAGCATTAAATTCGTTCATAAAACTAAACTGGAATATAAAAATTGGAGCACTTTGGTGGAGGCAATTCAAGGAAAGGGAAAAGAATATGCAAAAATCTATTGCAAGACTGTTTCATATATTATTCAACTTGGCAGGTATATCTGTTTTTCAATTAGAGAAGTTTAATATTTCTTAAAAGGGTTATAAAAGGAAGGACAATACTTCCCTCCTTATATATGACTCAACCACAAAGTGATATGTGTTCACTCTTTTTAATTGTCAAAGCAGTTTTTTTTTTTTTTTTTTTGACTTTTAGTAAATCCCTAACTTTTTACCAAAACATCAATGCATAACCATCTTATCAAATCCTAATCATACACGCATATCCAACCAACCCACACAAATTTTTTTTTTTTTTTTACAACCAACCAAAAAAACCACAAAACCAATCATACACGCATATCCAACGGCTATCACGCTAGTGGGGGTCAATCGCTAATCGTATTAGTTTTGGGATTTAAATTAAACCCCACATCACATCACATGTTGGGTTTTGGAAATGCAGCTCTGTGAAATGCTGTTTATATTTTGGATTTGCAAAGTCTGATCAACAATCTCGAAAAATGTGGATATTTGGATGGAAAGGGCCATCTGGATTCTCAGCCCGCTCTACAGCTGAGGAAGTTACTCAAGGAATTGATGGAACTGGTCTCACGGCAATTATTACAGGTCTTGTTATGCTAAATTCTTCTTCTTTTTTATCTGGGTATTTTTGTTCTTTGTTTGTTTATTGTCATGTGTGCCTTTTTCTTTTGTTGGTCAGATCCTATAATTTCTTGTTGAGTCATATGTTTGCTTGCTAAGACAATTACAGGGAAAAGAAGAAAGAATGTTGCTTTAGTTGTCTTTTATGTTAAATTAACAATTGAGCAACCAAATAGAGTTTCTTTTGACAACCCATCTGAAGTTGGGTATATGATCGTTTCTACTTCTTGTTTTCTTTCATGGGTAGTTGTTTAGTGTTTCATTGGTTGGTTA
Organism: Prunus fruticosa; assembly: GCA_018703695.1. Taxonomy (NCBI): domain Eukaryota; kingdom Viridiplantae; phylum Streptophyta; class Magnoliopsida; order Rosales; family Rosaceae; genus Prunus; species Prunus fruticosa. The sequence goes on from CM031921.1 coordinate 21,222,404, forward strand.
ATTTTCTGATTGAAGCTGGCCAGTTTAGGATTAGTTGACTTGATGTTAAAAATGGAGTAATTGGAGTTTATCAAAGGTCTGGTATAGTTTAAATCTTTTTTCAGTTTTGTAGGATTCTTTAGGATTGTTATGCTATAAAATCTAGTTCAGAGTCTTCCTGTGAACTTATTGTCACAATTACAAAAATCATTCATCTGAAAATCCAGCCATTGAAATTTTAAATTGCTTTTTTGCTTGACAATTGGTGAAATTTGCAGATTTGGCCTTTTTTCAGTTCTTATACTTATTTAATTCCAGGAGCATCAAGTGGTCTTGGTCTGGAGACAACACGTGTTCTAGCCTTGCGTGGTGTTCATGTCATCATGGCAGTAAGAAATACAGAGGCTGGTAGGGAAGTGAAAACGGCAATATGTGAGGAAATCCGCACTGCCAAGATCGATGTCATGGAACTAGATCTCAGCTCAATGGCATCAGTAAGGAAATTTGCATCGGAATATAACTCCTCTGGTCTTCCATTGAATATACTGATGTAAGACATCTGAATTGGACCGTTGTAATTATTTATGTCACATTTGCTTGTGCTCATTTGAATCTCTGGTCTCTTGTGGCAAATGCATCAGTGTGTTTGCATGCACACTTAGTGTTGTATGATATCATTGTGACAATGGTGGTTGTTGCTGCTTCATTCTTCATTTTGGAATGGTGTTTGGTCCCAAGAGTGGGAAAAGAAAGAAGGAAAAACAATAAGTTCATATTTTAGTACAATGTTCTCCTATTGGTATTATTATTAACATTACGGAGTTATAATTTATCCTCTCTGTTCGTTTGAAGTAATAATGCAGGGATTATGGCAACCCCTTTCATGCTTTCCCAAGACAACATTGAAATGCAGTTTGCAACCAACCATTTAGGTATTTAAAACATGAAATTCCTTTGATGTTTCTCTTCAGAATATGAGAATTGGAATCTTAAGAGTTCTTACCATTCTTTTACAGGCCATTTTCTTTTGACCAACCTTTTATTGGAGACCATGAAGAAGACAACAAGGGAGAGCAAAAAAGAGGGAAGAATCGTGAACTTATCATCAGAGGCTCACCGATTTGCATATAGTGAGGGGATTCGATTTGATAAGATTAATGATGAAGCAGGGTAATGTTTTTATGAATTTTGTCACTATGTGCTGCTGCAATAATGCAATAATATAAGGTTTTATGGTTTGCAATGTATCAAATTTCGTCAAGTAATACTTCTCTTTACTTATATTTTATTACTTGAAAATTCACAGATACAACAGTATATATGCTTATGGACAATCAAAGCTAGCCAACATATTGCATGCTAATGAGCTCACAAAGCGCTTGAAGGTATCAACTCATATAGGATCATAAACATGATCGCCAGTGAATTTGATGATATAAATCATTTATCTGATTATATTTTTTCTTGGTCAATCGTAAGGAGTTCTCGACCTGCAACGGATAGAGGAAGACTTATTCAGTCACATAGTTTGGGCTTCTAGAATATGGAACCCTTAAATAACAGCGTAGATAAGACTTTTGGTTAGCATTAATTTGTTAAGTTCCTGAGATAAATGTGAATTAAATGTTTTAGCATGTGCAGGGCCCTGGGCTTTGTTCATGTTTCTTTTGGTCAATAGAAGAGAAAAGAGTGACAGCCTAATTGCAGTGTGCAAGTATTTTCTTTTTTCTAGAGATGCTTACATAATTTTGTCTCAGATGTTCATTGTAGTAGCAAATATTCCATATGGTTATTCTTACTATCTTCAAAAGAGAAACAGTTGAAAAGAGCAATAGGGCATAGAGTGTAGCTTTTACATCATTGGTGTTTTCAACCTTCTTAAGCAGTCCGTACTTCCAAAGCCATGCCATCATGGATAGGAAATTCTAATCTTCTGTTTGTGTTTCAATTTTTTTTTTTCAATAATCTTTTAAAATCCTGTCTTGTTTAACAGGAAGAAGGAGTTGCTATAACTGCTAATTCCCTTCATCCTGGATCAATTGCTACCAATCTTCTACGCCACCACAGTTATATTAATGGTAAACTTTTGAACCATTGACAAATATTTGTTCTTCTACGCTACCAATCTTCTACAACCCTCTCGCCTTGCCCGTTCCTTTTTTGAAATTTCACCATTTCCTGTATTTGTGTGGATTCGTGTCTTGATATTTATTGTTTTGGTTTAATGCAGGCATTGCCAGCACGATCGGTAGATATTTTCTTAAAAATGTTCAGCAGGTATGTTAGTAATCTGATACACTCAGCAAACTCATGTTTTGATGTCTATCTCCCAATCCTATTAAGATATGCTCAAGCAGCTTCACTGCATGTTAGTTGTCTTTTTAATATACTTCGCATAACTGCAGGGAGCAGCAACTGAATGCTACGTGGCATTGCATCCGCAAGTTAAGGGTGTCAGCGGCGAATATTTTTCGGACAGCAACAAAGCCAAACCAACCTCTCAGGCTACAGATCCAGAACTGGCAAAGAAGCTATGGGATTTCAGTTTGAGCCTGACGGATCCAAAGTAACTCTGTTGTCAATGTCCCTTTTACCAGTTTGAGACTTTGAGTAGAAGCTAAGACGTTGAATGACCATGTAAAACATATATAGGCTATGGCAGGGGACTTATCCTTGGCCCTTCCTAAAATTATGAACTTTGTTAAAAATATTTTTCTATAATGAAAAACATGGGTTGTGCTTCTTATATTTGTCATGAATGTATATGGTTTATCAACTATTTCCAAAGCACTTCAATCCAAAGGACTCTGTTCCACATATATACATATAAGAGCGACATCACAAACGTCATTGTGATTACAAATCACAACTGGGTTCATTTTAAAAGAGCCATTGCTTTGTCTTTTCCTCTGATTTTGGTGTGTGTTGTAAATTAGAGGAGCAACATCACAAGCATTATTGCTAATTACAATTCCCAGAAATGTTGCCATGTAAGACAGGACCAGCAGCAATCAAGACAGTAGGTCTTGTATTGTATGCCTCTTATAGAATAATATTATTATTAACATTTGGAGCAATGTATTCAATTTGCATTTGATAGAAGGTCTCTGTGCTGTAACTTGTAACTTCATTATCTGCAAAATTAATGGGTGGGATATTTAGCAAGAAAGGAGCATCTGGGTTCTCTGCTTCTTCCACAGCAGAGGAAGTTACTGAAGGGATTGATGGAACTGGTCTTACTGCCATTGTTACAGGTCATGCTCTATTTTAAGCTTCCTATAGGATACATATAACAATATGGTCTTAGCTGCTCTCCAGCCTATTTGACATCTAACATTTCAATGAGTCTTTCTCTGTGTCTTCCAAAGTAAGGTTGTAAATTTTTTATTTTTTATCATAAACTTTGTTTAATTTCAGGAGCTGCAAGTGGTATTGGCGTAGAGACATCACGTGTTCTTGCGTTGCGTGGTGTCCATGTAGTTATGGCAGTAAGGAACAAGGATGCTGGGACGAACGTCAAAGAAGCCATTCTTAAAGAAATCCCAGAGGGTAAAATTGATGTCATGGAGTTAGACCTCAGTTCATTGGCATCTGTAAGAAAATTTGCAGCAAATTTTAAATACATGGACCTTCCATTGAACATACTTATGTAAGATAAGCAAATTCTTAAATTTCCTTCTTTCTTGGGTTGTTTGTGCTTATGGTTTTCTCATGGAAATTAAGAAAATGACAGCTCTCTCAGCTCCATACACGCACTCATTTGTAGTATTGCACTCTCTTCTTTGTTGGAAGTAACAATGCAGGCATTATTGCAACTCCATTCAAGCTTTCTCAAGACAACATAGAGCTCCATTTTGCAACTAACCATTTAGGTGTGTCTGCCTAAAATTTTCTTTGAAGTCTGTCCTGTAGTCCAATGGAATCAGTTTTCTACGAGTCGCTTTTGTCGAGTTATTAACTTTTACTCGAACCATCCAATGTGCAGGTCATTTTCTCCTCACAGATCTTTTGTTGGAGACCATGAAAAGCACATCTCGAGAAAGGAAAGGAGAGGGGAGAATTGTTAATGTATCATCACTAGGCCATCGATACGGGTACCGTGAAGGGTTTTGTTTTGATAAAATTAATGATGAATCAAGGTAAAACTGCGGCAGCACCCTTTTGAAGAATCATCTTTACGCTAATGAGGTGTTTGTGTATATAAATACATGATCAACAATCTGCCCTTTTGACTAGCTATACAGATACCACAGATATTATGCTTATGGACAGTCCAAGCTTGCTAACATATTGCATGCTAATGAGCTTACAAGACGTCTGAAGGTATAGAGTTTCTTAAGGTCATCAATGATTTGCCCTTCTTGGTTGACATCGTAACTTATTTTCGGAACGTTAACTAAACAGGAAGAAGGGGAAGAGGTAACAGCTAATTCTCTCCATCCGGGAACAATTCTCACGAATCTTATGCGCTATGATGGCTTTTTAAAGTGTAAGCTTCATCTGCTGTACCACATGGATACATCTCCTTTCATGTTGTTGACAGTGCAGCAGTATTCTCTGGTTTTCCACTGATCAAATCACATTTTCTTTGGCTTGACACAGGTATTCTTAAGGTTCTGGGCATATTTATCTCTAAAACTGTTCAGCAGGTACATCTTTATGTTCCACAAGAGATGATATTTCTCTTTTGTTTGATACAAAGTCTTTTTTGGGCATTCACATTATATGAAACTAATTATGTCATTGAACATGGTCATGCAGGGTGCTGCAACCACATGCTTTGTGGCACTCCATCCACAACTTAAGGGAGTAGGCGGCGAATACTTCGTGGACTGTAACATCACCAAACCGAGCTCTCAGGCAAAAGATGCAGATTTGGCAACCAGACACTGGGATTTTAGCTTGAGTTTGGCAAATGCCAAGTAGTAAGGTGTTCTAATATTGTTGTCCAAAAAAAAAAGAAGGTGTTCTAATATTTTCTGGGTCATGTTGTAGCTGGCTCTTTTCTGCACTGTTTGTTACGATCAAATTGCCAAACTGCAAACTGTAATCACATACTGGATTATAATAACGTTGAGATTTACCCATTTTGTCATTTAAAGCTAGTTGGACTAGAAACTGGTTCATACAGACAACATTAACAGGAACTATATATAAAAGTAGTATTATTATCAACATATTCATCAAACTGAGGAATTAAGATGGTAATTAAACTATCTAGCTGGTTACAATTTTGATCAAAATTTCAAATTCAGGAAATTAATCATGACCTAAATCAAATTCAACAATCTAGAGTCTAGACCCACAGAATTGATCAAGCAGGTAACTGGGATTGCCTTGCCCTTTCAAGAACAGAAAACATGAACATGGATTTGGAAATATATCCCAATAAAGCCCAATTTCATCCTTCTCATTCAAGCCTCTCCTTGGCACCCCAAAACTAAAATCGGAGAAAAATTTTAAAATAAAAAGGGAATCCCACACTATATATAAAGTGTATAGCCGCTCGGCTATACAATTTATTAAAAAAACAAAAAACCGAGTGTCGCCGAGCGGCTATACTATTTTTTTTTTTTAAAAAAACCCGGGTATCACCGGGCGGCTATACTATTTATATATAAAAATGGGACCCGCCTAGCTCTAGGCACCACGTGTCAAAAGTATACTATTTTTAAAAAAATTAGGAAAAAATAATTATAGCCGAACGGCCATACTATTTTTAAAACAAATTAAAAACCAAGTACAGCTGCGCGGCTATACGATCTTTAAAACAAATTAAAAACCCCGTATACCCGTTCGGCTATACTATTTATACTAGTAAAAAGTCCCGCATAGCGCCTACGAGCCACGTGTCAAAAAGGTAAAGCCGTTCGGCTATACTATTTATTTAACAATTAGGGAAAAACTAGTATAGCCGCGCGGCTATACGATTTTTTTAAAACAATTAAAAAATCAGGTATAGCGGCGCGGCTGTACTATTTATAAAATAAAACAAAAGAGGAACAGCGATTAGCCGTCCCACGTGTCAAAATACGTATAGCCTATACGATTTAAAAAAAAATAAAAAACCGGGTATAGCTGCCCGCCTTTACTATTTATATATATGAAAAAAGGACCCGCCTAACCCCTTGGTACACGTGTCAAACACAATAAAGCCGGCCGACTATATGAATTTAAAAAAAAAATTAGGGAAAAACGAGTATACGATTTATATATTAAAAAAAGACTTGCCTAGCGCCTTGGCGCCACATTTCAGAAAAAGTAAAGTCGTGCGGCTATACGATTTTTTTAAATTACGATTATAGCCGGACAGCTATACTATTTTTAAGGATAGTAAATGCTAACGTGAGAGAAGCTACAATTCGTCTTATTGATAAAGAATGCGAGGGAGGAGAAATTGACAAAGCACTATTGAAGAATGTGATAGATATATTTGTTGAAATTGGAGCAGGACGAATGGATGTTTACAAAAAGGACTTTGAAGGATACATGCTAACCGATACTCGTGATTACTATTCTAGTAAATTATCAAGATGGATTTTGGAGGACGGTTGCATGATGAAGGCAGAGGAATGCTTTGGATATAGTTTCTCTGCATCCAAGTAGTGAGAAGAAGCTGGTGGAGACATTGAAGTATTGGTTGTGGGTGGTGCATGGAACTAAGCTGATAGAAAAGAAGCATTCTGGAATCTGGATCCAATGCTTGGCTTACGATTGATAATGTGCAGGAGGAGCTTGCTAGGTGTTGGAGCAGGATTTCTTTCAAGAAGAAATACGTCCAGAGGTTCTTGACTAAAGTCCGCACGCTTCCTTGGTTGAAAGAGAACTCCGGATTACGTTCCCGAAATCGAACGATGGAAAAGGGGTGAGTACCTGCAAAAGTCACTCCAACGCTCAAGTCAGTGTTTGTGCCACGTACTCTTAGTGTTCGGTTCAATTTCACGTACCTTTGCTGGAGGTCTAGTTGGGTTTTTATAGCACTCCGAGGTCGTGGGTTTAGCCCCACTTCCCTAGCTTTGCGCATCCCGTCCTCCATTTCATGGTAATGGGATCGGACGAGCAATTTGTGTCTCCCTTGTTCCGCACTCCTCTAATGGGAGGGAAGTTTGCTCATCCCACGTCCTTTAGTTATGGCATATGGGTTAGGCCATAATACGTTAGATTTGGTCCTCACAGTGCCCCCATTTTTCCTCTCTACACGCTTCGCGGGTGGAGAGGGAAAAATGATATAAGTGGTATTTTGGAACGTGATTTCTTCGGATTGGGCGCATGCTGCCGTGGTGGGCTCATGGCTAAGCCCGAAAATGAGCCATACGTTTCCTTTCTTGGGCTTGCTGGTCATATCCAAAAATGTGATTCCTACTCATGCGTGCTGCTTCCACACCTTGCATGTGAAATATCCAAATATGAATTTTCATGCACATTGCTAACTTTTCAAGCTTCAACTGTGGACTGTCATATTCCCATGTGGAGTATCCAAATGCGGACACTCAATCCCATGCGCAAGTGGACCCTTCTCTTTATTATGTATTTCTACACCTTTGCCGATCCGATGGGCCTGTGATCCTTGCTTTCTCTCTGCTAACCGACCCCAACCCCTAGGTGCGCTTGGTTTTGAGCTTTTGCCAATCCGGTGGGCCCCATACCTCTTGGTTTCTCTCTCATGGCTGATCCCATCTCCTCTTGGTTTTGAGCTTTTGCCAATCCCATGGGCCCCATGCTCCATGCTTTCTCTTTCTTAGCCGATCCCAACAACAGTTTGGATGCGCTTGGTTTTGAGCCTTTCCTAATCCAATAGGTCCCATACCTCTTGGTTTCTCTCTCTTGACCGATCCCATCTCCACTCGGTTTTGAGCTTTTTCCAATCCCATGGGCCCCATGCTCCATGCTTTCTCCTTCCTAGCCAATCCCAACAACAGTTTGGGATGCGCTTGGTTTTGAGCCTTTGCTAATCTAATGGGTCCCATACCTCTTGGTTTCTCTCTCTTGGCCGATCCCATCCCCACTTGGTTTTGAGCTTTTGCCAATCCCATGAGCCCCATGCTCCATGCTTTCTCTTTCTTAGCCGATCCCAACAATGGGATGTGCTTGGTTTTGAGCCTTTGCTAATCCAATGGGTCCCATACCTCTTGGTTTCTCTCTCTTGGCCGATCCCATCCCCACTTGGTTTTGAGCTTTTGCTAATACAGTTGGGTCCCATATTCTCTCTCTTGGCCGATCCCATCCCACTTGGGTTTGGCCTTTTGCCAATCCGGTGGATCCCATATTCTTTCTCCTGGCCGATCCCATCCCCACTTGGGTTTGGGCTTTTGCCAATCCGGTGGGTCCCATAATCTCTCTCCTGGCCAATCCCATCCCCACTTGGGTTTGGGCTTTTGCCAATCCGGTGGGTCCCATGCTTCTTGGTTGTCCTTCCGAACCCGTGTGCCTTCGGTCTCTCTCTGCGATCTAAGGTGTTCACGACTTTTTTTTTTGTTGGCGCTTCAGCTATCCATATAGACCCCAATACCCCTTAGTTGTCCTTCCGGAACTGTGTGCCTTCGGTCTCTCTGCCGATCCAAGGTGTTCACGCCTTTTTTTGTTTTTTGCGCTTCAGCTACCCATATAGACCCCAATACCCCTTAGCTGTCCTTCCGGACCCGTGTGCCTTTGCTGAGAGGCCGAATGGATATTGGGGTCATCCACCACTGCCAAGTCCACTTCATATAGACCCCAATACCCCTTAGCTCATTGGCATATGTGAGATTTATTAGTGCGTCTGCGTAAGATTGAAACTTGGTCCAGCAGCAGACGATGATGCAATGCAGGAATGAAATCAATAATGTCTGTCGTTTTATTAGTGTTTTAATTTCAAATGGATCTAAATTGACATGACTTTAGGGATTTGTTAAGTAAACTTTTTCCTTTTTTTAATTGTAACTCTTCGTTGGGATGTTAATTCCCCTTCTTGGGTTTGTGTTGTTTTGGCTAATGACGTAGACTCGACTTTTTAGCTATTACAGTGCATTTGGATGAGGACGGAAATTAATATCTTAGAATTTTTAATTTTCTATCTGTTTGGCAAAAAAAAAAAGTTACTTTAAATTTTTTTCCTTTTTTGTTGTTGTCAAATTATATATATACTAAAACTGAATCTATGCTTTCACTGTTCCTAGACTGTAGCTTAGGAATAGTGAATTGGCGGTTTTTCCCTTTACTAAATTTTTTCCTTTTTGTTCCCTTTTTGCCCCTCTTTCTTTGGATGCTAACCACTTCGTCTCTCTCACAGAATGTCCTCCACTTCGAACCACTTCGTTCGGCAGGTTGGGGGGTAGCCATGGAATGCACGGCTTCGGTCTTCGGGATTTGTTTGGGGCCATCGATTTCCATTTGGGCTAGCGCCTTGCGAATCTGACCGTTCGTTTGGTCTTCATCTCCTCTCATCTGCTCATTCTCATCTCATCTGCTCATTCGTTGATTCAGCCGTCTTCAATCTTCTGTCCAACGTTCTTCTGAGAGATTTTCGAATCTGCCACTTCTTCCATCGTTTCTCTTCAGGTTTGCTGCTGTAATGGGTTGTTAATTCGTTGGTGTGATGATAGGTTTAGATGTTTACAACTCCAACCTCTATATTGTATAAACCCTAATTTTACAGTTCTGTCAAACCTCTTTGGTATTCCCTCTATATTGTATAGTATCCCTAATTTTATTACAGGAAATGATTTTCCATTCTCTTTTTGACTTGCAGGCTGGAACAGGCAGATATTTTCACCCACAAATTGGTCTTCACCTCTATATTCTGCACAATCAAACAGGTCTGCCCCTATATATGTGTTTAACCGAAAAAGGATTGTAATGTATGAGTGGCATGTGTTGAATCTCTTTTGCTAAGTGTGGCATATGTTGAATCTGTTATGGTATTTATGCATCTCTTGGATCTGTTGAATCTGGTGTGGCATCTGTCTTGAACTGTTTTTCGTATTTTTGGCATCTCTTGAATCTGTTTTTGATGTTAGAGGTTTCATTTATTGTGTAAGTGGCAGATTCTTGCTTTATGCCCCATCTATTGCTTCAGGCTCATATTAGAGGTTTCATTTCTTCTGTTGGCCTAATGTTGTACTTACCTATAGTTCTTCTGTATTCAGAAACATTTACCGGATTCTATGTAGTTTTAGAGTATTTTAGTTCCATGGTCAATAATTTTCTACAATAAGTTCTGAAATTATTAGCTGTAATGATTGTGCAGACACTCAAATAAACAAGAATTGAACATTCTATTTTACATTGGATCATGGCCCATTGCTGTTTTTCATTGTGAAACAAGCATATTCATATCATAATTATATCCTTTAAATATGTTTTTTTTCGTTTAGAGTAATACATAGATACGTATTCATTTATAATCTGTTTTTTTCTTATTGATTCTGCTGCTGTGATGATCTGTTGTATTTGTTATTTGTTGTTGTGATGATAGGTTTAGATGTTTGCAATATCTGAGCATGTTTGTGAATCCTTCGAGTGTTTTGGCAATTAGTCTATTAATACATCCATTAATCTGCTAAAGAATCACTTTATAATACTTTGTGTTTCCAATGACATATCTTATACTTTGTGTTTTATATCTGTCAAATGGAATTTCTATAATCTTTTTTTCTTTTATTGAAAACTAAAGTCGGCATCAAAACATGGATAATTTGTTTGAGTGATCTTCTGGTTTTTCCCTTCTGTTGGATTTAAAATATTTGGATCTTAATGTATCTAAAGTCACAACATTCTTTGCTCATTTTCTTCTCTTGCCACAGCATTCCTCAACCTCACTCTTCCTGGCCAACATCCCAACCCAGAAGAAGTTGTTCAAGAAGTTCATAGGTAAATACATAGCGTTAATTACCTCCTCTTTTTTCTTCTTTCTCAGCCTTTTGTACATCTGAGTTATCAATCTTTACTTCTTTTTTCCCTTTATTTTTCAGGAAGGTTTATGCTTCTTTGGCAAGAAGGCAAATGCTGCAAGGAACCCAAAAGTACCAGGACTCTTCATGCCTAACAGAAACCCAATAGATGACTATTGGGAATGTGACTCAAATTGGCCAAACAACAGGCAGAGCTTAGCAGATTGTGCAATTGGGTTTGGCCAATATGCTCTTGGAGGCAAAGGTGGTGAGTATTATGTTGTCACAGACTCTTCTAATGATGATGCTGTGAATCCAAGGCCAAACACTCTGAGATATGCTGTGATAGAGACTGAGCCTCTGGATTGTGTTCCCTGGCAACATGCTCATCAAGCTCTCCCAAGAGCTTATCTTCAACAGCTACAAGACCCTTGATCGCCGTCGAGCCAATGTCCACATTGTGGGTGGTGGTTGCATCACATTGCAGTTCATAAGCAATGTCATCATCCACAATGTGCATATCCGCCACTGTTATCCGTCAGGTACATGAGTTTTGCACTTCATTTCATGAATTTTTATTTACCATATACGCATGGTTTGCTCATAGTCATGTTTATTCAGATTTACTTGATACATTTAATTTACGAATGATTGCAAATATTTAGTTTTATCTAATACATGTGACTTATAAATAAGAGACTGCGCCTATCTAGATTTACTTCATATTTACCTTAAAATCCTTTGCCGGGTTGTTTTTGCATTTACTCAAAAATAATTTCAGTGTATGCTCTTGGAATTAGCTCAAGTAGCGGAGAAGGTGTTTGTTAAAAATTGGTTAGGATTAGAATAAGTTAAGATTTCGATCCATTCCATGCAGGTGACGCTAATGTGCGTTCAAGCCCCCCCCCTACGGCTACGGCACAAAATTAGACGGATTTTGACTGGTAAAGGTATTGTCAAGGAAATTGACTTTTTAGACTTTATTTACTATGTTTAAAATTGGCTTTCTGAAAGGGAAGATTTGAATGACTGATGAAAAACAGAGAATATGATTATATGTCAAATATTATATTGTTGTTTTTCAAATAGCATTCGTCTTCTGGCTGCTCCTATCCATATATATAATGACAAATAGCATATTTGGATAATCAAATTTGTTCTTTTTCTTCCCTTTCAAAGTTACTAGGTTTAATTGTAACCGAAAAGAAAGCTACTAGGTTTAATTTGTGCTTGCACACAATTTATAATTTATTATCCATTTAGCTTAACAAATTTATTAATGGCACTCTCTGCATATTTTCAGGATTGATACTCAATCAAATAAAAGGCGATTTCAATCCCTCTTTCGTGTATGAGCCCTCATAAAGATGACATTTATATGCTTTTGTTGAAGAACTTTGCAAAATATTCATTACATTTTTGTGTTGTTTTACCCCACATTGTATTTCAGTATCTTCTTGAGGATGTTGCTTTGGAGCCCAAACGGTTGAATAAAATCCCTGGAGGTCAGGAGTTCATGCCTTATTTTTTAACTTTTGCAGGGAACTTTTTACTTGATGTGGATAACTATCATTCTAGCCATGACATTGATTGAGGAGCCAATGTGTTGATTCATGCAGTTGAAAAACTCGGGAGCTTCTTAAGGCAATTTCCTATTTTTCCAAATGCTTTTCTGGTTGGTGGTGCAGAAGACTTCTTTATTCCTGAACTTGCAGTTTAGGTAAATTTTGAAGCACTCTCTGTGCTGCAAGTACTTTTGTCGAGTTTTTGTTCTCACATTGCATTGAATGAGATCGATATTTTCTTTACTGGTCAGCTTCAAAAACTGAAGGTGGAACCAGCACATAAAACTTCTCCAGGTAATATTCTAACCAATTTTTAGGTTTAAGATTTAAGGCATCATGTGAACCTGGTATTATGGTGGCTTCGGATTATTGACTTATTTATTGTGGTGCTAATTAATTAAACTCAAGTTATTTGTGCCTAATGAACCACAACTGTAATAATTTTAGTTGTAATATATGTGTTTGTGTGCCTATTTGTTTTTTGGTATATAAGCAGATCGCGTCTTGCATTCGACATGTTGAGGCTGATAGATAATTTTGATGAATTATAACTTAATGATAACTTGAAGAAGACTGGTTTGGGAAATATGTGGGATTTGAAAATCTCACTTCATATGGGTTTGATTTACCAAGCTGATTTTTGCTGATTTTTGCGTTGAATGGAGACTTAAGGAACTCAATTACATACATTTTCCCTGTGGTTTTTTTCCGTACAGATTTTGCTCAAGCTAATTTTTTGGTTTAATGAAAAGATTGTGCATGCATAAAATACTCAAGCTAATTTCTTCTCCAATTTTTCTGTTTTTTCTTCCTTTTTTTTTTTTTAAAAAAAAACCATGTTTTCTTTTGATATTTTGCAGTGGTCTTTCGTTGCTTTGGATAGAGCGGTTTGGTTGGTGTTTTTAGTTCTGTTAAGCAAGGGGTGAGTTTCTAGGGTGAAATTTCAATTAATTGTTTTAAGTTTTATGAATAGAGCATAGGAATTAGCTAATGGCATCAATTGACAATTGGTTGGTGTTAATTTGTTGTTGTAATGATAGGTTTAGATGATTACAATATTTGAACATGTTGGTAAATTCTTTGAGTGTTTTGACAATTGGGTAGTTGATATGTTCCCTGTCTATTTTCATCGCTTTATACACATTTCACGCAATTTTAAAACCCGCAGCATCGCGCGGCAATCTTTTGCTAGTTTAACCACTATAAGTGAGTCTAGTATTATCAAACAAGTGAGTATACTATTATTGTTACCAATACAGCCTGTTGACAAAACTTCTGACTTGGCACTTGGTCAATAACAATGTGTTTATGTGTCCTAGCCAAACGACATCGTTGTATATAAGATTAACATCAGAAACGTCATTACTTGCTATAATCCCAAAAGTCTTTCATGTTTTGGTCATCTGATCCCCTCAAGTCAATTGGTATCTATAATGTATCAATTGTGGGGCACCCCAAGCATAGCCTTTTTCCTGACATTGCCTATATTTTAATCAGAGAAATCCTATGTTATGTTGCTTTTGTTAGCATTCTTTGTAACTTCACATGATCATCTGCAACATTCATGGGGATTTTTAGCAAGAAACAACAGTCTGGGTTCTCTGCCTCTTCAACAGCAGAGGAAGTTACTGAAGGGATTGATGGAACTGGTCTTACTGCAATTGTTACAGGTCATCATGCTCTATGTTTGAAGCTTCATATATGAATTTTTTTTTTATTTTTATAAATCTGATAAAGGATTTTCTCATGTAAAAATGGGAAAATGATTTAGAAGATCGGTGATATATACATACTGAGTTCCAATGGGTTTTGTAGTTTTAATTTATATATTCAAGTGCTTTTCGTAGTTTCTTGGATGATCATTTATCATTCCAAATCTAAATGAAATTAAGCTGTTGACCAAGAAAACATGAAACTAAGATGGCTTCTTCTATAAGTTCTCTTCTATGAGATAAGATGTCATTTCTCATATTTGTATAGCAAGTATAGCAACACCCTTCAGTTTTGTTTCTTAATTTTCATGTCAATGAGCCTTCCTCTGTGTGTTTCTCAAGTTAAGGTTGTTCAATTTCAGGAGCCTCAAGTGGTATTGGTGTAGAGACAGCACGTGTTCTTGCATTGCGCGGTGTCCATGTAGTTTTGGCAGTAAGGAACACCGATGCTGGGGAGAACGTCAAAGAAGCCATCCTGAAAGAAATCCCCAATGCTAAAATTTATGTGAGGGAGTTAGACCTCACCTCATTCACATCTGTAAGAAAATTTGCAGCAGATTATTGTTCCTCAGGCCTTCCATTGAACATCCTTATGTAAGATAAGCAATGCCAATTTCCTTCTTTTTTGTTGTGTGTGGTTTGTTACATATTTACTTTATTAGATCAAGCTAATATGTCTTTATTTCATACTACGGCAATAAGAAGTAATACAATCTCTTCTTTGTTGGAAGTAACAATGCAGGGGTAGGAGTGACACCATTCAAACTTTCTCAAGACAGTATAGAACTCCAGTTCGCAACGAATCATTTAGGTTTGTTACCTAAAAATTGCTTTGAACTGTCGCCTGCCTACTGATCAGTTTCATACAAGTTTCTTTTACCAATCTATTTGTTTCTTGAACCATCAAATGTGCAGGTCATTTTCTTCTCACAAATCTTTTGTTGGAGACCATGAAAAGCACATCGCAAGAAAGCAACACAGAGGGGAGAATCGTGAACGTATCATCACTGAGCCATCAATACGGATACCATGAAGGAATTCGTTTTGATAAACTTAATGATGAACCCACGTAAATCTTCTGCAGGATATGCAGATTATATATGTTCATACCTGTTTTTAACATTTTGAGGTGTCTGTTTGGACAAATATATGTCAACAATCTGACCCTTTTACTTGCTAATTTACAGATACAGCAGGCATTCTGCTTATGCACAATCCAAGCTTGCTAACATATTGCATGCTAATGAGCTTACAAGACGTCTGAAGGTATTGAGTTTCTTAAGGTCATCAATGATTTCCCCTTCTTGGTTGACATCGTAACTTATTTTCGGAACGTTAACTAAACAGGAAGAAGGGGCAGAGGTAACAGCTAATTCTCTCCATCCAGGAACAATTGTCACAAATCTTTTGCGCTATGATGGCTTTTTAAAGTGTAAGCTCCATCTGCTGTACCACATGGATACATCTCCTTTCACGTTGTTGACAGTGCAGCAGTATTTCTCTGGTTTTCCACATATCAACTCACATTTTCTTTGGCTTGACACAGGTATTCTTAAGGTGCTGGGCATATTTATCTCTAAAACTGTTCAGCAGGTACATCTTTATGTTCCACAAGAGATGATATTTCTCTTTCTATGAAACTAATTATGTCATTGAACATGGTCATGCAGGGTGCGGCAACCACATGCTTTGTGGCACTCCATCCACAACTTAAGGGAGTAGGCGGTGAATACTTCGTGGACTGTAAGATTGCCAAACCGAGCTCTCAGGCAAAAGATGCAGATTTGGCAACCAGACTCTGGGATTTTAGCTTGAGTTTGACAAATGCCAAGTAGTATGGTGTTCTAATATTTTCTGGGTCATGTTGTAGCTGGCTCTTTTCTGCACTGTTTGTTACGATCAAATTGCCAAACTGCAAACTGTAATCACATACTGGATTATAATAACGTTGAGATTTACCCATTTTGTCATTTAAAGCAACTTGGACTAGAAACTGGTTCATACAGACAACATTAACAGGAACTATATATAAAAGTAGTATTATTATCAACATATTTGTCAAACTGAGGAATTAAGATGGTAATTAAACTATCTAGCTGGTTACAATTTTGATCAAAATTTCAAATTCAGGAAATTAATCATGATCTAAATCAAATTCAACAGTCTAGAGTCTAGACCCACAGAATTGATCAAGCAGGTAACTGGGATTGCCTTGCCCTTTCAAGAACAGAAAACATGAACATGGATTTGGAAATATATCCCAATAAAGCCCAATTTCATCCTTCTCATTCAAGCCTCTCCTATGCACAAACTCTTGCCTCCAATCTCCATTGAGAATGTAAAACTCGGCCGACCCCAAAAGCTTGAAATTCAAGTAATGCCTAGTGTTTGTATCGCAGTCTTCAACTATAACTCCTATGCCCTCTCCACTCATAACCCCTTTGGCAAACTTGTCGTCCAAGTAATGCAGAACATGGTCGATGACCCATTTTTTGGGCATCAGTAGCCTTGAGCGGTTTCTAAGGTCGCTTACTGTCAGCTTCTTCCTGATTTTCCAAGGCCCCTGATCCTGTGGCTGTGTGGACTCAGTGTAGTTTCCGGCACTACTTGGTTTCTTTTCTTTTTCTTTAATTCCTTGTTCATATGATTCGTATGTTAACTACTGATATTAAAACAGTTAGTGATTCAGGTGTGCAAGGCACGTGAGTTGTTAGTAGTGTTTGTGAGTTAGTTAGATAGCTGTATTCGTTAGACTGTTAAGCCTTACTTAACAGGTATAAAGTGTAATAGTGCTGGAGCTTAAAAACAGATTAAGCAATATAGAAATCAAGATTGCAATTCCTCTCACTTTCTCTATGTTTCTCTTTCTTTCTTCTTCTTCAGATTTCTTCCTCGTGCTTCTCTGAATATGTTTGTTAACATGGTATCAGAGCCCTCAGTGGCTTTCACATAATCAATCGATCCCTAGCTTCCTCTTTCTCTGCCTTGATATTCTCTCCTGGCCCTCCATGGAAATCGACGTCAATTTCTGCTTCTTCCATATCATTCTTGGATTCTCAATTTCGTCAAACTGAATCAAGGTTTGGGTTTCAATAGGGTTTGTCACTGTTTTGGGAATTTCCAATGTTCTTGATCAATTGCTAGTCAATTTTGGGGCTTTTATATGAGATTGCTGATTTCAAGCCTTCGAATTGGGGATTTACAAATTCATATCTGCTTCGAGTAATTCTCCATTGATTTGTCAATTCAAAGACCCATCGATTGGGATTTGTTGTTTTTTTTCTGTAAGAATTACTACTCAACTTATAGCTGCTCATATTGATTCGACTAGCTGACTTCAATTCCATGTCTGCCTACGGAGGTTCTATTTCCTCAACTATGGTGGATTTCAGATTATTAGTTGCATTCCTGCTATTTGGATCGTGCCTTGATGCAGCTGCTTATTGCAACTCTCTCTTCCACTGCAATTCTGCTATTTGGGTCCTATGGATGTTCTTCTGGTTGGGTATGTCTATTGTTCATCCTCTATCTCTCTGATTTTAGTCAAAGATTCAAGCTTTCTATTCACCTTTGCTTGCTATAAAATCAACTTCATGTTCTTGAATACATCACCATTGATCAAATATTGATGGTTCATTTGTTATCTGCTCTGTTAATTTTCTTGTGCATCCAAAATCTCAGGTACCCCTATTCTTGACTCTTAAGAAAATCTTCAATCAATTACTCCTTACATGGTTCTGTCACAATTCTCTTCTCTCACTCTTCTTATCTCAGGGGACAAAGAATTTCCCATTTCATTCTCTTCTATCTCTTTCCTCTTATCTCAAGGAACAAAGAATTTCTCATATCTCATTCTCTTCTATCTGTTTCTCCAATCTCAAAGGAACAAACTCCTTTCTACAGTCTCTAAGGGAACCAAAGAATTTATTAATTCTTCCTCTTTTCTATCTTCTTTCTACAATCTTCAGGGAACAAAAGAATTTCCCACTTCTTCTTGCTTTCTATCTCATTTCTCTAAATTCTCAGGGAACAAGAATTTCCCTCTTCTCTTCTTCTATCTCTTTCTACATATCTCTGATTGGGGAACAAATGCATTTCCCAATTCTTCTTTCTTTCTATCTCCTTTCTTTAAATTTTCAGGGAACAAAGAATTTCCCTCTTCTCTTATTCTATCTCTTTCTTTATGTGGGGGGTCTGATTTCTTATTGCGGATGCAATTATTTGGCAAATTTGGGGTGTTTATGCGCCAGCCACAAGGTTATGAAGATCCTGCTTATCCAGAATATGCGTGTAAGCTCAAGAAATCCTTGTATGGTCTGAAGCAAGCTCCACGAGCTTGGAATGCTAAATTCACAGGATATTTACCGGCTCTTGGTTTCAAACTATCTCATTCCGATCCGAGTCTGTTTGTGAAACACGAAGGTTCAGATGTTATAGTGTTGCTGTTGTATGTCGATGACATTATATTGACTGGTTCTAATGCAGATTTGGTACAGTTTGTCAGTATATGAATAGTCCTACTGATGTCCATTGGTTTCTAGTTAAAAGAATCTTACGTTGTCTGCCTATAGTGATGCCGTCTCCAGAAGCTCAAAGAGGCAGAGTATAGAGCCTTGGCAAACACTGCTGGAGATATTGCCTGGATCAGACAAGTTCTGCAAGATTTGAAAGTCTTTCTAACTAATCCACCTATGGTGTATTGTGACAATCTATCTGCCCTAGCACTTAGCTCTAATCCTGTCTACCATTCCAGGATCAAACATCTCGACATTGACTATCATTTTGTGAGAGAGAAAGTTTAAGAAGAAAGATTTACGTGTCCAGTATGTTCCTACAGAAGAGCAAGTAGCAGATGTGTTCACAAAGGGATTACATAGTCCTATATTTTCTCAACATTGTAATCATCTTCGATTAGGGAATGTAACAGGGTAGGGAAAATGTTAACTACTGATATTAAAACAGTTAGTGATTCAGGTGTGCAAGGCACGTGAGTTGTTAGTAGTGTTTGTGAGTTAGTTAGATAGCTGTATTCGTTAGACTGTTAAGCCTTACTTAACAGGTATAAAGTGTAATAGTGCTGGAGCTTAAAAACAGATTAAGCAATATAGAAATCAAGATTGCAATTCCTCTCACTTTCTCTATGTTTCTCTTTCTTTCTTCTTCTTCAGATTTCTTCCTCGTGCTTCTCTGAATATGTTTGTTAACATCGTACTCGATATTTTCTTGTGTTTTGGATTAGGAAGGAATGCAGAAAATGTGAGAGGGGCAGGATCTAATTCCTCTGCTTTTCTCTGGTTTGTGTTGTAATTCCAAGTTGGATCACACAAAGTGAGGGCAGTGGAAACTTGGCCTGGGAGTGGGCAATGATTTTCACTGGTACTAGCACGTGCACGGCCAAGAGATGGGAGCTCATTTTCTTCCTCCATTGTTAATGTTGAAATTAAGACTAGAAAATCAAACTACAAAACAATCAATTGTTGAATTACAATCACGCACAGGGAATTCGCTTATTCTTGCAGATTGAGGATTCATTAGTGAAGGAAGCAGCCCTTTCATGCTTGGATTTTGTAATTTAGTGTGGGCATAACAACGGAGGTTCAGGGAAGAGGATCAACTATGTTCTCAACTATGGAGGTTTAGAGAAAGGGACTCCTTGGCACCCCAAAACTAAAATCGGGGAAAAATTTTAAAAGAAAAAGGGGATCCCACACTATATATAAAGTGTATAGCCGGTCGGCCATACGATTTATTAAAAAACAAAAAAACAAAAAACCGAGTATTGCCGGGCGGCTATACTATTTTTAAACAAAATAAAAACCCGGGTATAGCCGGGCGGCTATACTATTTATATATAAAAAAAGGGACCCGCCTAGCTCTAGGCACCACGTGTCAAAAAAAGGCCGCTCGGTATACTATTTTTAAAAAAATTAGGAAAAACACGTATAGCCGGACGGCTATACTATTTTTAAAACAAATTAAAAACCAAGTATAGCCGCGCGGCTATACTATCGTTAAAACAAATTAAAACCCCGTATAGCCGAACGGCTATACTATTTATACTAGTAAAAAGCTCCCTCATAGCGCTTACGAGCCACGTGTCAAAAAGGTAAGGCCCTTCGGCTATACTATTTATTTAACAATTAGGGAAAAACTAGTGTAGCCCCGCGGCTATACTATTTTTAAAAAAACAATTAAAAATCAGGTATAGCAGCGCGGCTATACTATTTTTAAAAAAACAATTAAAAATCAGGTATAGTAGCGCGGCTGTTCTATTTATAAAATAAAACAAAAGAGGAACATCGATTAGCCGTCCCACGTGTCAAAATACATATAGCCGCACGGCTATAAGATTTAAAAAAAAAAAAAACCGGGTATAGCCGCTCGGCTGTACTATTTATATATATATATATATATTAAAAAAGACCCGTCTAGCCCCCAGGTACCACGTGTCAAACACAATAAAGCCGTCCGGCTATACTATTTTTTAAATAAAAATTAGGGAAAAATGGGTACAGCCGCTCGGCTATACGATTTATATATTAAAAAAGGACTCGCCCAGCGCCTCGGCGCCACGTTTCAGAAACGGTAAAGCCGTTCGGCTACACTATTTTTTGAAAATTACGATAATAGCCGGACGGCTATACTATTTTTAACGATACATGATTTGGTTCACCGGGAGGTAAATGCTAACGTGAGAGAAGCTACAATTCGTCTTATTGATAAAGAACGCGAGGAAGGAGAAATTGACAAAGCACTATTGAAGAATGTGACAGATATATTTTGTTTACACCCAGAATAAGCAGCCAATAAGAGCAAGACACGCGGGACAAATCGAGCCTGGGACAGAGGTGCCTTCGGCACCTTTGCCTACCGATCGCACCACTTAGGGCATCGCCTCTCTTAGGACACGTGACATGCTCCCCAGCGACGTCCAATGTCCCACATCGCAGATTACAAATAGCGCTACCTCACAAGGCCTATAAAAGGGATCAGCCATCCCAAAATAGAGGTAAGCAGAATGATCGGCATACTGTCAAATTGATCTGAAAGTAAAACTTATTACATCCCGAACTTACTTAAGCTTCGGAGAGCCTTCGTCCGGCACCACACCGGTGCCCTTGGCCTTACCGAGCGTTCCTCTATTTTTCCAGGTCACGCTCCCTCCGAGGCTTCCAAGGTGCCGAAGGCAACAAAATTCCTAAGTTGACCCTCTAAGTCAGAGAACCACTTTTGGCGTCAACGGTTCGGCGCGCCCGTGGGAAACGATTAAACAAATCGACCCTTCATCCCGAACATATGGGAACCAATGAAAAAGCTACGTTCGTAACACGAGAGGGGTGCCGTACGGTATGTCGAGCGGGGTGAGCCCAGCGCCACCTCCATACACGCCGGCAACAGGACCCTCCAGTTCCGAAATCACGGAAAGTGCGGAGCTTTTAGCCCAAGTCGTGTCCCTTCGGCAGGACATGGTTAGGTTACAAAAACACAACAACTTCCTGTCGTCCAGGGTGGACGAGACACAGCAAATTGCTGAACCAGCGGCAGGCACAGGAATACACAGACCGGGCGGTCGTCCGAGAGCTACAGACCCCCGCGGCAGAGGAAAGGCAAGCAGACGGCAAAGGCGACACCTGCGCGTCTGAACAGTTGGGTAGTCCCTGCGCCGAAGGACAGGCCCCACGGGCCGAGCAAGGTCTATTCCGATGTCGCCATAGGCTGCTGGATGGAGAGAGGCGAGCGACATACCGAACGGCAGGGATCGCCGATCAGGGTCAACGCGCGCGCCTGGAGAGGGTCCCCGCCTGAGAGGTCTAGGGGAAAGTCACCGATACGAAGGATTCGGTTCTGGAGTCCACGGAGAGTCTGACCCAGAGTACATCCCTTCCCAGAGTACATCCTCCGAGGTTAACACTTTCAGGTCCCAAGAGCGATCGGTACGTCGAGGACGGTAAGGATATACCTCGCAGGGACCCCGCCATTCGCCTCCTGATGTAGAGGGTGCAGAAGATGGAGGACGACAGAACGCGCTCACAAAAGCCGGACTGGGGAAGGCTTCGACCGGGGCCCTTCACCGAACGCATAAGGAACTCACGGCAGGGCAGGGATGTGCAGCCCCTGCGCATAAAACCGTACACGGGAGTGGAAGATCCACTGACGCACCTCCACTCTTTCCAATCAGCCGTGAGGTGCCGAGGGCTGACCGACGAAGGACTGTGCCTGCTGTTCCCCTCTTCACTCACTTAGGCGGCTTTGAATTGGTTCTACCGACTGGAACCAGGGATGGTCGATTCCTTCGACGGCTGAAACAAATCTTCCTGAACCATTTCATGATCCAACGGACAGGCTGTACTCCGCCGACGGTCTGTATACCGTTCGGCAGGGAGACGACGAACCTTTGCGTGAATATGCCGCACGGTTCAGCAAAAGCGCCTTCAAAAGTGGCCTACGGTCATCACACTTCCGGTATCTCGTGCATAGTAGCAATTGGCGCACATACGACGAACTCATGAAGCAGACGGCAGTCCACGCAAAGGCCGAATACTTCAATTCAAGGGCCGGGCCTACGGCTCGGAGGGCGAGCCCATGCAGCGGACCACTACCGCCCAGGCATCGCCATACGCACCAGCGGAGGGAGTTGCCAAGACCCTGACGACAACAAGCGCAAAGATGCCGGAATTTCCAGAAGGGACACTCCAAGAAAGGAAGGGCAGGTACGGCAGGGATAACCACCGAGCGCCGCTGCCGGCCCATAACCAGGGATCGAGGTATTCACCCTGCTCAATACCTCCTACGAGGCGGTCCTGATGAACGAAAACGAGATCATACCGAAGCCTGCATACAGAAAGCCCAGCCGGCAGGATGGCGGGGATCCGGAAAGTTCTGCCGATACCATGCAGAACAGCCACAACACCGAAGACTGCATAAGCCTACGAAAGATCGTGGAGAGGCTCATCCAGAGAGGGCAAACTGGATCAATACATAGCCAGGCCGAACGGCAACCGGCAAATCAACATGATCAGCACGATCAGTGGAGGCCCGACCCTTGCCAGGGCATCTAACCGGTCGATGAAACAATACGTCAGGGCGGCCCAGGACCCTCAGGTCCTTTGCATCGAGAGCAGCCGGCACGCTAAGATGCCGAAGGTCAGGTGGGAACCTATCGTTTCTCTGAGGAAGAGGAGGAGGGGATCATCTATCCCCACGACGATCCCATGATCGTCCGAGCTGAGATTGCCGAGTTCGATGTCGGAAGGATCCTGATCGACACTGGCAGTTCGGTAAACGTCATCTTTGCCGATGCCTTCAGAGAACTCGGGAAGATAACAGCCAAGTCAACGGACAGCTCTCGCCTCTCCTTAGCTTTTCTGGAGACTTGGTCCAGCCGGTCGCAGTGTCAGCTGCCGATTGCCTTCGGCACAGCCCCACGGAGGACCATGGTCTACGACCAGTTCCTTGTAGTGAACTGCTGTAACATCCCGACCCAAAATAAGTTCATTATTTAATTGATTTAATTTAATTTAATTTAATTTCTAATTTTTCACTCGAGTAAGGGAAAAAGGGTCAATTTTATCCGAAGAGAGTTTAGAGCAACGAGTGGTGTTTTTAGGAAGCTCGTCCTGAGCCGAGTCCGTAGACACGCAGTGGACTCAATTCGGACTTGTAACGAAAAAGTTACGAGGCAAAAACCCGTAGTGGCAAAACTGTAAATAAGTGGAACTTGAATTTTATTAAAACCAGATTTTCTTTTCTATTTTCTCATTTCTCTCTTCTCTCCCGTGCGTCTCTCCCTCTCTCCCGTCAACTCCCTCCCCTCTCTGCAAAACCCCCAGCCACCACCACCGACCACCGTAGCCCCCACCGCCGGAGCCAAGTTGACTGGCCTGGACTTGCCGCCTCCTCCCCCGCCATCGCTGCCGTCGCAGCCGCTGCAGCCACCGGAAAAAACGCAGAAAATTTTCTGGTTTTTGACAGATTTTGCAACGGTTCGTTCTCCTTCGTTTCTCCATCGAATTGGACGAGTGAGGTATGAAAATTCATCTATTTTTCGTGCTCTAGCTGCCTGTTGGTTGGGTTTCCTGAAATTTTGAGAATTTACATGTTAAATTTCGAACTTTAGCTTCAGCCGATTTTCAGTTGGCATTTCCGGCCACTTCCGGCCATTTTTTGGCCTTCACCCAAGAAGAAAAGTGGTTCCAAATTAGGGGTATTACCTAGGATAGGAGTTTGGAGCCAAAATACTAAGTTTTTCCGGCCGCCGGAATATTGATCAAGCCACCCACGTGCGGCGGCGCGTGGGGCGGCGTGTAGGCAGTCCGGCAGAGGCCACATTATATCCTAGAATGATCCTTACGTTGTCACGAGCGCGTAGGAGTTTACGGATCTCAATTTGGATATCGTTTGGGCCTCGAACGACTTTTACATAATCCGTGATTTTCGGGTTTGATGTGTTTGGACCGTTAGATCAAACCCAAATTCACGTGTGTTGTTCCTGGTATTTCTAGGATCGCATAGGAATTCGCGGATTGTGAATCGGAGCCCGGATGTTTCCGATTCAATTATTTAAAGTTTATGTTTTACGATAACCGTTCGATCGTGAGTTTTGACCGTCCGGAATTGACCGAGCGTCTTCCAAGACTTTTCCAGCATTTGAAATTCTTAAGTGGACCCTAGGAGTGTCTCGTTCCTCGTGCGTACTAGAAATTCGGGAAAATTAGGATTTTATTTTTAAAGTCTTATTTTGAAAAGTTGGATTTTAATATCGTATTCCTATTTTGAAATAGGTAATCCAACTCCGCCTTCAAGAGCGGCAGGACCTCTCTGGGGTCACGCAGCTTGGGACTACTTGTGAGTGGACTTTGTTTTCAAATAATAGCATGGTTTTATAATGAAATTTATATGCATGGAGATTTAAATGATTTTATGCAAACCCATCCTTTTGTATTCAATTATTCATATGTTGGAGATGTTGTGTTATAAAGTTATTTGCAATTTATATGGGTTTTGACATATAAGTATCTTGAAGTATATAAGTATATTATTGGGAAAGTGTTGGCTTGTTGAGATTGTGTGAGGTACTTTGGGGTGTTGTGAGATGAAGAAAAGTATGAGTTTAGAATGTCAGGTATGGAGTGCTATAAGCACTACCCTGTGTACCTCCCCTGAAATTGGATTGTGATTATGGAAATTGGGATACTTGAAAATGTCGGAACCCGGGGCATACCTTAACGGGGTGTCGCTGTAGACCCTTAATTGGGTAGTCTGCGCGCGTAGGACAGTTCCAGGCGTACGGGTCTTGATTCTTCGTCCGTACGTGCTGGGTAGAGTATCAGCCCCCAGTTGGACGACTCATCCCTAGCCACATGGACGTTTGAGGGCCGGATAAGTGTGAGCTAGTCAAACAATCCCCAGTTGGATTGTTTCCCCGGTACAATTAGGTGTGTCGTATACCTATACTATATCTCTATTATATACTTATATATTTATATACAGCTATACATTTATTCTTGTTTTTGAGTGAGGATACTTCCCCGCTTGTCGTGCCAGGCAGGCACGTGTTTCGAGAGTTTATTTTGAGATTTATATGGAAAGATTTGGATGGGTTGATTTGCAAGTTTCACTGAATTTCGGATTTTGCTCGGGTTTGAGCAAACTGTATATGTATGAATATGATGGTTTTTAATGTATTGATTTCATGCATGGTTTTCCAACGGTGGGGTTATATTACTTTGGTTTAAATTGAACTAACTTTGTTTTGTCCACTCACAATTTTCTGTTTTGCGCCCCACAGCCAGGAGTTGACTGGAACGAGCCGCAGTGCCGTGTTTTGTGCTCCTGTTTTCACGAGCTTCAGCACTTGAGCCTTCTCAGGGCCTCTGTGCTATGTAAAATCGTTAAACTTCCTTCCCACTTGTATTTTCTTTGAATTCTGTTAGATGCTCTGTTATTGCCCAGTTAGAAATTGGTATTTTGAGGCCGGAGGCCATGGTTTGTAAACACTTTACTTTGTGTGATGCATGCTGGCTGTTGGGATGTAAAATAACTGTGTTTTAACATGTTGAAATTTTTGGGATATGTCCTGTTTCCTGGGGAGACTCTGCCAAAATTTTGGTAGAAAGTCTCGGTTATTAGTAAGTGGGCCCGGCATTCTGTGGATGCCGGATATTCAGACGGATCCGGCCCGATTTCCGAGGAAATCTGGGGCGGGTCCTGCCAACTGCCCTACGGCATATAACGTTACAGTCGGCCGAACGGCACTCACGGCAATCAAGGCTCACTTGTCCCCCCACATGCTGCTCATGAAATTCCCAACCTGCTACGGTACGGGGGCAGTCCCGGGGGCGACCGGATCGGCGCCCGGAACTGCTACGACACAGCATTGAGATCGGCAGCCACTCGGAAACAAAAAGAAACCATGGCTCTCGTAGACTTGCCGAACGGTAGCGACCAGGAGATGATCCTAGGGAGGAAACACCCACACCGGTGGCACAACCCGCGAGGATCTCGAGACCGTGGCGTTGGACGAAGGTCGACCGGAACGGCGCGTAAGGATCGGTACCCTGCGAACGCCACCCTCCGTGCCGAGTTCATCCAGTTCCTTCGACAGAATTCGGAAGTCTTTGCCTGGTCTTACGATGACATGCCAGGCATATCCCCTGACGTCATCAGCCATAAGCTAAGCATCTCACCGGCATTCAAACCCGTAAGGCAAAAGCGGCGATCCTATGATGCCGAACGGTATGAAGCCATGAAGGACGAAGTGGACAAGCTCATGACCATAGGCTTCATCCGGAAGCCGTATACCCGGATTGGCTGGCAAAATCTGTCATGGTTCGGAAGGCAAAAGGCGGATGACGAATGTGCCAAGACTATACCGACCTCAATAAGGCCTGTCCGAAGGATAGCTTCCCGCTGCCACGCATCGATCAGCTGGTAGACGCCACTGCCGGACACGAGTTGCTCAGCTTCATGGATGCATACTCTGGATACAACCAGATCTTCATGCACCCTGCCGACAGCGAACACACGGCATTCATAACGGACAAGGGCTTATACTGCTATAACGTCATGCCGTTCGGTTTGAAGAATGCGGGGGTAACCTATCAGAGACTCGTCAACCGAATCTTCGCTGAGCAGATCGGGAGCAGCACGATGGAGGTGTACGTAGATGACATGCTAGTAAAGAGCCGAACGGCAGGAGAACATCTGACGAACCTTTCCCTCATGTTCGGCATCTTGAAGGAGTACCGAATAAAACTCAACCCAACGAAGTGCGCCTTCGGCGTGTCTTCTGGGAGGTTCCTCGGTTTCATGATCAGCCAGAGGGGCATTGAGGCAAACCCCGACAAAATCAAAGCCATAATCAACATGGAGGTGCCGAAGACACAGAAGGACATCCAGAGCCTTCCCGGACGAGTGGCAGCCCTCACTCGCTTCATCTCCAAAGCCACAGAAAGGTGCGCACCGTTCTTCAAAGCCTTGAAAGGGGGCAAACACCATGTAAAGTGGACTACCGAATGCGACGAGGCATTTCAAGACTTGAAGGACTACATGGCCAGGGCGCGCTCACCATCTAAGCCCCTACCTGGGGAAATTTTGTCTATATATCTATCGGTATCCCTTCCTGCCGTCAGCTAGGTACTCATACGGAACCCAGAGAAGGCAGAGCTACCGATTTTCTACGTCAGTAAGGCCCTACAGGGGGCAGAATCTCGGTACCCCCCGCTCGAGCAGCTGGCTCTGGCTTTGGTGGTTACCGCCCGGCGGTTGAGGCCCTATTTTCAGGCCCACACTATCGTCGTCCTGACCAACCATCCCCTTCGGCAGGTTTTCCAAAAACCAGAAACTTCCGGAGGCTGATCAAATGGGCGATCGAGCTGGGAGAGTTCGACGTCCAGTCAAACCCGGAGACCTGCCGAGAAGGGACAAGCGTGGCGGACTTCATCGCTGAACTCCTGACGCCTTCCGAGACATCAGAACCTGGAGAAGCCCCTCTGGTGGGCTTACCGAACGGCAGCCTCTTGGACCAATCCATCCCTATCTGGGACCTGCATGTAGACGGCTCGGCGAATCAGGAGGATGCGAGCCGGCTTAGTACTCACCGCCCCCGATGGAACAAAGATAGAATATGCCATCCGATTCTCCTTCGAACGTCAAACAACGAGGCTGAGTATCGAAGCCCTCTGGCCGGCCTTCGACTAGCCAAGAGCATGGGGGCTAAGCAGGGTCAGCATTCACAGCGACTCGCAGCTCATCGTGAACCAGGTCACTGCCGATTTTGCGGCAAAAGATGCGTCTATGACAGCCTACCTATCGGTAGCCCTCCAATTGCTACGGCAGTTCCTAGCTTACGAGATTCGGCAGGTCCCCAGATCAGAAAATAGCCATGCCGATGCATTAGCCCGACTAGCTTCGGCAATCAACGACAAAATTGGCCGACGGGTCCCCGTCGAGATTCTTGCCCAGCCAAGCACCACCTCTCTTGACGTATGTACCGTTCGGTATGCGGACACCCGAATGTCACCGATCTACACCTACATGGCGAACGGTACCCTTCCAGAGGACAAATCCCAGGCAAGAAAGCTACGCTACCGGTCGGCAAGGTTCATCGTCATCAATGATGTTCTGGACAAACGCGGCTACACGACCCTACATGAAATGCATTACCGAAGGGGATGGCGAGTACGTCCTTCGGGAGATCCATAGTGGTGTCTGCGGAGACCACTCCGGTTCCAAGTCCTTGGCCCACAAAGCCTTCCGCAGGGCTACTCCTGGCCGTCAATGCATCGGGATACAATAGCGATGGTAAAGAAATGCGACAAATGCCAACGCTTCGGAAATATTCCACATCTGCCTGCCGAACCACTCACACCGATCATAAGCCCATGGCCGTTCGCCCAGTGGGGACTTGACCTGATCGGGCCCATGCCGCAAGGTAAGGGACAGGTTAAGTATGCGGTCGTTGCGGTGGATTATTTCACGAAATGGGTAGAAGCCGAAGCCTTGGCCACCATTACTACCGCAAGGATCGAGGAATTCGTCTGGTCCAACATCTGTTGCCGGTTCGGCATCCCATACGCAATCATCACCGACAACGGCAGGCAGTTTGATTCGGAACTCTTCAGGAAGTTCTGCACTCGCCTCAAAATCAACCTATTCTTCGCCTCCCAGCTCACCCTCAGTCGAACGGGCAGGTAGAGGCCGTGAACAAAATTATCAAGAAACTCCTGAAACGGCAGCTGGGACGGCGCTGAAGGCGCCTGGCCGGAAAAGCTTCCCGAAGCTCTGTGGACCGTCCGAACGTCCTACCGCACCTCAACGGGGGAGACTCCGTTCAGCCTTGCATTCGGCTCCGAAGCCGTTGTCCCAGTGGAAATCGGCGAGTCCACTTACCGAACGGCAAACTTCGAGCCAAAGGCGAACGAGGCTGCGCTTGCGATAAGCCTGGACCTGATCGAAAAACGCCGAACGGCATCTAACCTTCGGAATGAAGCATACAAGCAGCGCGTCTCTCGGTATTATGACTCGAGGGTTAAACCCCGCTCCTTCAGAATCGGGGGACTGGGTGATGCGCAAAGTTTCACTTGCAACCAGAGACCCAACGGAAGGAACCCCCTGGACCTACCTGGGAAGGACCCTATGAAGTCATCGGTATCCTTCGGTCCGGTACCTACCTCTAGGAGGCACAGATGGGAAAACCCTCGGCCACCCATGGAACGTGGATCATCTCAAAAGCCCCCTAGCCAACAGGCAGGGAGGAATTTGTATTTTTGCCTACGGCGAGTAAATATAAAATGGGATTGTCCAGCTACACGCATCCGTCGGCATCATTTTGGAAAAAATGTTTTGGTAGGGCTCATCATTGGTGAGCCACTGCAACTTTGCCTATGGCAATCCAAAACTATGCTCTTTATGTTCACTACCGCACGTTGGGCACGAGCCTACGGCAATAGACCATAGACTTGCCCACGGCATTTATATAGATATTAGGCTTGGGGCCTCGTCCCTACCGATGTCTACGACACTTGTACGTTATTAACGTCCTACAGTTATTGGCCTACGGCATCCTACACAGTTATTAGCCTACGGCAATAGCATCCAAGGATAAAAGTGAAACACATTGAGTAACGATGACAAAATAATACTTCAACCAGTAAAAAATGCCATCGGCATTTAGATGTTCGGGAATACCACACACGCCGATTAAAATACAAAACAAAAAAATTCAATTCAAGTTTCTTCGGCAGCATCACCGCAGGGCCATCTGTTGCGTAGATTTAGCTGCACCAAAATGAATTCAGCTGCATCCTCAACTTGTGATACTCGCAAGTGCACGAGCCGTTGGTAGTTTAGCATATGTAAGTGCGAGGTCGATTCCACAGGGATTGGTGATTGAATAATCCAATTCAGTTTTCCTACACAAAACAGAAATGAAAACAAAAGAAACAAAACAAGAAGAAAGAAAAGAACTAAGACAAGATGGTGAGGTTTTAGAATCCACCCTAATTGTTCTAATCATGTTATGGCAGCAAGTAAACAAATTGATTCACTCATGAAGATGCTCACAAATAAGTCAATGGTGTTTGGATCAAATTGTATTGAACATCACAAGGACCCCAAGCATGGTGTTTACATTAGGAGACCTAGAAACCAAATCACATGAGTTGCTAATGGATGGAATGAAGATGATCCCCAAACCTTCCCAACAAGAGCATAACGCATAAAACCTTAGGTGATCAGTCAAAGGATGCAAAACAGCTCCATTAAAATAGTGAAGAAGAATTCATGAATGAAATCAAACTTTATCAACTCAAACCATGATACAAGACTAGCAAGATGTTTATTACAACTAATAACAGAAAAACAAAGTAAAACAAAGAAAATACAAGAAGAAAATAAAAGACAAAGGGAGGAGAAGAAGATAAGGACAGCATGCTAGAGATGGAAAAGATTCATCTCCATGGCTGCTAGGAGGCCAAAGCCTCCCAGCTGCTGCCTTCTCCCTTCTCTCCCTTTGTGACTCTCAACTTTCCCTCTCTTTGTGTACAATGGAAGTGTAAATGATGGAACTCAGGATATGAGTTGAATGTGGAATGGAAGTGGTATTTATAGGGATAGGGGAGTGGGAAATCTGAATTGAATATGGCAATGACCTAACACACTTGCATTAGATAATCAGAAATGGTTACTCCACTAAATCCCACTAGCAGCCCAAGCTCATCCTCATGTCAGCATGACCAAGCTTCCATTCAGAAACCAATAGCTCATGCCTAGCTCATCATGACCAAGCATGCAATGAGCTCATCTTCCTGTCAGCATGATGTGTATTTCCATGGGCTCACGAATTGGGTTGGGCTGAATCAAATGATGACTTTAAGATGTCCATTTTGAAGTTCAGAATGTCATTGATCCAACCACACAAGTATTGGCCCAGTCCAAGTTCGGAGGAAGAAGATAAGTCCGAAATGAACTTCTAACTCAGGCTCCAGTTTTTGCACGTTTTTGCACCATCTTGCTTCAAATGCCTCAAGTGTATTCCTCTCATGCCAATCAGCCCTTAATATGCATGGATTGCATGAATTATGCTCTTTTGCTCTCTTGGCCTACAAAACACGCAAAGAGAGGCAAATAACTTAGAAATCTAAGAAACTAAGCAAAATGAGTAAGTAAATTGGGCATGTATATGTATGAAAATATGAGCTTAACACACCCCCAAACTTAGATTTTGCTAGTCCTCGAGCAAAACAAAAGAAAAACAAGAAAAACAAAACAAAATAAGAAGTTAACTAGACCACTTTCGTAGGTAACTCGATTGCATTGAGCGTATGCAACAAGCCTTTAAACCTCTAGGCATCCCTAGTAGGAGGAGTTGTGTCTCCTGAGGGTTTAACAGATACAATACCCACAAACGTTTTCCTGACTCTACAAAACAAAATGGTTAGAAAACTTAATAGCTTTGTTAGTCCTTAAGCAAAACAAAAAACAAAAACAAAACAAAACCAAAACCGTTAACCTTCCAACCGAACAGAAATTTTAAACTTCATAGACATGGCTCAACAAGGAACAAAACAAGCACTAAGGAAGTTCTAAACATTATTCAAGTGCTACCACAATCTCACAAAAATCATGCTCAAGGTGTGTGTGTGAAATAGCCATGAAGATACAACTCATGCTTCTCAAACAACGATATGAATTCCTGCAAGAATGAACACAAGTTTGCCAAGCTAAACCAAAATCAATAGGACTTTACTCATGGATGTAATGTAATGGTTAGAAAAGGAATGGATAATGAAACACAAAGTCTAAGGAACAAAGTAGAGCATGTCATATAAACAAGATCATTGACATTTGACATGTAAGGCACAAAAATTGAATAGCTCACAACACCAGATTTTGCAATTGATTCACTTCACAATTTGATTTTGACATTTACACACTTTGTATAATATTTGGCCCAATTTTGCGGCTCTTGCACGGCACCCTTCGCCTCTTCGGCATCCCTTGCCGCCCGCTCGCGCCGTCCAAGGCCCCGCGCATCTCGGCAAGCTTCGCCTCGTGCGCCTCGGTCGCCGTTCGACAGCCTGCATATCCCGCACGAGATGGGCGTGGTCCTGGAGTGTTTTCACCGCTTCATTGACCTTAGAGAGGCCCTCGTCGTACAGCTTTTTGTTGCGCTCGGCAGTGTTGATGGCCCTCTTCATGCACAGCCACATGTCCATCGATGCCTGAAAAGAATAACCGCATGTTAGTATGCCAAAAAAAGAGTAACAGCAATAAGAAGAGAACGGAAACGGGAGGTTACCGTGGCCTGGAAACGGAAGGCACGCCCTGCCTCTTCCCGAAGAAGCTTCTTCGGCAGCTCTTCCAATCTCGGAGAGATCCATCTGCGAGCCCACGATCATGTGGTTCGCAAAGCTGGACCGTCTTCGAAGGGCACGCGAGCGTAACCGCATCGGTAGGCCCCTCTTCGTCCTCGACCGCAAGGATGTCCCGCGGAGGATCGGCAAGGCGCACCCTCTTGGGAGTGGAGGCGGCATCTAAGTCTACCGTCAATGGCCGCTTCCCGGACGCCTTGGACGAAGCAGGATCGGCACCCTGAGCCGGGCTGCGTACCGGTTCGCTGAACCGGCACCCTCCCTGAGGTTGGTCGGCATGGAGCTGCCTCTGCCGTTCGGCAATCGACGCCCGCGAGGGTTAGCCTCTGCCATCTCTCGGCCGAAGCTTCTAGCTGCCGCCGTTGCTTCTTCCCTTGGACAGCACCTGGAGGCGCCGTTTGGAGGTCTCCGAGAGGCTTCTTGGCCTCGGCAGTCTTCCTGGTCTCAGACACTACATGAACAAGACACGGGTTAGCCAAAGGAAATCAGCGAAAGCAAAGGAAGAAGTCAAAGTGAACTTACTCTCGGCATGACTGGCAAGACGAGCCTTGACGAGGTTCTGAGTGAAGAGGAACTGTGGGTATTCCCTGCGACGGCAGGAACCTTCGTCCTCACTTGGTCAATCTGCCGAAGCTCTGACGAGTTGCCGTGGGCTGTTCCAGCTTGCCTGCAAAAAAAAAATAATAACAAAACTGTTAGTGCAGCAACCTACCGGCAATCTGAAAGTTAGTGCAGCAAACTCCCGATGGCGATTCCCAATCACCGGAGAGCAAAACACGCGATCCTCCGACACTTCTGAGAAGTCGGCACGACATTCAAAAAATGGCCCCTTTCCGAAGCCCTGAGGCAGTTCGCCTGAACCCAGCCACCATGATCTTACTCTTGGACTTGGTGATGCTGGACAGATGGCAAACTGCTCGTAGGAAGGCCCATCCTCTTCGGCAAGTCCAAATGCCGTCACGACCCCCATCAGCACGGCCCAGAAGTTCGATTGAACTGCCCAGGGGCATACCCAATTTGAGCCAGGATCCTTTGAACTGGAGGCTGCAACGGTAACCTAACGCCTTGTTGAAGGACATCAGTGAAGAAGGCGACCTCGCCGTCCTTGGGCTTGCTCAGAGATTCGGTAGGGTGTGGAATCCTCATCCCTACCAACTGTGGAATTCTGTATTCCGCCCTGATCTTTTGCAGCTCTCGGTAGTCAGCTTATTGGGCGGCAGGTAGTCCACGTCGAACAGCTGCTCTCTCGCCACCCCTTCGGAATCCTAGGATTCCCGCTGCTCACTATCGTCACCTTCGGCCTGGGACTCGGCTCGGGAGGCTCTCCACGGCCAGAAGTGAAAGCCTCCGGAATGTGACTGGAAGATGCCTCCGGCATCCTAGCACCCTCCACCTCAGGCTCGGGTTGCATGCCTGACCCAACGTCCACCTCAGGCTCGGAATGCATGCCTAACCCAACATGCCGACCGTCTCTCTATATACCACCGCCAACGGCATGGGCTGGCTGGTCATGAGTCCCTTACCGATCCCGTGAGTAGGCGCAGGAGTAAACCTCTCGCCAACCACTTCAACTTCGGAATCACTCCCACTATCGGCATCCTGGGACGACTCCTCACCCTCGGTATACTGTCCCCTCTCTGGGGACTCATCCTGAAAGCATTGGGCTCGCTCTCGATATCCCGACTCACTATCAGACATCTACAAAAACGACGGAAGTAAACTAAGGGCCATGCAAAGAGCTACCCTACCGTCGCCTACATCTCTACCTATGGCAACTAGACTACCGAACTACACCCCACTTTTAAAAAGTTCTAGTCTAGTTTAAACCAAGGAAGGACGTATGCGTAACGAAAGGAAAGGAGATAAGAGATTACCGAATAGTACCTTGTGAAAATTGGAGACAGAGAGTGAACGTCACTTCGTTTTCCGAATGGTCTCGCCGGAAATCGCCTTGGTTACCGTTTGGTGTTGCTAGAAATCGCCTTGGGTACCGTTCGGTATCGCCGAAATCGCCTGGGCAGAGCTCTCGCCTCGCTCACGAATGCAAAGTGATTTCCGCCTCATAAGTCACTGCAATATATAGGGCGAAGATGGCAACGGTACGCCTCGGGAAGCCAAACGATGCATTAAATGCGCCGTCTGCATGACTTGACGCGCCACGTGTCACGCATAGAGCGGGCCTCCTGGCAGGCACGCTAGGTACAGAAGACGAAGCGTCGCTCCGTCCCATCACTGCCCAAAGCGTGGAAAACCAGAGTGAAAATCGAACTTGTCAAAGTTAACTGACGACCGGCAAGTATTCTCGGCACCCCATCAAGGCGTCGCGCACTGCCCGGACGGAAACCCTCTAAGTGAAGGTCCTTGGGTTCCCAGCGGCGTTTTTCTGATCGGATCGGCACTGGGACAAGGCCCCAAGGTGCCCGTCATCGAGCTACCGAACGGTAGGGCAGCCCAGCGCGCCCTCATCGAACTACCGAACGGTAGGGCAGCCCAGCGCGCCCTCATCGAGCTACCGAACGGTAGGGTGGCCTTGCGGATGCCAGGACACCAACCAAGTCCCCGACCGAGAAATCTCGCTCAGAAACTTGGGGGACTCCTGTTTACATCCAGAATAAGCAGCCAATAAGAGCAAGACACGCGGGACAAATCGAGCCTGGACGGAGGTGCCTTCGGCACCTTTGCCTACCGATCGCACCACTTAGGGCATCGCCTCTCTTAGGACACGTGGCATGCTCCCCAGCGACGTCCACAGTCCCACATCGACATATTACAAATAGCGCTACCTCCCAAGGCCTATAAAAGGGATCAGCCATCCCAAAATAGAGGTAAGCAGAATGATCGGCATCCTGCCAAATTGATCTGAAAGTAAAACTTATTACATCCCGAACTTACTTAAGCTTCGGAGAGCCTTCGGCCGGCACCACACTGGTGCCCTTGGCCTTACCGAGCGTTCCTCTATTTTTGCAGGTCACGCTCCCTACCGAGGCTTCCAAGGTGCCGAAGGCAACAAAATTCCTAAGTTGACCCTCTAAGTCAGAGAACCACTTTTGGCGTCAACATATTTGTTGAAATTGGAGCGGGACGAATGGATGTTTACAAAAAGGACTTTGAAGGATACATGCTAACCGATACTCGTGATTACTATTCTAGTAAATTATCAAGATGGATTTTGGAGGACAGTTGCATGATGAAGGCAGAGGAATGCTTGGGGTATAGTTTCTCATTACCTGCATCCAAGTAGTGAGAAGAAGCTGCTGGAGACAGTGAAGTATTGGTTGTGGGTGGTGCATGGAACTCAGCCGATAGAAAAGAAGCATTATGAATCTGGATCCAGTGCTTGGCTTACGATTGATAATGTGCAGGAGGAGCTTGCTAGGAAATTTATTAGTGCTTCTGCTTAAGGTTGAAAGTTGGTCCAGCAGGCAGAAGATGATGCAATGCAGGAATGAAATCAATAATGTCTGTCGTTTTATTAGCATTTTATTTCAAATGGATCTAAATTGACATAAATTTAGGGATTTGCTAAGTAAACTTTTTCCTTTTTTCAAGGGCAACTTTTCGTTGGGATTTTAATGCCCCTTCTTGGGTTTGTGTTGTTTTGGCTAATGACTAGACTCGACTTTTTAATTATTACAAACTACAATGCATTTGGATGAGGACGGAAATTAATGTTTTAGAATTTGTAATTTCTATCAGTTTGGCAAAAGAAAAAGTTACTCTAAATTTTTTCCTTTTTTTGTTGTTGTCAAATTTAACCACTATAGAAGTAGTATTATCAAACAAGGGAGTCAAGTATATTGTTACCAAAACACTTCAACCTGTTGACAAAACTTCTGACTTGGCACTTGGTCAACGACAATGTGTTTATGTGTCCTAGCCAAACGACATCGTTGTATATAAGATCAACATCAGAAAAGTCTTTCATGTTTTGGTCATCTGATCCCTCAGGTCAATTGGTATCTATATATAATGTATCATTGGTGGGGCACCCCAAGCATAGCCTTTGCCTGACGTTGCCTATATTTTAATCAGAGAAATCCTATGTTATGTTGCTTTTGTTAGCGTTCTTTGTAACTTCACATGATCATCTGCAACATTCATGGGGATTTTTAGCAAGAAACAACAATCTGGGTTCTCTGCCTCTTCAACAGCAGAGGAAGTTACTGAAGGGATTGATGGAACTGGTCTTACTGCAATTGTTACAGGTCATCATGCTCTATGTTTTAAGCTTCATATATGATTTTTTTTTATAAATCTGATAAAGGATTTTCTCATGTAAAAATGGGAAAATGATTTAGAAGATCGGTGATATATACATACTGAGTTCCAATGGGTTTTGTATTTTTAATTTTTATATTCAAGTACTTTTCTTAGTTTCTTGGATGATCATTATTTAGCATTCCAAATCTAAATGAAATTAAGCTGTTGACCCAGAAAACATGCATGAAACTAAGATGGCTTCTTCTATAAGTTCTCTTCTATGATATGTCTATTATTTCTCATATATGTACAGCAAGTATAGCAAGACCCTTCAGTTTTGTTTCTTAATTTTCATGTCAATGAGCCTTCCTCTGTGTGTTTCTCAAGGTAAGGTTGTTCAATTTCAGGAGCCTCAAGTGGTATTGGTGTAGAGACAGCGCGTGTTCTTGCATTGCGCGGTGTCCATGTAGTTATGGCAGTAAGGAACACTGATGCTGGGGCGAATGTCAAAGAAGTAATCCTTAAAGAAATTCCCAATGCTAAAATTGATGTCAGGGAGTTAGACCTCAGCTCATTCACATCTGTAAGAAAATTTGCAGCAGATTATCGTTCCTCAGGCCTTCCATTGAACATCCTTATGTAAGATAAGCAAATGCCAATTTCCTTCTTTTTTGTTGTGTGTGGTTTGTTACATATTTACTTTATTATATTAAGCTAATATGTATTTATTTCATACTATGGCAATAAGAAGTAATACAATCTCTTCTTTGTTGGAAGTAACAATGCAGGGGTAGGAGTGACACCATTCAAACTTTCTCAAGACAGTATAGAACTCCAGTTCGCAACGAATCATTTAGGTTTGTTACCTAAAAATTGCTTTGAACTGTAGCCTGCCTACTGATCAGTTTCATACAAGTTTCTTTTACCAATCTATTTGTTTCTTGAACCATCAAATGTGCAGGTCATTTTCTTCTCACAAATCTTTTGTTGGAGACCATGAAAAGCACATCGCGAGAAAGCAACACAGAGGGGAGAATCGTGAACGTATCATCACTGAGCCATCATTACGGATACCGTGAAGGAATTCGTTTTGATAAACTTAATGATGAACCCGCGTAAATCTTCTGCAGAATATGCAGATTATATATGTTCATACCTGTTTTTAACATTTTGAGGTGTCTGGATAAATATTTGTCAACAATCTGACCCTTTTACTTGCTAATATACAGATACAGCAGGCATTGTGCTTATGCACAATCCAAACTTGCTAACATCCTACATGCTAACGAGCTTTCGCGGTGTCTGAAGGTATTGAACATTTTAAGGACATCCCATCATTTATGCCTAATTTCTATGGAAATATATTGCATGTATACATATCTCCTTGGTTGACTTGGTAACTTCTTTTTGAAACATCAACTAAACAGGAAGAAGGGGTAGAGACAACGGCTAATTCTGTTCATCCCGGAGCAATTCTCACGAACATTAGCCGCCATGATAGCTTCGCACGGTGTAAGCTTCATCTTCTCTACTTTACCAGTGACAATTATTTCTGCTGTAAAATCCCCTGCAGTCAAGACTAAATGCATCACTTTTCATATTAGCTCATAATCAAAGTTCTTGACGCTGAGTATTTGTCTGATTTTTCACTGATAAACTCACTTTTTTCATTGGCCTGACAGGTGTTTTTACTGTGGTGTGTTTTTTTATCTCTAAAACTGTTCAGCAGGTACTTCTTGACGTTCCACAATATATTAAATCTTATGATTTTATTTGATTTTGTAGATATAGAATCTTGTGTTTGTACATTATATTCACATTGTATAGCAGCAGCCCTTGAACTATCTCAATGAACATGGTCATGCAGGGTGCGGCAACCACATGCTTTGTGGCACTTAATCCACAAGTTAAGGGAGTAGGCGGCGAATACTTTTCGGACTGTAAGATTGCCAAACAGAGCTCTCAGGCAAAAGATGCGGATATGGCTAGGAGACTCTGGGATTGTAGCTTGAGTTTGACCAATCCCAAGAAGTAGGATGTTTTAATATTTGCTGGTTGCACTGTTCGTTATGAAATCAAACCTCCAAATCTCAAACTGTAACCAAATGCTGAACTCAGACTATAAAAAGTTCCCATTTGTTCCTTATTTGTAATTTAAGACCAGTCTAGAAACTGGAGCACATAGACAACATGAATGGAACTACAAAGTAAACAGCTTTCAACATGGTCAAGAAGCGATATGTGGTTTATGGTTTAAGATGTTTAACACGATCTATTTATTAAAATGTTGTCAAATTCCCTATAACTTAATAACAGGGACTCGACTTATTACTTGGACAATAGTTTAACATATTGTGTCTTACAAATCCCATCTAGAGGGGTGAGACTCGTAAGAACTGACTTGGACTCGATAGAGCTGTAAATTTGAACATATATTTTCTCATGGCCAATCAAAACTAGCCAACATGTTGCATTCTAGTATGAGAGCCGCATCAAAAACGACATTGCTTATAACAATCCCAAACAAAATTGCCATGTAGGGAGGATACATGGGCCAACAGCAAGCAAACAGTTGTCAACTTGGTATCTATCATCAATGGGGCACCTCTAGCATAGCCTTGTCTTGACATTGGCTGTTACTCCCGTTGCCAATATTTTAAGAAAAGAACTACAATGTTTTGACACCCAAAAAAAAAAAAACAACTAGTTTTGCTAGTTTTGGTAGCATTTTCTTTGTTTTGTAACTTGCAAGTTCATTATCATCTGCAGAATTAATGGGGATATTTAGCAGGAAAGGACCATCTGGGTTTTCTGCCTCTTCTACAGCAGAGGAAGTTACTGAAGGGATTGATGGAACTGGTCTGACTGCCATTGTTACAGGTCAAGCTCTATTTTAAGCTTCATATACGATTGTTTATGTGATTAAAATTTCTCTTACTGCGTTGTCAGGTATTTCAGTTATTTGCTTTATTTGTTTATGTGATAAATTATAGGATTTAATATGATTTAGTATGTCACTGGAGCAACTTCCCAGGTAAACATGGGAAAAAAACTCTTGTTAGTTTCTTGGATGATCATATGTTACTCTGAGTCTAAATCAGATTAAGATGGTTTCTTTCATAAGCTCTTCTGAATTACATGGAGATGTAGCTTTTTAGCCTTTGGATTTGGACATCTCCATTGTTTACATGTGAATGAGCATCCTCTGTGTTTCTCAAAGTAATGTTTTCAAACATTTCTGTGTAAAAACTTTGTTTAATTTCAGGAGCCTCAAGTGGTATCGGTGCAGAGACATCACGTGTTCTTGCGTTGCGTGGTGTTCATGTTGTTATGGCAATAAGGAACATGGATGCTGGGGCTAAAGTCAAAGAAGCAATCCTTGAAGAAATCTCCAACGCTAAGATCGATGTCATGGAGTTGGACCTGAGCTTGTTGGCATCTGTAAGAAAATTTGCAGCAGATTATAACTCCTCCGGCCTTCCATTGAACATTCTTATGTGAGATAAGCAATTTGCACGTTTATTACTGGCTATGCTTCTGGTTTCTAATTATTTTCCTCAATTTACCCCTTTTGTCAAACGTGGCCTTATTGTCCTAGATTGGATTAGATCGTGTTTGTACTTTCCAAAGTTATACAAAGCTTAAAGTTGTCATAATGATCTCTAAATGCTCTGCACAATACAGTACAGTCCAGTACCCTGCAGCACAGCATATCAGATGAGCCCAAAGTGAAGAATCAAACTTGTCCCACCCTGCAAGTTAACACGATAAGTGATAAGTGGAGATAGGGGACGGTTTCGAACAGACTATCTCTAACACCAGAGTTCATGTTAGACAACCACCGGACCTCAAAAGCTTATGCTGCTACAAAATTAGATCTAACATATTTTTGTCAAGCTGACATGCATTTAAAAGCTCATACAGCCATAATTCACACTTGATTATTGTATATATTATGACAATAAGAAGTAAGACACTCTCTTGTTTGTTGGAAGTAACAATGCAGGGGTAGGAGCATCTCCATTCAAGCTTTCTCAAGACAGCATAGAGCTGCTGTTTGCAACCAACCATTTAGGTTTGAAACCTAACAATTGTTTTGAAGTCTAAACTATCAGAAAAGAGATCAGTTTTTCAGAAGTAGCATTTCTCAATTCATTTGTTACTTATACTATCCAATGTGCAGGTCATTTTCTTCTCACCAATCTTCTGTTGGAGACCATGAAAAGCACATCGCGAGAAAGCAACATAGAGGGGAGAATTGTTAATGTATCATCACTACTTCATCCATATGGTTACCGTGAAGGAATTCGTTTCGATAAAATCAACGATGAATCAGGGTAAATCTTCTTTAGGCTATACTGATTTAATGTGTTAGGTGTCTGTTTAGGGTAAATATGTCAACAAATCTGCCCCTTTTGCTTGCTATTTTCCAGGTACAACAGATACTATAATTATGCGCAATCCAAGCTTGCTAACATCCTACATGCCAATGAGCTTACAAGGCGTCTCAAGGTATTGAACGTTTTAATATACACTTTCAGATTTTATATGCATTTCTTGGTTGGCTTGGTAACTTATGTTTGAAATTTCAACTGAACAGGAAGAAGGGGTAGAGATAACAGCTAATTCTCTACATCCTGGAGCAATAGGAACGAATATTACACGCCATGATAGCTTTTTACAATGTATGCTTCATCTTCTGTACTTTACCAGCGTCATTTTTATAATAGGAAAGTTCCCTTCAGTGAAAACTAGGATCATCTTTTCATATCAGCTCATAAAAAAAGTTCATGGCACTGATTATTTGTCTGTTTTCCACTTAACAACTCACATTTTCACTGGGTTGGCTTCACACAGGTATCTTCAGCGTGCTGGGTATATTTTTCTCTAAAACTATCAAACAGGTACTTCTACCTTTCACAATATATGCAGCGTATGAATTTTTTTTTTTTTGGTACTAAATACTAATGCTACATGGACCATGTTTCTGAATCTCGCTCTATCAGAAATGTGGTCTACAATTTGATCAAATTGTTTTAATTTATATAAACATGGTCTTGCAGGGAGCGGCAACGACATGCTTTGCAGCACTCCATCCACAAGTTAAGGGAGTAGGCGGCATATACTTTTCAGACTGTAACATTGCCAAACCGAGCTCTCAGGCAAAAGATGCAGATTTGGCTACCAGGCTCTGGGATTTTAGCTTGAGTTTGACCGATGCCAAGTAGTAGGGCATTTTAATCCTTGCTGGTTAATGTTGTGGGTTTTCTGCACTGTTCGTTGTGAAATCAATTGCCAACTTGCAAACTGTAATCAAATGCTGGCCTCAAACTACTTCACATTTGTACCATATTTGTAATTTATGATCTTCAATCTAGGGATTGTTTTGAGTCTTTATGGCATTCTAAAGGGGTTTCTAAAAATACCAGATTTGAACTCTCTTTATAAAAACATTGTATCCAAGGACCGTTCTGAAATTTTTGCTTATTCTTCATCAATAGTCAATAAATTAGGTCATCAGCAGAAGATATCTAAAGAGAGAGATACAGGAGGAATTAGATTTCTTCTATTTGATGCAAGTAAATTCAGATACAACAGTACAAAGCCGCACAGCCCATCCCATCTTAAGAACCGGACTGAGGTTCCAATGCCATAAACTGATACAGGTTCAACAACAATCTTCACAAAATCTCAACTCCAATTTAATTCCCGACCCCCACTGTACAATAATTTGTGCCATCTCAATCACCCTCTTTCCTCCCGGAAAAACAAAATAACCAAAAAATGGTCGGGTTCAAATACTGCATCTGAGAGCCTCTTTTTCTTTTTTCTTTTTCTTTTTCCCCAAGGAGCAACAAAATGTACACTTTTTTTACAGCAGCAGAAACGTTATCTTTACAAGGAATTAACAAAAGCTGGATCTCCAACGACTGCCTTTGACTCCGCAAAGGGAAGACTTCAACGGTTAAACCACTACCATAGAACAATATAGCTTAAGTAGCCTCTTCTGCCAAGGCACTGCTTACCACTGGAACATGATTGAGCATTGAGGCCTTTCATATCATGTTTCTCTTCTGGCAATCAGGGTATCAGAAGATCCAAAAGCATCATTTGTCAAGTTGTTGACTCTACAGTACAAAATGGACTTTTCAGCAATGCCAATATGCCAGAGATCATGCACCCATTCTATATAACTGCTTTGATAAATCACTAGCGAAGATTAAGGTCCATGGAAGGATTCAGCTTTATATGATCCCTTAAGAGCTGTTGAGACACGATCAGCCAAAATCAATTGCACATCAAATAACTCCTGGGGGTCCCTGGGAACAGGATTCCCTATCTGGTCTCCCAGTGCACAATTATCAGATGATATTATATCCAAGAAAGCATGAGAGGCTTGTGGAATCCCTCGAAATAGGTCTGGCTTTGGCTCATGGTATGGAATGCTGCCATTTGTATAGAAACTACAGTTCTGAGATCTCTGGCTCTTCCCCATGCCTTCATGTAAGTAGGTTGTTGGCTGCTTCAAGTGTTGAAAAGGAATTGCACCGCTGCCACCAGTGAGAGGTGTAGATGAGCCGGATGTGGTACGAGGGCTAGATATGGGAGAGGGAGACATCCTTCCGCTGAAATGTTGTGGTGATCTAGAATGTAGAAGCGGACTTCCAATAGGAGAAACAGGGCACGATACGTTTCTTGGTCTATGGGCATCACTGAAAACCAGAAAGGAAAGGGAAAGGTTAAAATTTTAATGGAACATTGAGAGATGACTAGTAGACAAATCAGTCATCATATCCCGAGATGGCATTAATATCAACTAACGAGTTTCCTAACATTTACTTCTGTATGGGCTGTGATGGTATTGTCATTGCCCTTCTTTAGATGAAGGGTTGAAGCATATATTGAGCATTCTTTAATTCAAAAGTACAAAATTCCTGTGTTTAATAAGCTTAAATGCTATTCTGTGGGTAAATGAGTTGGAAGCAACATCAAGATAAAAACCAGGTATTCATAATAACATGATGATTTGGCCATCAATTTTAACCACTCATCTATACATAATAAAGATATAACTGAGAGAGGAGAAGGAAGATATACCTTGATGCTGAGGCAGTTTTTGAGCCTCTGGACTGATGGATGCCCATCCCTTCTGAGTCCAAGTTAGAATGATTTCTCCCATGTCCAAAGGCCTAAAAGAATATTTTAAAAAGAAAAAGAATGAAAGCTGCAACTGATAAAGCAGACAAAAGATGAACTCTTTAATGTTCTACCCCAAATATGCCAGCATAAATTGACATAAAATATTAGGCCCCAAATAGCATAGCTGGTTGTCCACATGAATACACGGAACCATAATTTCTGTTTCCCACAGCATATCCAACATATGGACATAAAAAAACGTGTTATTTTTGCGAAGATTTTAAGATCCGGAAAAGCCTTTTCATGTC
The DNA here is from genome assembly GCA_018703695.1 of Prunus fruticosa. Taxonomy (NCBI): domain Eukaryota; kingdom Viridiplantae; phylum Streptophyta; class Magnoliopsida; order Rosales; family Rosaceae; genus Prunus; species Prunus fruticosa. The sequence continues at coordinate 21,267,048 of CM031921.1, forward strand.
CAGTGTCAGCAGAGCATGTTTATATTTATACGATGTACAATCACAGAAGAACAATATGGAGGGATGGGAAACATTGTGAATCCTGTTAGTTACATACAAATACAGCAATTACATAAAGCCATAAAATTCCCATGATATTAAAGCCCTTGTCTTTTAGATGCCTACATCATGAGGTATTCTATACTTAGTATTAAAAGTGAAAACTTAATATCCGGTTGCCATAAATTCAACAAATCTGAAAAATAGTAAATGCAATAGTCACATATACGCAGTTTAATGGCATAGAAATCGAATTTGTGGGGGCGATTGGTTTAGGGTTTATACCAGAGATCTCACTGCAGGAGGTCCTTCGGAAGGCTCTGCACTCAAAATGGTTCTTTCCAATGGAGCAACATTTTTAACAAAAGGATGCTCCAAAAGCTGAGCAGCTGTAGGACGATTCAGTGGGTTACGTTGCAAACACAGCCTAATAAAGTCCTTCCCATCATCTGACAGATGATCAGGAATTCCAGGAAGTTCCTTACTGTTTCCAATCTTAAACATAGCAGCAACCTTTGAAGCACAAACACAAGAACCAGGTCAAGGAATTTTTGTCATGCAAGAACTGTCAATGAGAAATGTATAGCACTAGACTATTTTGCAATACTCCAGTCTATGAATCCAAATTTTACTAACCCCTTCATATTGACTCCAAGGTGGTTTTGTCGTGGCCATCTCAAGAACAGTGCAACCAAGGCTCCATACATCAACTGCAAGATTACAACCGTTCGAATTCTTGATAACCTAAACAGTAGAGTAAATAATGTTACCACAAAGCCAGAAAAAAAAAAAATCGTGATGCAAGAGTGGAAAAAGGAACCATCCTGACCTCGGGTGCCATCCAATATGGGCTTCCCTTGAACGACAATGGACAAGACTGCCCAGTTATCTACAATTATTCAGATAAGATTAATTAGAACACTCAGATTCAAGGTTGACGGGGAAAAAAACATTAAACAACTTGGAGCAATTTAGCCGTTTTTTTTTAAACGTTGTCTCGTGTTCTATTTCTAAAACAAAAGGTAGAAAATGGTGTTACAACAAAATGAGTACTTAACAAGCATATTTTCACTCTCATAACACACTGGCTTATAGGATCTCTTACAATGCTACCTCTCAGCATCAAGGTTTCATGCTAACTGGACAATCAAAAGAAATGATTGAATGGTAATTACGCTAAAAACTTGCAAATGAATGATCTTACATGCTTAGCCATCCCAAAATCTGCCAATTTTACCCGACCATTGGGATCTACTAATATATTTGCTCCTTTGATATCCCTGCACATAGTAAGCTTATCATTAGTTCAAATGACATTCCTAAATGATTAAAACACACGGCCCATAAGATTAATAAAGTTTCAATAATAATGTGACTGACCGGTGGACAGTGTTTTTGGCATGTAAGTATGCAAGCCCTGACAAGATTTGTTGAGTATAACTACGAATAGCTATTTCACCAAACTGACCATACTCTTGAAGCAGTTTATAAATGGATCCACCAGACATATACTCCAAGTATATGTAAAGTTTGTCATCTACCTGCTCAGGCATACACCACCAGATGTCAACAACAGGAATGACACACTTATTTAAGAATAGTTACTATCGAACATGTAAACAGCCAATCTTGACTGACCTAGGCACCAAAACCTTTTTAGATATTACACAGTAATAAGAGGGACTTACTGTCTCAGATCCATAATACTGCACTATATTTGGATGCCATAAGCGACTTAGCAAAGCAATTTCCTACAAAACACAATGCAAAAGTATATGCCACATGAATTGTAAAAAAGATGAATTGTGCATTCAATAAAGAAACACAAAAAATATGTAAAGCTTGTATTGAAAAGTTTACTAAGAAATATTCTATTCTTCGCACCACTGGAATTTCTAACAGATCTACTGAGTCACTGACTAGCAAATAGAACTTACTTGGCCCAGTTGCTGTGCACTTTCCTTTGACTTTGCATCATCTGCAAACAGAGTTACCTCCTTCATTGCACACATCTCACCACTTTCACTGAAGCCCAAAAATTGAATCAAACCATACATTCAAAAATTCCAAAGAAGTTGTGCAGTACTTCTAACGACAACAAAAGTGGACTATAATAAATCATAATTTTAAGTTCAGAAACACTGTCTGCTTAATATTTGATAAGCACAGGAAAATTGTAATTTTGAAATGCTGATACTTGAAAATTTCAATCTGTCACATGTAGCTTACACTGTCTGCTAAATACCATACATACTGAGAAATTATACACCTGTAAAATTTGCAATCAATTAACAGAGCTGAGTTCGGCTACAAACCTGTTAAAACCAAGATATACATGTCCAAATGTGCCCCTCCCAAGCAGGCGACCCTTCTTCCAACGTGAACCAAGACTTGCTGGATTCTCTGCCCTATTAGGGCTACGTGGAACTGTGGGAGTCGTTGCAGCTGAATATGCAGGAGAAAAAGGACAGGTATTAGTTATTGTTATTGGAGGAAGGGGCAACCGGTGGCATTTCTGCTTCCCATCGTCAGGCCGGTTTGTAGGCGACTCTGCAGCTGGCCCTCCAGCTCGTGGATGCAGAGGGGTAACAGCACCACTTTGTATTCTGGAGCTGGGGCCAGGACTGGTCAATCTAGGACTAGGTATTGGAGAACACTCAGGGCTACACCTATTGTGCTGCCAAAACAACTGTCCTGACAGATCCCCTCCGACGGAATTATGCCCAGAATTTTGACCTGAACCTGGACTAGAGCTGTGAGCAGAAGCTATTTCTGGATAAGGCTTCCCTGCCCAGAAATTGGAGTTCCTAACTTGCTCAGAGCCAAATACTCTCATAGGACTCCTAGAAGGACTTGACAGTGAGCTGTCTGGAGCACTAAAGAAAGCACCATTGTAAGGGATTTGTATATTCTGCATTTGTGTGCTTGATGGTCTCCGTTTAGGTGATGGAGACAGAATCTGAGTATTGAACAGAAGATTATCCGGCTTCACAGTCTCTTTTGAGTTCTTTTGGTTGACGGTAGGGAATTGATCCTTTTGCATTACACTTCAGCAAAGATAGAAGTAAATTTGTCAGGGGTGGACACACACATGCACTCACACACAGATGAAGCATTTACAGGTGAATATGACGGTCATCTAACATAATAACCTGAAATAAGATCTTCATTCTCAATAATATATATTAAAACATACCTGGAAGGGCTGTTCAAAGTTGTTCTGTTTCCATTTTCATAGTCAGATCCCATGGGACTTAGCAGACGTGAGTCAATCGGATCATCACTATCAGTAGAGCTATCACAAGATATGGAAGCAGTAGCTACATCTCCTTCAGCATCAGTAGGATCTTCCCTGCTTGAGACACATTCAGGTCTTGGAAGGGGCAAATAGAACAATTGATTGGACCCTCTGTCAGATCCTGGTTTTGAGGATGCACTGATGCCAGAGTCGGTACGTCCAATGTTAGAAAGTTGCACCCTAGGGAGGGGTAGTGGCTGGGCATGAGGCCGTTCTGCAAAGCTTTGGCAGCGTGATACTTGTTTGGAGGGTGCAGGTGACAGTGCCCTGGATAGAGAACCCATTTCTGAAATAGTGTCGCTGCATGGCCTTCGAGAATTTCCTGATCTACTATTGAACTTCTCTTCCGATGAACTCTTAAGTTTTCGATGTATGGTTGCTATGGTTTCAATGAAACTCTCCTTATTTGCTTTCTTCTTTACTTCTTTGGATGAAGACTTCCTCCACCAAGAAGGCATGCTTATGTAATGAACAAATTACAGTACGCAAATCCTGAGATAAATTGCTCTCCTTGATTATGGATAAGCTATCACATTTAAAAAACCAACTTAATGACCTGGTATGCACCTCATCTATTCATAACAATGAGAAGTAATCCAGAGCTCATATCTATGGAACCTCTGAATAACAAAACTCAACAGATAGCCTTAACTCATTCAGGAAGGGGTCCTAAATGAGCTGCTCAATAGAAATGGTACTCAATAAGGACCTGTATAAATATTAGAACGGTTTTTTCATTAGCTCTTGCCAAGAACAAATACAATAGACAAATACTTTGCATAAATGTATCTCTCATAAAAATATAAATTTGAATGAACAGTAGCTGCCGAAGTCATAAAGAATGATAATCCAGATTCACGAACTACTGTCAAAATAACACATTCCAATTATAAATGTTGGCTTTTTCCATACCCAAAGAAAAAAAAGTTACCTTTCCAATTGCAAAAGGAAAAAAAATATTCAACAAAACTCTAAAGCCATTACAATTTTTTTTTAAGAGCTTTATTTCTAAATAAAGAAATGCTACAGTTTTCCCACATTTCTGAATTTCCCATTACAGAATTGTTTCTAAACCTTTATTTGTAAAGTTTTGGGGCAAACAGAGGTTATCAATAATATGCTAACGATCACATGTCAATAGCACACTCAAAACGCTTAAGAACCCAAAACACACTTCCTCAGCTCAGATCTACGCAATTCAATCACCCATTTCAACAAATTCAATAGAATAAATTAAAAATATTCAAACCCAAACGAAATTAGCAAGTGAAAGAAAACTCTCTCCCGCCAAAGAAAAAACCAACATTAACTTCTAGCAATTTCGAAATTACGACTCGTTAAACAAAACCATATAAAGCAGAGCTTAAGCTACTCAAACCCAATGGCAGAGACAACGCATGCTCAAAAACGACACAGGCCCATAAATTCACGACATAAAATGAAAAAAAAAACCTTCCGAATCATTCAATTATTTGCAGCTCAACAGTAGAGTTCAAGGCACTGAAGCAAAAACCCTAACAATGAATCACTTACAGTGTGGTGGTGTATGCAGAGGCCGAAACGACGACGCTTAGAGAAAAAGCTCGAAACTCAGCGTTCGTCTGCCTATCTGCCCTGTGCAACACGGCGAAGCGAAGAAGCTGAAAAGACACCGAGCAAGGAAGAGAGTTTTTAGAGTGAGAAGAGTTTTTTGTCTGTGCGTTAAGTGTCTCAGAAATAAATTAAATTAAAGTGTTAATTAATTAAATAAGGACATTTAGGCCGCATCGCGATATATGGTAATGACGTGGTACCGTTGGTGGTGACCGATCCATTTGGAAGTGATGACCTCAGTGGGTGTGGATGATGGCTGGGAACGGTTGCAGGTGAAGGTGTATGGGGTGTAGCAAGTTGTGAGGAGTATGGGATTTTTGGATGTTTATTATAGTTTTTTAACGGCAGCTTTACTCAAATATTATTCCATTATCACCATGCTTTACGCAATTGTGTTTTTCCTTTCTTTTGTTGAGATCCTTATTTTTGGTTTATCCATAGCCTATCGTTTGTTTCGAACCTTTGTCTTGGTAACATTATTTTGTCAAACTTGTCAATTGTAATATAAATTGAGAGTTTCAAAATTGTTTTATGAAACAAGATTTTTAACTTAGCAATGGGTAGGGAGTTCAACGGATGAATTTTAAATCTATATTGTCAGTAATGTATCGATAATGTGTTGGTACGTTTTGTTATTAACATGTTATCAACCATGATATCTACACATTTATAGTCCATCTTTTAATAAAGAATTTTATGAGAACTAAAAGAATTTCTAAATGATAGCATTTTTAAGATGGGATTGAATATGAATAAAACAAATGTCATGTAGATGAGTGGTGTGGGTAGAAATAGTGGCGGGGGTGGCAACATCAACAAGAGTAATGCTGTTGGTGGTGGGAGTGCAGATGTGATGATGTTGTGATGGCCGGGGGCGTGGCGGCGGCGTGTTGGTGGTAAGATGGCGGTGATGTTGTTGAGCAGTTGGTGGCGATGGTCACGGTTGTTGCTTTCTTTTTTTTTCCCTCAAAATATTTTATGACATTGTGATTGTAGAGATATAAAACAATTGTCATTTATGAAAATTGAACTCATGACCTCTTCTAATAAACTCGAAATTTAGTGTCACAACACCAAATAGGCTTTGACATAAATGACCTCTACTTAGGTTTGGATTTGACACCCCAATTCCAAGGTTTTATTATCCAAACAGGCCGTTACATAATTCATTTCACTCTTTTTTTTCTTGGAAATTCATTTCACTTAAAGAGAAGTGAATCACACGTCAGCTTCCATCCAGAGATTTCCAAAGTTTGTTTCCTTATGTGAATTTTCAGTATATCTATAGGAAGCTCCACAAGAATCACACTGTCTTACCATAGTAGCATGTCTATGTGCTCTGGTTGCCAGTTAAATAATATTCTATAATTCTTAGGTTTTTTATATAAAAATATCCCCTCTTCTCTTGTCCTCTATTTTCATTTGCTTAATTGTTTTTTGGAAATTCAAGTATTTTTCTTCTTTTCTGACCATATATCTCTGGTTCGGGACGCACCCAAACTTCTCCCTTTTACTACTTTCCTTTTCTCTTCTCCCGGACGCATCATATCTCATTTCTCGACGATCCAGGTATGTTGATAACTTTTCCATGTTATTAATTTATTCTAAAATTTAAACAAATAGCATCATTTTAGTAGATATCACATCAGCTTGATGGCGTAGTAGAACTATCATGCATATAGATTTTTTCCCCTTACAAGGAGTATTATTGTTTTGATTTTGTTTCTCCTTGTCCATAATTAACCTCTTCACATTTTGATTCTTGAACGCGAAAAGAGTAGCTTTGGGTTTTACTGAGAAAAAGAAATGGCTAATATGACTGAACCAGATGACTGGTCTCATTTGGTTCGATTTTCAATTTCTTTTAAGATTCGATATTCAAAATTGAAATAGACCGCCAAAACTGATTTAAATAGTGGCTACTCTTTTAGACCCTGCTCCAACCTCTAGGGCCCACGTGTCTACCTTCTCTCTAGATCTTGTAAGCCGAACCTAACCCTACGACCCTCTCCCTCTGCCACCGCAACCCTTGATCACCCTATGGGTCAGGGCTCATCTCGTATGGATGGGTATGGGAATGTAGCTCTTGCCCGAAGTTTAGCCCTTTTCTATTATCAATGTCTAACATTGAAAAGAGAAATACCGCTAGACTAAAAGATAGCTCGTCTCGCTTACACATTTACTAAAATAAAAATATTAGAAATATTAGAGAACTTTAGTTGAGGGATCCCTCAAATAAGCTTATTTGAGAGACACCCTTATGGGGCCTATCTACATTGTATTTTCATAATCTGAACCGTCTATGATTTAGGTATTTCTCCAAAGATCATCCCTGCAAAAAAAATCACTTTAATCCGAAGTCATTTTACCACTCAATCAATGGTTGTAGTTTTAGTGTTTTCTTGAACCACCGGGATCGTCGATTCTGTTGATCACAGCTAGATGTCTTAATGGCTTCCAATTTTTGCTATTTTTTTGCAAAAATGATTTTTGAATGAAGATTTAATGGACAATTCAGATCATTGAAACAGACCCTACAAGGTTTCCTCAAATATCCCTCAATAGAAGTGGATTGTTAGAAATATATACTTATAGTTATTTTAATCTTGAGTTTTAATTTATGTTCTTCTTTTAAACTTGTGTGTAGTTGTCAATAGTTTTTGTTTTGGTAAAAAAAAAAAAAAAAAGGTGGTGATTTTCCCACTCTCCTTTTATCCACATACACTCCCTTTTGTTTTTTTAAATACTTTTTACAATAAGATAAAATGGAGTGTAAGTGAACAAAAGAGGAGTGAGAACATACAATTTTTAAAAAATAGAGTGTAAGTGGATAAAAAAGGAGTGGGAAAATCAATACCCAAAAAAAAATTTGCTATAATAAAATATGGTACATATTAATGTGTTTCTATATTTCTCACACACACACAACACTGATCGAAATGAAGCCCTCAGGTGTTTGTTTGTCTTCCCCCCAAAACAATAACCAATTATAAACCCTTGTTGTTTCTCTCAGTTTCAGCCATGGAAGCAGTGCAACTCTCTACAAACTTAACCCTTGCCACCCCCATGCAACAACTACAAGACCAAGTTCAAGACCAATTTCAAGACCAAGTTGAAGACCAAGTTTCAACAACATTGGCTTTATGTGATCCATCTTGGACCACACTGAACAGAACAGAAGAGGAAGAAGGCTCAGCTTCTTCTACCCCAGCACATGAAAACATCTGTACAATAATGCAGAATGTCATAGAAGAAGAGCTGAAAAGAAGAGCAGTGGCTGCCCAGATTTCCAGGCTGCTCACAGTTTGCAGCTACAATCAGATACTTCATGGGATGTGGAGGGTGCCAGCAAACCCGAGCCCATTTCGCGATGTTTGGGAGATTAGGAAGACGCTGACCACAAGTGATGTTGGACAAAATGTGAGCAGGACCAGCAGCAGGCTGCTGCTGAACACACATATGGTCAAGAAAAGTCTCCTGCCCTACTGGAGTTATCGACTTATTAATCGAGTCGAAAGCCAAGAGGGAGCTGCAGTTACAATCTACGATTGTAACACAAGCTCCCAGCATCACTTGACTTTCAAGTATTGGAAAAGCTCAAGGACATATGTTTTGATAAAAAAATGGAACAGAGAATTTGTGAGGAGGAGGCAGTTGAAGGCTGGCGATCAAATTGGATTTTTCTGGGATGTTCACAAGTTGATGCTCATGTTTTCTGTGCTTGGACGCGCAGGGCACCAACTGCCTTCTTTTGCTTGAACAAGCAGAGAACATTTTTAAGGAACTTTTTTTAGTTTTTGGCAGGCTTTTGTTATTGATCAAACATTGGCATATGTTTGGATTTTTGAATTGTTTGAGGCTTAGTTTTCTTGGTTTCTTAATTTGCTTATCAGAAACTTTCTTATGTTATATATGTTGCTCATTTGAACCACATATTTTAGCACTTATGAGTATTCAAACAATGTGTTTGGGTTGTGTCATGATATGTTTTACTGCACTTGAATTTTCGATTTACCGGAAAGAATTCAGAGTCGGGAGGGTGCCGAAATTAGAGTCATATAAAAGGAGAGGTTAGTAAGCCAGTGCCACAAGGAACTTCAGGTGTGTTTGGTATCCTATTCAAATAGGAAACTCAAAAACTTTGATTTTTCTTAAAAACAAAGAGCTCTTAAATCTATTTTTAAGATTCAAAAATTTGTTTGGTATGCAATTTGAAAACTGTTTTCAAATCTTAAAATTTTGAGAACTTGTGGGTTGTTAGAGAAAAAAAAACTGAAAAAACAGATATATTTTGTTTTTAATATTTGGGCTGTTTTTTAGTTGTTCTTGAGTTTGAGGTTTTAAAAATAGAGCTACCAAACAGATTTTCTTTGTTTTGGACTCAAATTCTGTTTTTGAGTTTAAAAAGTTGGATTCAAGTTGAATACCAAACATGGCTTTCTATTTTTGATCAAACATTGTAGATGTTCAGGTTAATTTATTGAATTAGTTGAGCACTAACTTTATTTAGTCTGTTTAAGTGTTATTGCATTTAACAGAACCAAATTTGGATGGAAATCTTTTTTAGCTATGGAACACACATAAGATAATGCTTCTCTTATGGGGAGGGATTTAGTCTAAGTAAGTCGTATCTACGAGGACATATATTCTAACAATAGTCCTAGTTACACAATGGAGGAAAGTATAATAAACTTATCTGTAAAATAAATAAGTAAAAGTGTGAGGGAGGTGTTGTTGGCTCGATACAAGTCATGAAGTGTGAAGCCAATATAGTAGAAATCTAATAATAATTTACGGTTCAAATATATGTGGTATCCTACTAATTGCGCCAACGTCTTTTGAGTTCAAACACTCACACCCTTAAGGTCCATTGGGCCTAACCCAACCCAGAATATTATACGGATGATTAAGATGGGGACAATATCGGTCCATACTTGAATTTGGTAGTTGACTCCTATATTACATGTACTTAGACAGAAAATGGTATGTTATTAATTACCCTCCCTAATTACCCTTTTTGTTGTCAAACCATCCCTAATTACTTAGCCACCAAGAAAGCTGCAAGTCCCTACAAGGCAAAATCTCCAATGCCAAAGTAATTTCTTTATAATCGCTATCTCTATAAAAGACTCCATAGTTAAAGTATCATAAACTCTCTCTCTCAGTTTTTTTTTTGGGTCCTCCTCTCTCTCTCTCTCTCTCTCTCTCTCTCTCTCTCTCTCTCTCTCTCTCTCTCTCTCTCTCTCTCTCTCTCTCTCTCTCTCTCTCTCTCTCTCTCTCTCTCTCTCTCTCTCTCTCTCTCTCTCTGTGTTTGTACAATGGAAGAGAAAGAGGCCTCAACAACACTAACCCGCAGTGGCGGATCTAGGATTCGAAATCCGGCTAGGCGAAACTTACATTCAAAATTCGACGTTATGAGTGAATCTCATTAATAAATATAAAAATATACACCTAGTAGGACATAATGAGCCTTACCCTCAAATGCATCTCTATACATAAATAAAATTTTAGCAACAAAAAATAAAAGTATTCTTTTTCCATAAAAAAAAATTTCCAACAAATTATTTGTTTTCTTGGGGTTCGGATTGTGATCCAACATAACAAAATATAACCTATTTAATCCAACATCCCAACAAAAAAATCAAATAAATTCTCATAATAACATCAATGGCTTTAATCAAACATTAACATATCAACAACAAATCAAACATCTCAACAATAACAATATCAAATCAAACATCTCAATAAAATTCCAAAAATCAAAGACCTTATTAATTTCAACAAAGTCAGCAAATTATAATTCATTCTTAAGTAAACACTAGAATAGATTAGAACACATAACTTCTAACCTATTTAAAATATATTAGATTCAATGTTGTCATATACAACATCTTAAAATTTGGGGGTAGGTAATTAAAGAGAAGATAATTAAAGAGGAGATAATTAAAGAACTGGGAAATTTTAGGTTATGAATGCATGTGGGTTGCTTTTTGGGTGGGCATAAGTTTATATGTTTCACATGAGTTGGCCTATTATATATGGGTATTTTTTATTTTTAAAAATTTTGGGGTAGGCAGCAGCCTACCTTGCCCTAGGCGTAGGAACCCTTGGCCCTGCAACTCCATGCCCACAAGAGAGAGTTTCAACAGAGCTTGGCCTTGCAACTCCATGCCCACAAGATGAAGTTTCAACAGAGTTGACTTTGAAGAAGAGAAAACCAGAGACAGAGTGCCCTGTTCCGAAGAAGAAAACAAACACAAATTTGCTCTCCTGGCTGAAACCTTGTGACGCTTGGGAAATCAAGAAGACACTCACGCCTAGCGATCTCGAAAACTTGCTAATTGTGGAAACCAATTTTATCGAGAACCAGGTTATGTCTTTCTTGGGTGACACGTTTTCCAAAAGGGTACTTGAGAGCAAGTATGGCGCCCGAGTCCCAGTTCACGACCGTGATACATTTTCGAAGCATCGAATGGTTTTAAAGCTGCGCGATTCGCCTAGGAGGAGTTATGTTTTGGATGAAGATTGGCAGCAGGAGTTTGTGAAGAGGAGAGAATTGAAGGAGGCTGATGAGATTGGAGTTGGCTGGTACACACCCTCAAATGTTCCTTCCAAAGCCATGTTCACTTTTTCGGTACTTAAACGGGCAGGCCAACCTGCAGCTCTTTATGATCAAGAATCAGTTTAATGATGTAACCTGTCTGTAAGAATTTTTACTAAATTTTTTTAAGGACTTCTGGCAAAAGCGCTAAGTAAAAATACTCAACTTTAAAGTTTAATATATTTGGTCTATGTGTACAACTCAACTTTTCGAGTATTCTATATCTCCCATCTCTGCTTGGATTTCCCTTTTTTTCTTTTCTTTAGTTAGTTATAATTTTCAATGTTTTAGCTGTTTGTGGAATTATTGTTATATTTTCAAAAGAGTTATTTACATTAACACCCCTTGAGGTTTCCGGTGTTTTCACAAAACTTCATGAGGTTTCAAAAATTATACAGACACCCCCTGAGATTTCAGATTGTTTTTACAAAATCTGTTTTCGTTGATTGTTTCAGGGGCAGACCTACGTGAAGGGCATGCAGGGCAGCTGCCCGACCCATTTTGTGAACTCTCTCTCTCTCTCTCTCTCTCTCTCTCTCTCTCTCTCTCTCTCTCTCTCTCTCTCTCTCTCTCTCTCTCTCTCTCTCTCTCTCTCTCTCTCTCTCTCTCCCTCTCTCTCTCTCTCTCTCTCTCTCTCTCTCTCTCTCTCTCAATTGGGTTTTTATTATTCTTATTATTAAATTTAGGATTTGAATATGAGTTTTGGTTATTTGTTGATAATATATTAATATTTGTGGGTGAGCTTGTGCTATTATTTTCGTATTGCATTGCATTTATTTGTTGTTTTATAAGCTTTTCTCTATGTATAAAGATGCATTTGAGGGTAATGCTCATTACGTCTATTGACTAGGTGTATTTTTTGTGTGTTTATAAATGAAATTCACTCATAACGTCGAGTTTTTAATGTAAGTTTTGTCCGGCCGGCTATTGAATCCTAGATCCACAACTGGATTGTCCGTCCAAAATTTGATGATTTCTCTAAAAAATATACTCATGCAAATGACAAAATTAACCTTAATGAATGCATGCGCAATCTAATTTCAAAGGGTAACTTTGTCAATTAGAGAATTTTTCTTTGAACGAAAAATCAACGAAAAGGGGTTTTGTGAAAACAATTTAAAACCCCAATTGGTGTTCATGTAATTTCTAAAACCTCAAGACGTGTTAGGGTAAATAACTCTTTTCAAAATTATCAAATTTGCTATATATTTAGATAAGAATTAGTGTTTAAGCGTTGGCCAGTATATAGTTTTGAGTCTTTCATTAAATGAGATCGAAATAGAAGGAAGACAAGAGATGGAGGGGCGGCATAACCTTGAAAGTGCTGGGTTATTTCCCCTCATTGCAAATTGTTTTTGGAGTGCAACCTCAATTTTTTCCCCATGCTAATGTTGTTTTTTTCTTTTTTAAGTTTTTATTATTATTTTCAATGATAAAGTTGAGTACTACTAAGTTTAACGGTAAATAAATATATATATAAAAAAATTAACATGGATCACGTTTTGAGTGTAAGGCTATACATGGTAATAAAAAAAAGTGGGAACTCTGATGAAAAATGCCGCATATATGCCCATTACACGTCATATACGCCAGCTGACCGGAAGTTGTTTATTTGGTGATCGAGTAGTGGAAAAGTTACTAATGACCAACGTTCACAAACGGATCGCTGTAAATTTGAAATAAAATTACTTTTACCGCAACAAGGAAAATCACCCTAAGCGTCTGAGTTAAAATAAAACCAAACGCAACAAGGAAATGCAAGTTTCCTAATTGAAAAGGGTAACAGTATGTTATAAATACGCACACATGTTTCCTCTTATTGTCAACTTCATTCCATCTCTCTGTTTTCTTTCTCCCCAGCAACAAGAATTAATCAATTGATTGGTTTTGTAGTTTGATTTCCTTCTGTTAATTTCAACATTAACAATTAAGGAAGAAATTGATCTCTCAGCACTCCTGGAGCTAACCCTTGGCCTTCCTAGAACTAGGGTTAACCCTTCCCCAGAACCAGACCAACTTTCCACTGCCCTCACTTTGCGTGATCCAACTTGGAATTACGACACACACCAGAGAAAAGCAGAGGAATATTTAGACCCTGCTCCTCTCAGATTTGCCCCTCCTAATCCGGAACACGAGAAAATGTCTGGTACGAATGATATCAACAAGGAATTAAAGAAGAAGAAAAGAAACCAGGCAGTGCCCGATACGGTGAGTCTACAGCCTCAGGATGAGGGGCCTTGGAAAATCAGGAAGAAGCTGACATTAAGCGACATTGGAAACTGCTCAAGGCTACTGATGCCGAAAAAATCAGTCATCGATCATGTTATGTGTTACTTGGATGACAAGTTTGCCAAAAGGGTTATGAGCGGAGAGGGCATAGGAGTTATGGTAGTAGACTGCGACACAAACACCGGGCATTACTTGAATTTCAAGCTTTGGGGGTCGGCCGAGTTTTACATTCTCAACGGAGATTGGAGCAAGAGTTTGTGCACAGGAGAGGCTTGAAGGAGAAGGATAGAATTGGGCTTTATTGGGATACCTCCAAATCCATGTTCATGTTTTCTGTTCTTGAAAGGGCAATCCAATCCCAATTCCCTGCTTGATCAATTTGGTGGGTCTAGTCTAGGTTGTTGTAACTAGCTAGATAGTTTTTTTAATTCCTCAGTTTGAGACATTTGTTGTAAAAGACTTGTGTTTATCCAAGTCCAAGTGAATTCTATGAATCAAATCATACATTTTCCCATCAATGTTTTTTTCAAAAATACTGATTTGCTTCCTGTTATAAGTATTAGTTACACAAATAAAACAATTGTTAGTGAAAAATTACTTCATTCCAATCCAATCTTGCTTTGCTGGCTCCTTTGCTGCCAACTTTGGGGTTGGCTGATCAAGAAACCTCTCATAACTTGTGGATTAATTCCTCAGATGATTTCTGTTACAAGTATTCCAAACCTCCAAGACGCACCGTTTTGCCACGACGCGTGAAACTGAAATGGAATTTAGGTCTAAACTTTTTTGGTTGCACTTGGTAGATTGCAACACTCAATTTTTTTCATTTAGCTGCTGCTACTTCAAAAACAAAAGAATTTTATTACTCGAATTCATGATGATGCTGGAATTTGGTATTTCGGAACATTAATTCTGAATAATATGGCTAAATTTCTTCAAGAATTCAGGAATCACTTTACAAACCCAACAAGGAAAAGCAAGTTTTCCTAATTAAAAAGGGTAACAAAATGTCCTGTTTCCAAATCCAAGACTGATTTGGTACAAATCCTTATAAATACCCATACATTCTTGCTCTTATTTGCAACTTCATTCAAAGCATCAAGCACAAAAACTCTTATCTCCCTTTCTCCCCATAAACTAGAATTAGTCAATTGATTGGCTTTGTAGTTTGGTTTTCATCTGTTAATTTCAACAATAACAATGGAGGACGATTATGAAACCTCAAAAATGCTAGCCCTAACCCTTAGCCTTCTTAATACTAACCCAGAGCTAGACCAAGTTTCCACTGCTCTCACTTTGTGTGACCCAACTTGGAATTACAACACAAATCAGAGCAAAGCAGAGGAATTAGACCCTGCTTCTTACAATGTGCCCACATTTCCTCCTAATCCGAAACACGAGAAAATATCGGGTACGAATGATACGAACAAAGAGTTAGCAAAGAAGAAAAGAAAGCTAGTAGTGCTGGGACCTCGGAAACTCCTCAAGGCGAGTCCCGAGCCTCGGAGGCCTTGGTCCATCAGGAAGATTCTGAAGGCAAGCGACCTCGGAAACTCCTCAAGGCTGCTGGTTCCAAAAGATGCCGCCACGAACTATTTTCTGCTTTACTTGGATGACAAGTTTGTCCAAAGGGTTGAGAGTGACGAGATTGTGATACAGGCACAAGGCATCAGTTGACTTTCAAGTTTTGGAGCTCGGCAAAGAGTTACATTCTCAATGGAGAGGCTTGAAGGAGAAGGATGAAATTGGGCTTTATTGGGATGCTTCCAGAGCCATGTTCATGTTTTCTCTCCTTCAACGGGCTTGAATTTGATGATCTAGTTTATTTACCTTTGTTCACATTGTTTGTGTTCTCTTATTTTGGTTTGTATTTTTTTTTTCAATGAATCACTTTCTTTCAAATTTTAAATAAAATAAATACAATTGTCCTACCAACAAGGTCTAACCGGGTGGAAAATGACATTGACTTGTTGTGATGTGAGTAGTGGTCACATATTCGAACCTCCATCGCACACTGATGTAGTGTGTGTGTGTGTGAGAACCTCATCCTCTTGTAGTTTAGACTGTCACTTATATTACATGATCCAAAAAATACATGATGACATGACTCTGTTGGTTTCTAGTTATGCTAGTAGGCTAGTAGCCTTAATTAAACTGAGTTAATCTGTATTAGAGCATTTATAATGGGCTCTTTAAACCACCTCCTTAGCTAAATTTTAGGAAGGAATTGAAAAAACTCACCTCCAACCATGCGCCCTATCTAGGGGTGGGCATATAAACCGGAAAACCGAATCAAACCGGATGAAAAAAAACGGAAAAAACCGAGTTGACTAAAAAGTCAACAAAATTGGACCGAAACGGACCGGACCGGTTCAAACCGGTTCCAATTCCGGTTTTTCACGAGATAGCACCGAACCGGACCGGTTCAGGATTTAATATATATTTTTAAATATATTATATATAATATACAATATAAAAAGTATTATTTTATTAGGCCAGTTCTATTTTGTTAGAATAGACTGGCCATATCTGATACAGCCCACTTTAGTTTACGAATTAGGTTTTCGTTTTCCCTCAGTCAGTCTCTCTCTCCTCCTCTTCTCCTTATCGCTCGACGCTCTCTCTGCTGCTTCTCTTCTCTTTCTCTAGACACAGCACCACGCCGCCGACAACGCTCTCTGCGCTTTCTTCTCTCTAGATGCAAGCACCGCGACGCTCTCTGCTGCTTCTCTTCTCTCTAGACGCAGCACCACGACGCTCTCTGCTGCTTCTGCACGCGCCGACAACGACAATCACGCCCTTCGTTCCCAAATCTGATGGGATTTGCAGTCTCGTCGTCTCTATGAAGGAATAGATGAAACGAATTTGCGATTGGCGCCCTCGATTCTGCCACCTCCTGTGAGTATTTTTTAAAAAAAAATTATTTAAGTTTCAGTGATATTTGAATCGATTAAATTGGTTGGGGTTTCGTAATTTTTCCGATTGCTCTCTCTTTTGGGTTCTTCTTTCCTTTTTCGTGAAAATGGTGATTTGGGCATGTTTCGCTATCATACACTTAACTGACTCACTCACTCTTCCTGGCTTTGTTTCAATCTTTGAGCTTTCGGAGGGTGAGAAGGAGGTCAAAGAGCCTCAGGAGAGATCAGTGGCTAAGTGGGAACAAAGGTAAAGTCCTTGTGGATAGCAAGGGAATACCGAAAAAAAGCCCCCCTATATAATAAATGTTTTAAGTTAAACTCAATTTAAGACTAATGTGATAAAGCAAATCATGCAAAAAAACGAATTCATACAAGGAATGCCTGCAAAAAAAAAGCTTCTATTGGAAGAAAAAAACAACAATGAAATAATACAGAAAACGAAAGAATCCAACACGCTAAGTGCTTTTGCTTAAATAGTGGACAAAACGGAAAATGGAAGAAAAGACCAACGCGGGAATAAAAAGATAGAAATAAAGCAAAAAAACAAAAAAGGATAAAACATTAAAAAAAACAAAGTGGAGAAGATTGGGAAGCAAGAAAATAACCGCAAAAAAAAAAAGTTACAAAAAAACACTCATAAACAAAACAAGCATAAAAAAAGGAAAAACTTAGTAAAAAACATAAAAAACAAAGAACCATAGCCAGAAAACAAGAGAAAAAAAAAAAAAAAATTAAAAAAAAAAAAAAAAGAAAAGTATAAAAGTAAAAAAAACAAGGGTAAAGAATGAAAACAAAGAAAAAGCTAAACAAAAAAAGTATTAAAAAAGAAATGAGGAAAGAGCCCTATCCATCTCCTAAAATATGGAGACCTCTAGGAACTCCTAAATCTGAGGAGAGAGAGAGAGAAGACTTCTAGTGGCTCCCTATAATTAAATGCTACTATATTTTATTATTATTTTAAGCATTTATTTAATAATGTCTTTAAATTTATCTTCTTCTTTTTTCTGCATTTTATATTTTTGAATCAACTTTCCAGCAAAACACAAACACGTTTTTTTGTTTTCAATTATTTTCGCTATAGTCCGTGGGTGTTTTGCAAAGCACAAGAAAATCTTTATTAAATTCTTTTCGCTTTAGATATTTTACAACAAACAAACACCATTTTTTTTTATAAATTCTATTCCCTGTAGGTATTTTGCAAATCACAGTCACTTTTTTTTATATAATTCTTTGAAAGCCAATTATTTTCCGTGTAGGTATTTGCTGTTTTGTATTGTTTTTTTGGATTCCATCTCCTGTTTTGTATTGTCATTTTCGATTGTATCTCATGTGTCTTGTACTTCTTCTTTTTTGTCTGAACCACGAGGTGATCCTGGATGGGCTCCAACTATGGGTGGCACCTTTAAGCCTTAACCACAACCCAGACTAATCCCCGCTCACACCGGATCGGCCCGTAAGGGGTAAAGTGCTAGCCAAAGTGATGACTTCATACGAGAGAGGGGGATCGAACCCATGACCTCTTTTAAGGAATGAGAGTGCCGAACCACTCACACCAACCACCCTGGTTGTGTCTTGTACTTTTATGTTGCAGTGTACCCTTTTTTTTTTTTATAATGGTAGTGCACCCTTTTGTTTTATTTAATAATTATACTCGTATATTTTTTTTAAAAAATAATTGGTTTTGTAGTTTATTATTTGGCAATATTCATTATTTGAATATGAACATTTTATTGTAAATTATGAATTAAATTTTAAAAAAAATAAGTAAAGTATTTATGACAAAAAGAAGTAAAACATTTATGACTCTCAAAATATATTTTTTAAAGAGCTTCTAAATTTTTTTTTTTTGTGTGGTGTATTTAGCTAAATTTTAGCTAATAAATAGAGAGTATTAGTTAGTTAGTAAGCTGAGATAATTGGTTAGCCTTGCATTAATTTCACCGACATTAAAGATAATGGTCTTCAACAAATAATTAATTGGTACCCTAAATAGTCTCTCAATTAGGTCCACCATCCCTCCCTATCCTATGGCCCGAAATTAAATAAGTGCTGTCCGGAAATGCATCAAACTTCCTTTCGTTGTGGCCCCTAATCAATTTCATGACTCAAAATACCCTAAATTGGAAAGTGATTTTTTTGGAAAGCTTTCCCATTCCGAAACTGATTTGATCAGAACTCTTTTGTATATCATACCCCATTCTGCTATTTCATAGCTTTGTAAAAACTTTCTAAAAAGCACAATTTAACTAAGCTCACAAAATTTTCATAGTTAGATAATGTTTCACATCCCCCACAAGTTTTCCTAGTATATAAGATATATCATTACCATACGACAGCGTATGTGGTGTTGACCGTAATTATTTACCAACATTTTTACCTTATTTAATCACTCTCTTATGCATAATCATATTCACAGGCTATGCCCCCAAAACCAAGCAACTTAGCCCTATTAAGCAATCCCAGCCACCATCTCAACACCTTTACCTATCTTTTCCAAAATAGGGTTCAAGTCTCTAGGGTGCACATTAACCCTGAGGCCATACTTCATGAACAATGACAGTGACATCTTTTGCTCCAGCCAATGGCCCGGAACCACCGTCAGACGGTGCCTCAACAACACGGCGGCCGCTATTGACTTCATTTGCAAGTAAGCTAAGTCTTTGCCTAGACAAATTCTTGGACCAGCATTAAAGGACACAAACTTGTAAGAATCTTGTACCTCCATTTTTTTGCCATCAGAAGATAACCACCTTTCGGGCTTAAATTCAAGGCAATCTTCACCCCAAATGAACTTCATGCGACCAACTAAGTAGATTGAATATGTGATTGAAGAGCCTGCCGGCACAAAAGTTCCACTTGGCAAAACGCATTGTTTATTGTCTGCTTCGAGTCTTGTGGCACTGAAGGGTAGAGCCTTAGGGTCTCGGACAACGCGGCCTTAAGGTATGTCAATCGGTCAACTTCTTCAAACACAAACACGTTTTTTTGTTTTCAATTATTTTCGCTATAGTTCGTAGGTGTTTTGCAAAGCACAAGCAATTCTTTATTAAATTCTTTTTGCTGTAGATATTTTACAACAAACAAACACCATTTTTTAAAAAAAATTCTATTCCCTGTAGGTATTTTGCAAAACACAGTCACTTTTTTTATATAATTCTTTTCACAAGATTTCTGATTTTGAAAGCCAATTCTTTTCAACCAAGGTGGTTGGTGTGAGTGGTTCGGCACTCTCATCCTTAAGAGAGGTCAGGGGTTGAAACCCCTGCTCTTATACGGAGTCACCACTATGGTCAGCACTTTACCCCTTACGGGGAGACCAGGATGTGAGCAGGGATTAGTCTGATTTGTTGTTAAGACTTAAAGGTGTCATCCATAGTTGGGGCCCATCCAGGACCACCTCGTGGTTTAGACCCAAAAAAAAAAAAAAAACAAGCCAATTCTTTTCCGTGTAGGTATTTGCTGTTTTGTATTGTTTTTTTGGATTCCATCTCCTGTTTTGTATTGTCATTTTCGATTGTATCTCATGTGTCTTGTACTTTTATGTTGCAGTGTACCCTTTTTCTTATAACGGTAGTGCACCCTCTTTTTTTTTTTAATAATTATACTCGCAGATTTTTTTTTAAAATAATTGGTTTTGTAGTTTATTATTTGGCAATATTCATTATTTGAATATGAACATTTTATTGTAAATTATGAATTAAATTTTAAAAAAAATAAGTAAAGTATTTATAACAAAAAGAAGTAAAACATTTATTTCACCGACATTAAAGATAATAAATAGAGAGTATTAGTTAGTTAGTAAGCTGAGATAATTGGTTAGCCTTGCATTAATTTCACCGACATTAAAGATAATGGTTTTCAACAAATAATTAATTGGTACTCTAAATAGTCTCTCAATTAGGTCCACCATCCCTCCCTATCCTCAGGCCCGAAATTAAATAAGTGCTGTCCGGAAATGCATCAAACTTCCTTTCGTTCCGGCCCCTAGTCAATTTCATGACTCAAAATACCCTGAATTGGAAAGTGATTTTTTTGGAAAGCTTTCCCATTCCGAAACTGATTTGATCAAAACTCTTTTGTAAATCATACCCCATTCTGCTATTTCATAGCTTTGTAAAAACTTTCTAAAAAGCACAATTTAACTAAGCACAATTTAATTAGCACACAAAATTTTCATAGTTAGATAATGTTTCACATCCCCCACAAGTTTTCCTAGTATATAAGATATATCATTACCATACGACAACGTATGTGGCGTTGGCCGTAATTAATTACCAACATTTTCACCTTATTTAATCACTCTCTTATGCATAATCATATTCACAGGCTATGCCCCAAAAACCAAGCAACTTAGCCCTATTAAGCAATCCCAGCCACCATCTCAACACCTTTACCTATCTTATCCAAAATAGGGTTCAAGTCTCTAGGGTGCACATTAACCCTGAGGCCATACTTCATGAACAATGTCAGTGACATCTTTTGCTCCACCTGATGGCCCGGAACCACCGTGAGTCGGTGCCTCAACAACACGGCGGCCGCTATTGACTTCATTTGCAAGTAAGCTAAGTCTTTGCCTAGACAAATTCTTGGACCAGCATTAAAGGACACAAACTTGTAAGAATCTTGTACCTCCATTTTTTTGCCATCAGAAGATAACCACCTTTCGGGCTTAAATGCAAGGCAATCTTCACCCCAAATGAACTTCATGCGACCAACTGAGTAGATTGAATATGTGATTGAAGAGCCTGCCGGCACAAAAGTTCCACTTGGCAAAACGTCATCGTTTATTGTCTGCTTCGAGTCTTGTGGCACTGAAGGGTAGAGCCTTAGGGTCTCGGACAACGCAGCCTTAAGGTATGTCAATCGGTCAACTTCTTCAAACACGAGGGGCTCTTTGACCCATCTGGAAGTGTCACTGCCACGTGTCTCCATTAGAACCGTGCAAACTTCAGCGAGGATTTTCTCCTCCACATTTGGGTTTTGAATCACCAACCAAAAGAACCAACTTAGCGCCGTAGATGATGTGTCACGTCCAGCTAGGATGAAGTTGAGAGCCACGTGTTGGAGGAATGTGTCGGAGTAGGACTCCTTTTTCTTCATGAACCGGGACAACAAGTCATCATGTGGGACCCCATTTGAACCTTCTTGCTTATTCATCAACTCCAGCTTACGTGTGTTGATTATAGTGGATAAATACTGGTCGATGTGTTGGAGGCTCTGGCTCAAGCTGACTTCCATTCCGAGTCGGAGCCATTTTTTGAATTTCCATATAATCTCGGGCAAGATAAAGCGCTGCAGCGTGGCTTCAGTTGCTCGGTCGAAAGAATTTGCGAAGTCGTTTTCGGGAAGGCCCAGCGCCAGCGTCTGTGGGTCCTTCCCGAAAGCCAACCCACAAATGTTGTCAAATGTGAGCCGAAGCAAGAGGTCTTGAAGATCCACCGGCTTGGCTTTATTCTGAGCCGTCTCAAGAATGGGGCAAAACCTGAGCTCAATGGCGCGGCTCACCCACCGAGCCATGGCTTGGCGGAGGGTCCGGGTGGTGAATTCCAGTGCGGCGGTCTTACGTTGGAACAGCCAGGTGTCACCATCAGAGTTGAAGATCCCATCACCGAGCAAATCATGGAACGCAGATTGCCAGTTGGAGCCCTTGGGGTAGTTGTCAAACCGGAGCTTCAAAATGTGCTCCAAGTTCTTGGGGTCGCACGTGACAGTCACGAGCCCTTGCTTGCGAGCCAGGAAGGGAATGGCGGTGATGCAGGTCTGGTAAGTGCCGCCGCAAGAGTGGAGATTGTCTGCGATCCAGTCGTGCATCCGGTTCGCGTTTTGGATCAGGCCCGGCAGGCTGCCCACTAGAGGCCAGACACGCGGGCCGTTCATGGACCGTAAGATGATCTTGAACCACAAGAAGTACGCAACAGAAGCTGATAAGATCATCAGAGCCGTTGATACCTCCATCTGGCCACTGATTAGCAAACCCCACTTGAAAATTAAAACACCTCAAACTTGACTAATACCAAAATTAACCCTCAAACCCCAAAGTAATTAAGGACCACAGCCAAGCTAGAACTTGAAAACTAATGCACGTAAACAAAAAAGAAGCAAAACCCAGATCAAAATGGACTGATTAAGCAAAACCCAGATCAGATTAAAGAAAAAGAGAGTTTTAGAGATCTGAGGCTGCCAACAATGTGCATGGCGAAAATGGAATAACTATGGAGGAAGATAACATTGATATATATATAAGGAATAAGAAGAAGAGAGAGCGCAGTGGCTTAAAGTAAGGGAAAGGGAAAATGTGACTTGAAAAATGAAATGGACGGGAAAGATAGAATGGAAATAAATAGGGACCGAAAGTGTTTCTCCTGCTATGGATTATTGTTTTTGTTTCACACCTTTTTTTCCTCTTTTTCTTTTTGTTTTGTTTTTTTTAATAAGGTCATTAAGGCCTTACAGTGAAAACTCTGCCATTAATGAATGCCAGCAGAAGTCGTTGGACATATAAGGTCAGGTTTATAAGAGCTAGGGCCACCGCAAAGCTTATAAGTCTATATGGCTATATCCTATATGGCTCTCTCTCTCTCTCTCTCTCTCTCTCTCTCTCTCTCTCTCTCTCTCTCCTCTCTCTCTCTCTCTCTCTCTCTCTCTCTGGCTTGGAGGGAAAATGCTAGGTAAATGCATATGCTCTCACCTAATTTAGAGGAAAGTGCCATTTCAACTTAAATTGTGGCATTGAATGAAGGAGCAGAAGTTATGTTGATTAGTTGAGCAAGCTGTGTGTATGTGTGTATGTGTGTATGCGCGTATGCGCGTATCACAGGCGGCTTCTTTTTTTCTAGCCAAAAAAAGAGATCCTAGCTCACCCAATTTAAATAACCTAATCACCTTTAGTTCTCCTCCTTGCACAGCACATGGTTAATTATTTATGATTTATGTTGGAGAATAACAAGAGTGAGAACTGTAATGTTACATAACTTTCACTCTCTACCTACAGTAATCACAGTCAAAACCTTCCCTCATCATCCTTTCAAGTATGACGAAAGCAACTGACCGAAAGCAACGACACTACAGACATGGTTTAGCAAAGCATGAAACTAGTAGCTATCTTTCCTTGATAAACAACAAACAACCGAACGAAAGCGACAACTATAGACATGGTTTAGCAAAGCATGGCCATTGCTGTTCAGAAACCTACAAAAAATAATAAAACCAATAGGAAATCGTTGACAATTTAACTACATTGCGATATTTTACGAGAGTGGTGATTTCTCCACTTCAATTTTGTCACTTACATTTCATTTTATAACAAAAAGGTAGTGTAAGTGGTTAAAATGAAACTGGGAAAATCATTACCATTTTACAACAGTTAGACGACTAAACAATTTTCAATTTAGCAAATGTTCTACCATGACGATCCCGAAAGGTAATCTAAAATATAAGGTAAAATAATAAAATTGCATTGTAGAATGAGAAACAAATAAACTACCAAGGACAATGATTGTACTGTCCATTATGAAAATTTTGTACAGGACAAGTCCTATATTTCAATTTTATTTATCTCTTGCTTAGATTTTCTCACTGCAAAAAATGAAAGCAATAGTCACTTTTTTTTAAGTAACTAATTATTTTGGTGACAATTATGGTTGGTCAAAGCTCTTAACCAAATTAGTCACCATTACTTGTATTTAATGATTTAAATATAACAAATTTTGCTGTAGCTGACACATGAATAATAATAATGTAATAAAATATAAGAGGATAATCTTTCCCAGGATAAAATATTTACAATGACAATTTAATAAAAATATATAGATGGAATCTTTCTCACTAACCAGGCTTTTCCCTTCCCTCTGTATAATTAGTACTCTAAATAATAAATATTATAAAATAAAAAAAGTGAGAGCATGCATTTGCATTCAGATGGGCCCAAACCAACCCTTCTTTTTCTTTCTTTTTTTTTTCTCTTCATATCTCATCTCTCCCAAAGCCTTCTTTTTTAAAATTTTTTTTTTCCCATCTTCTTCTTCCTTCCGTCACTTTCCATCTCTCCCTCTCTTTTTATTTTTATTTTTTCCTTCTTCTTCTTCTTCTTCTCTCTCTCTCTCTCTCTCTCTCTCTCTCTTTCCTTTTTTCCTGCTTCTTCCTCTGTCACTCTGCAATTTTTTCCTCTTCTTCCTCTTTTGCGCGTCTCCCATATCTCTATTTTTTCTTTCTTTTTTTCCATCCCTCTCTCTTCTCTTCCTTCTTCTCCTTCTTCCCGCTCTCCCTCGAAGACCAGTTGTTGTCTGGCCTGGCCTTATCCTTTTCGTGGGCTAATATTCAGATCTGAACCGCATCTCCCCTTAGAAAGGTAAATGTTTTGTTTTTTGAAGTTTTCATGTGGGTTTAATTTCAGGAATGATTTTGGGTTTATTTATGTGTGGGTTTTATTTATGAGACTCAATTGGAAAGCTTCCATCTCTCAACCTTCTATTGAAATCCTTTTCAGATCAGAGTTTTTTATATGTGAAGCCCAACCGACGCCGACATTGTTCACACAGATCCGATTGTCTCTTCACATAGATCCCATATTTATGTATGGGCTGTCATTTTGTTTTTTTAGATTTTTCGTTTGTTAATTAAGTTATGGATTATACTTGTGTTTGATTTGGATTATGCTTTGGTTTTTCTGTTTTAGATGATGAAGATGATGAGGACCGACAACACTCAAGATGCCATAAGACTAAATTGTAATTAATCAATTAGAGAATTGTAATGAATTTTTTTGGTTGAAAATTGTAATGGAATTGCAATCAAATGATATAATTATTGAATTGTTTCTTTGTTTTTTTTGGTCTGGGAATTGTTTCTTTGTGTATTGAATGGTAGTGATTGTACGTATATATATACTATTCAACTACTGTATATTTATTAGTCAATTATTGAAAAATGAAAAGGAAGAGATACACCAAATAAAAAAGAAAAAGAAATATATCAAATAGAAATTTAATACACAAAAAAATATTTAAGTAAAACTTTAGATATATTAAAATATAAGGCTAAAGTTGATTTGACGGGTTGTGGGCCCCATGCACTTCAGAGGCAGTTGACAGTCAACTAAAATTCGTCACGAAGCTGTTGAATTCGTGACAAAACACCTTTAGTTACGGCTTCATATATCACCAACCCAAAATTTGTAACTGCAGCGTTACTATTGGGCTTACTCACCAACAAAGGTTACTGTTGCCTACAATAGTCACCAAAAAGAATGGTAACTATTGCTGACTTTTTTTGCAGTGTCTATTTTGTTTTTCGGTAATTAGAACTAGCTGGTTTGGTTGGGTGGCATTGGCAACACCATACATTTATTTGCAACACACACCAGCTTTTACGGCGTCACTTTATCTCCAAGACAGCAGTTGCCATCAATCCATTACGTTTTGGAGAAAAAGCCATCCAATAATATTTGATTGTCCTTTTTCTCCAGATAATAAATATGAGACTCGATGGTTTTAAGAAAGTTTAATGCAAATACTAAAGAGATTTTGCTGACCTAACTAATAGAACATTAAATACTACAAATAAAAAAAATTATATAAAATAATCGAATTTTTTCCCGTAATTTATCAAATAATACACGTATTATACTCGTACCATGTTTTGTCAACTATGGAGGCTTCTAATTAAAAAGTTCTGTATAAGAAATCGCGAATTGAAAATGACAAATTTGGTGGTGATAGGAACGTGACGATTTAAGTGACCTAATGAAAGAAGGCACTTGTCATTAATTTAAATTGTCTGCACCGAATATTGAATGCATAAATGACCCAAATTCAATATTAAGTTGAAAATTGGCCTATTAATTATTAGGTCTCCCAAAAAAGAAAAAGTTCTTTAAAGAGTAATGTCATATGGATCATACTTATACAGTTTACTTTTCCTCCTGCTTGCTTTCCTTAACTTAGGTATACTCTCACCGCCCTCTTAAAATCATATAATGTATTAAATTTTTAAAAAGAAAAAACTAACAATGGCTCAAATTCTGGATTTAACACTTTACTAGGCTCTTGATACGCATGGTGATCAGAATGAGGTTATACGATAATTCAAGTTTTTTTAGTCTCGTGCTATTCTACGCATCGTAAGGTACATAATTATCATGTCTAGGGCTTAATCTTTGATAACAATCCAAACCAAATCATGCATCGGTTTATACATAAGAAATATTTTATTGTCAAACAATCTTGTGTACGTTCAGACAATCCAAATTGATAGTTTGAGAATATAAATCTGGCTACCGAGAGCAAAATGACTAACATGCGTACAATTGACTAAAATTGATCATACACAATAGGGGTGGGCATTCAAACCGTGAACTGGAAATTTAAAGCCGAACTCACGGAAAAAAACCGAATTAACTAAAAAGTCAACAATCAGTCAAAAAACAAAACCAGACTGGTTCTAACCGGTTCTGATTCCGATTTCATACCTTTAAAAATTGGACTGGGCCGAACCGGACCGGTCAAATTAAAATATATAATTTTAATATATAATTATATATTATTAAACATTTTCACCAAGCCCAACTCCACCAAAAATCAAATAAATAAACAGACTCAACGTTATTTCTTAACCATCTCACAGCCCAACTCTATTTCTTAACAAAGCCCAACTCTTTATATTAATTTGTACCACTCTCCCCCAACAACTTTTCATACCCTAGCAGTCCCCATCATTTCTCTTTCCAAAAATTGTTTTTTTCTTCTTATTCTTCTTCTTCTCTCCTCTGCCGACTTCTCTTCTTTGTATTTTTTTTTTCCTTTCTTCTTCTTCTTTTCTCTCCTCTCTCTCTGCTGCCCACTTTTCTTCTTCTTTTCTCTCCTCTCTTTGCTGCCGACTTTTCTTCTCTCTTTTTTTCCTTCTTTCTTTTTTCTTCTTCTTCTTTTTCTCTCCTCTGGCTGCCACTTTTCTTCTCTATTTTTTCTTTCTTTCTTCTTCTTTTTCTCTCCTCTGCACTGCCGACTCTTTCTTCTCCTTTTTTTTCTTCTTCTTTTTTCTCTCCTCTGTGATGCTGACCTTGTATTTTCCTCACCCCCTCTCGCTGCCGCAGCGCATCCCCCCTGTACCTCCATTGCATTCCACTGGCTCCAGTCCCCGCATGCATCCGAGCCCAGCTACCTGCACGAGCCAGCATAGCTCAGATCTCTCCCTGGAGTCTCTCACCTTCTCTGAGCATGCTGCAAAGACAGCATATTGTAGATCTTGGGGACTGGTTTCGTTGCATATTGTATTACACAAGTTCAAAAACACATGACTGGTCATTAATCAATCAATCATATTCGATCGTGTGTCGTGTTTTGTAAATCTGTCAAGGATTTGGTTGCTTTCGGGAGACCTTGTGCCTCATCAAATCATTTCTCTTTAATATCTAGTGCGTCCCCAAATAATTGTGTCGTAGGGACTCTAGGTCGCTAGCCTCCCTCCCAAGGGACCTCAAAAAGTTTACCTTTTTTGTATTTTCCAAGACAGGCATGATATATTTCTACTTTGGTCGCTATCTGAGCCGGAGATCGTACAAATCGTGACATACTTGAGCGAGATCATATATAAAAATCAAAAGAAAGGGTCAGGACTTTAGGATTGGTTTTTTCGTTTTTGGTTTTTGTTTTAATACAAGGGATTGGGGGTTTCGAATTTCTGTTCACATTGGTAGAATATTTTTACTTTTTAGTTTTAATACAAGCGATTGGGGAGAGGAGTTTACACAAGTATTGCTAAAATATGAAACTGAGAATATTTGTTTGTGGGAATTTTCTGTGCATTCTTCTCCTTGTATGAGGTTATATTTATAATACAACAGAGCTTTAATGGGCAAGTAAATAATAAATTCATATTTCTATTTACAGGTAGAAAATCAGGAATTAAAGTAAATCAAATATAATTATAATGGGAATCCTTGGTGTGTAAGGAAAAAAAGTCAATGGTCCACAAGTCACGCCAACACTCTCTCATGTTGGTGCATAAATATCGTCAATGCCCAACTAGTCTAGTGAATTGTGAAACGCTTTCCTGAAAATTGCATTTGTCAAAATATCTGCTAATTGATCCTCGGACTTTATGAAAGGAAACAGAATCACTTTAGCTTCGAGCTTTTGTTTGATATAGTGTCGATCTACCTCAACATGTTTGGTGCAATCATGTTGAACTAGATTATGTGCAATAGCTATTGAAACCTTGTTGTCACGAAAGAGATTCATTACAGATGTAGGTCTATACCCAAGTTTAGTAAGCAACCTCTTTAACCAAATGAGTTCGCAAATTCCTTTGGTCATACCTCTGAACTCGGCTTCTGCACTGGATAAGGCGACCACCTTCCGTTTCTTGCTTCTCCATGTAACCAAATTACCTCATACGAATGTGAAGTAACCGGATGTGGATTTCCTATCTATTATACTTCCTACCCAATCTGCATCTGTGTAACCATCAATATTTAGATAACCATGTTTTGAGAACATAAGTCCTTTTTTCGGTGCAGACTCCAAATATCTAAGTATCCGAAGAACTGCATTCATGTGGTCTTCACTCGGAGAATGTATAAATTGACTGACGATGCTCACCGCATAAGCAATGTCTGGCCGAGTATGAGACAAGTAGATTAATCTTCCCACTAACTTTTGGTATTTTTCTTTGTTAGTTGAAACTTGATCGGGTATTCTCCAAGATGATGATTCTGAACAATAGGAGTGTCTATAGGTTTGCAATCTAGCACTCATGTGTCTGTCAATAAGTCTAAGACATATTTCCTTTGAGAGATAAATATGTCTTGTTGTGATCGGGCCACCTCAATCCCCAAGAAATATTTAAGTCCACTTAGATTCTTCATCTCAAATTCAGTAGCCAAATAGTCTTGTAGCTGAGATATTTCATGTTTATCATTCCCAGTAATAATCATGTCGTCAACATAGATTATTAAAGCTGCTACCTTCCCTTTCTGATGTTTCAAGAACAAATTATGAAATGTGTTACTCTATCTTAAACCATTGTTCTTCATTGACATGGTGAACTGTCCAAACCATGCACGTGGTGATTGTTTCAGTCCATACAACGCCTTTCATAATTTACTTATTGTTCCAATCTGAGTAGTATTATATCCAGAAGGAATGTCCATATACACCTCCTCCGTGAGTTCTCCATGTAGAAAGGCATTCTTTACATCAAACTGGTGTAGTGGCTAGTCCAAATTAGCTGCGAGGGACAGTAAGACTCTAACTGTGTTCAATTTTGCAACTGGTGCAAAGGTTTCTTCATAATCTACACAATAAGTCTGTGTGTACCCTTTCACCAAAAGTCTTGCCTTGTATCGCTCGATAGATCCATCAGCATTGTGTTTTATGGTAAACACTCATTTACATCTCTTCCTTTATAACTTAAACCCACTTAGGATATTTAAATACTTCAGCAACCTTTGTTGGAATATGAATAGCAGACAACTGATGCACAAAGGCCATGAATGGTTCAGAGCTTCTAAGTGGATGCATGATTTACAATTGGATACTTTGATGTCTTGCCAATATTAGGTGAATAACGTGTTGGTGGCTTTGCACGATTTTGCCAGAAAGGTAATTGGTATCTAATATATTTATCCTATAAATTCACAAGTGTAGTAGGAGTAGTTACCTTAAGGATATTCTCAAGGAAATTGGTCTGTTGGTCCTGTTGAGTTAAATGGGGGTCTTCATCTTGTTATTATGTATTGTCTGTATGTGTGGGACTGGGATCAGAAACATCTTCACATGGATCAGGTGGGTCAGGAAATTGATTGCTTTTTGACAGAGAGTAATCTCGTGTTCCAGACTCGGGACGATCGATCATTTCTGTACATATGAGAATTTCTTCGTTTTCCAAGTTGCTACAATTCTGCTCTTCACTTCGTATCTCTTCCTGAAGCGTAGAATCAGATGATGAGTTATGGAAGAACATCTCAAATTCCAGAAAGGTCACATCCAAAGTGACATAGGTACGTCGGGTAAAAGGGTGATAACAGCGATAGCCTTTCCTGATGAGTGACATAACCCACAAAAACACAAAGAAGCGCACAGAGATCATGTTTACTACATTGATTTTTGTGGATATGAATGAAAGACACACATCCAAAAATTCGGGGTATGAGTACCAAAATAGAGGGCACGGGCCCGTGTTGTGCAAGCACTTGTAATGGAGTTTTAAAGGTCAATACACTAGAAGTCATGTGATTGATCAGGTGAACTGCAGTGACAATAGCATCATCCCAGTGATGGCAATGAACATGAGCGCCAATCAGAAGTGCTCGGGCAATTTCAAGAAGATGTCGATTCTTTTTTTCAGCAACACTATTTTGTTGTGGTGTCTGAGGACAAGTCGTCTCATGAATAATTCCATGTTGTTTGAAGTAAGCCTAAAAGTCCTGATTGACAAATTCTCCACAATTGTCTAAGTGAAGAATCTGTATTTGAGCATTGAACTGAGTTTTCATCTGTTTGTGGAAGAACTGAAAACGGAAAAACACTTCGTTTTTATTTTTCAGCAAATAAAGCCATGTCATTCGTATACAATTATCTACGAATGTGACAAATCACCGAACGCTAGAAGGAGCAGTGATAGGTGAAGGTCCCCAGACATCATAGTGAATTAACGTAAACGAAGTAGTATACTTGTTTGTACTTAACGGATATGGCACACGGTGACTCTTGGCCAAAATACAAGTGTTAGATGTGAAGTCAGAATCCTTGAAACATGAGAATAAATCTGATATAAGATGCTTCATATAACTAAAAGACGGATGTCCCAATCGATGGTGCCACAACCAGATTTGCTTTTGTTTGCTATCAGAGGGATGTGTCACACTGTTAGGCCTACTGGGACTGAAGTCATCTACATAATATAGCCCCTTCTCTTAGTACAACGACCAAAAATCTCATTAATGTGAATATCCTAAAGTAAACAAAAACTCGAGTAAATGAGTACACAACAATTCAATTGTTCAGTAAGCTAACTAACGGACATCAATTTATTGGATAAAGATGGAACAAGTAAAGTATTAGAAAGTGGGAGGGATAAGAGTGCAACAGTGTCAGCTCCTATCACAAGATAAGTAACTCCATTGGCGTTAGTAATACAAGTTCGTCAGGGTTATGTAGTATTCATAAAATCATCAGGATCAAACGTCATATGATCAGTTGCATTTGAATCAATCTTATCCGAAGTATGGAATCCATAACCAATACCATTACTGGTCGTATCGCGTTGTGTTCAATCTTTGAGAGTAGCCCACCATTCGGGGTAGCCATGCAATTTAAAACAAGTCTCACGAGTGTGTCTCGGATCACCACAATATGTGCAATCTCGTCCATGTATCGGGGTCGTTAGTCAGGAAGTCATAATCTATGCAGTGGAAGATGCATAGGATAAAGGTTTAGTAGGAATCCATATCGGGATCTGAGCTTGAGTCGGGGCCGGAGTTTAGAGTGAAAGTCGAGATCTGGGTTCGAATCATAGACAAATTAAGGGTCTGGATCATCATCGGAGTCAGGGTCTGGGGGCCAGGGTCGGGGTCGTCAAATAAGATCCTGATTTAAGATCAGGTTTGAGGGTAAAGTCTGCATCTCTCAGGAGCTGAGCCACATGGACACTCAACTTGGCTATGGTTGATTGAGAAGGAGAGAATGAGTCGATGGTGCTACCTCCATGAGGGTTGAAAAAATCATCAATCCCCATAGCGGCGGCGGGGGTTTGAAACTAGAGTCAACAATTCCAAGATCGTCGCTCTGATACCATGCTAAAATATAAAACCTAATATGAGAATATTTATTTGTGGGAATTGTCTGTGTATTCTTCTCCTTATACGACGTCATAATTATAATACAACGGAACTTTAATAGGCAAGTAAATAATAAATTCATATTTCTACTTACAGTAGGAAATCATGAATTAAAGTAAATCAAATATAATTATAATGAGAATCCTTGGTGTGTAAAAAAAGAAAGTCAATGGTTCACAAGTCACACCAACAAGTACCACTCATGAATGAGGATTTCGAACTATACAAATGAAAGTAGAAAAGCTCAACTATTGAATTATGACGTTGCTAACTTTGGTTTTTTGTTTTAGTGTGTTAAAGAAAACAAAGAAACATAAATGGAAAATGGTAAAAATGAAAAATTCGGAAATTTTTGTATCGACTATTTTCGGTGCATTTAAAACCTCCAAAGTATTTGACTTTCAAAATGCAATTCTAGGTAGGGTACTCGACTCGGGGGAGCTAGCAGCTAATTAACTTGTGGAGCCTTCTAAACATTATCAACTCGGATGGGACCAGGGTGAGGGTTTGCAACTCCAATAATAGAGCTTTTTACTCTATGTCAATACTAGAGTTTCTAGTATTTGTATTATCTCCTCAACTGAGCATCTAGCGTACAATTTTTCATCGATTATATATTATTGGAGTTTCTTAGGATCCATAAAGTGAGAGGTATCCCAGTTTGTTAAGGCACATACACCTGTTGAAACTTATTTTTACAGATCATCCACCACTTCACATCTATTTAAATTGAATCTAGTTTTGGACATCAACAAGAAACCTGATGAAATCTTAATTTTGGTGAAATTTAAGACTTTGATGAAGTTTACAAGTTTAGGCATATTCATAAAAATTGTGTTATTCAATCAGGATTTTCGTAGAATCTATGAAACTCGTGAAATATTGAGGGAGGGGAAATTTTAACACATGACGTTGAGTGCAATTTTTAACCACTTGAGTTACAATAAAGGATTTGAACACGAGACCCCATATGTAGTTTTTAATCACTTGAGTTACAAGCCCCTTGCAAGCACCAATATTTGATATTAGTTGATGATACATAGTCACGTTTTCACTTTAAACATAGCACCAACGGCACATTTTAAGTCACTTTTTTCACTTTCTTACACTCATGTTTCTACATTGAAATAACACCAAATGTTTATACTAATTGGCCTTTTTGAACATATATGCTTGATTTTCTAAAAACTTCGTGGAATTGAGAGAGTTTCAATAAACTCTGCAAAATTCTATCGCTTAAAAATCCCTGTAAAAATCCATATAAATGTTGAATCCACTGCAACTCAAGTATATATATACACTGAGGAACATGAGGTACCT
This sequence comes from Prunus fruticosa, assembly GCA_018703695.1. Taxonomy (NCBI): domain Eukaryota; kingdom Viridiplantae; phylum Streptophyta; class Magnoliopsida; order Rosales; family Rosaceae; genus Prunus; species Prunus fruticosa. Next base: position 21,300,878 of record CM031921.1, read on the forward strand.
AAACTGGAATTTAGAGTCCCTTAATAATTTTCATACCAAGAAAAAATACACATCGTATTAAAAACATCCATAAGTTTTTCATTAATTAATTGTAGATTATATGCTCTTATATAGGCACGGCTCAGCCTTGAAACCAAGGACCACAAGAACATGTGATGTTGGAGATGCAGTCCATGGCAAGTCAAGCAGCCTTACTCTAGCAAGAAGGAAAAAAACACATGTTTCTCATGGTCTTCCATCTTTTCAACAATGTTTCCGTTTCTTCAGCAGATTCTAGTGGACGCTCCACCTTCTGTTTGAAACGTCGTTTCAATAAACCCTTTTTTCTCCATCCCTTCAAGCTTTTCCTGCAAAGTTTGTGAAAACCTAATCAGCACCTGCCACCTCTGACCAAGCACCTGAGTTACTTGCAGGCTCAAGCTCCCCATTTGGAAGAACATATATTTCTACAGAAACTTACAGCAAAGCTCAAAGCTATTAAACATCAATAATTAAAAGCATAGCCCTTCCATATTGCCAAATGTTTCTGTTTCCTGCACATATTTTGTTCTGATCTGCTAGGTTAAAGAAGTACCCGGTATTCACTGATGGCCTCCCTGTACATGTTCTGGGTAGCCAAACGTCTAGCGTCTCATTTACTTGAGTGATCTTTGGATAAACAGATCAGCATCCCACATATCACAACCTCTATCTAGGATGCGTCTAATCATATTGTAATGGAAGTCCATGAAGCATTTGCTGCTATTTTTTGTACACAGATGACAAGCCGATAATTTAAATTATAAAACAAGGTCATTGGCACTAATCGAATCCTAAAGAGAAAATTGCTTCCTAAGAGTATGAGCTAGCAGAAACATGTGCCTCACCCACTAGATTCAATCAAGATAATATAATAAAATGCTAGATAATAAACATTAAGTGTGGAGAACATATGCAGACCCTCTGAAAACAACTAGAAGCAGGACTTTTTGCATAACTACATATGTGAATGGAACAAAGTGATCCTTTGTAATGTTGAATAAAACCTTCAATGCAGCCATAACAATTTATCTTTTCCTACTAACCCAGTCATCTCTAGAACCTTTCAGGTCCACAACCACAATTCAGGCTATGAACAAACGCAGTATATTCGTTCCTTGTTTAAGGATGGGATTTTCAGTCTTGAAACAGTTGTTTGAGAACCCGAAATCCCTTAGAATTTATAGGCCTTCAAAGTTCTGCCCAATATACCATTCTGACTTCCATTGAATTGAAGAAGAGGATTTCTTCTATTTCTGTGGGTTGACTAACTTAAAGATATCAAAATTTTGGAGAAAGAGAAATCTGCATAGGAAAGTTTTTATGAGGCAAGTATAAAGTAAGAATGATAGCATACCTCAAGCATCATAACCCTTGATTTGTGCCGCAGAACCAGAACATGCTGAAACTGTAAACACTTTTACTCAAGCAGCAATTATCAGGGGCCAAGTACTTTCGATTCTCTAGTTGGCCTGAATTTTGATAAAGATGTCAACTAGAAGGCTTACTATCATATTTACATTCTCACAACTAGTGACACACCTGGTCAACAAGCTAAAAACCTCTCTATTTCCAAGCCAACAATGAGATTGGCCCCTGAGCTACCACTATTTTACGCCACGTCAGTCCATATCACATGTAAGAGCAATCTCAGAAATAGTCTATACAATCTTATAAAGCATTGAACTTTGTAAGGCCTTAACATGAGATAGGCAGAGCGAGGCAAGCTGACAATTTGGTCATTTTTATTTAAGAAACTATTAAAGCTTCAAAATACGAATCTGCAGTTCTTTGTGCCTGCAATGCCCAAAGAAGTATACTGAAGAACAGAGAAAAATGCTACAAAGAATATGACAGGGCTTACAAACAAATTAATTAATAAATAAAAGACACCACAACCACATGCATCACAGGTTAACTGGAGGGAGCAAGTTGTTAAATTAGCAAAATAAGATGTACAATATCAGTAGTATTTATCATCTGAGCTAGTGCTTAGGTCCTGGTGCCTCTTAGACTGGCAATGGCACATCCAAAAGAAAAGCCAAAGAGGAAAATGCAGAACATGCATCCGCAACTGTGGTGCCTCCAGCATCTCCCTTTTTCCCTCTTCAACCATCTCCCTTTCATCCAAGCTTCAACAACTAGACATTAATAACTACTAAATAACAAGGGAACATCTAAAAGAGGGCACAAAGAATGGTTGAAATGTTTAAAGTTAAACACCTCTGAACAGCCAGATTACATAGAACAAGCCCATCTGCAATAAATAATACAGAGAAATTGAAACTTGTCAATGAAAGTTCAGTAGAAGAACAAAAGGGGTAAATACTAAACAATAGTTGGAAACATCAACAATATAACTTTAACTCATTAAATTCTCTGAATAAATCATTTATAAACAATTGATAGACATGCTAATTAGCACACAAAAGAATGAGACTTGACAAGCTACTCTTCATTTACAAACAAATCAATCTAAGAAACAATGTTACAAGAAAATGTGACTGATTCTGGATGATATCAGTCAATTTAATCCCCCATCTACCAAATCCAACCAAATTCTTTTGGGATTAAAATCCTCTAGCTGAATTCTGCCAGACCTCAACAGTTTGCTGATCCTTCCGGGTCATGAACATCTTGTTCCCTCCAAAAGCCATGTTGGTTATCCTGGAACCTCCCATATCCTTCATTCTCCCCATTAAATTCTTCCTGAAGAGCCTGTCATCCTCCATCCCATTTTTACTGCTCTTCTTAGAGCCCACCACTACCTCTGACCATAGCTCAATGTTGCCTCCCTTACTACAAAACACTTGGCTTCCATGGCTTTCAATCTTGCACCCAGAACCTTCCTTCTTCCCATTAACCACTTTCTTCCTTTCACCAAGAGGAACCCATGGATTCTCTGCACCAATATTTCTCAAATCCGCAAAGAACATCCCGCCTGTATTCACACCAACTTTGAATATTGCTGATAAGTTATCAGAAACTGTGACATCCGAAAAGCAATCAACATTCTCTTTGATTTCCCAAACTACATTCCCAGACCTTGTATCCCAAAATTTAATGTTACCCAATACTCCTGAAGGTCCACTGTGAGACCCAGACGCCATTAACAGACCATAACCCGAAACCCAATTCAATTTCGTGGCCGGTATTGCTGAGTTAATCTCGGCACCATAAATTTCATAATGACCAATCTCATTAACAGGGCTCAAGCTATTTAAATCATAAACCATAATGGAATTTGAGTTCCTCCGAGCTGATTCAAAACTAGCGAAGAGAAACTCAGGTGAGGACCCAATTCCTTGCACTGTTGAGCCAGTCTTAGTCACATTCTCCCAATTGAGAGTCTCCTTCACAAACCCGTTTTCAAGGTCAAGAATTTGGAGCCCCGAGAAGTCAGTTGCCCCCACCGCGGCCAACCTCGGCGATATCGCTAGCATCGAATCGACGGCGGTGAATTGGGTCAAAATCGTCGACTTTTTCCTGAGCGACCAATCAAAAGACGTGATTTTGCTGCCGTGAGCTACATGGACCGAGCCAAACAGCGTCGTGGCAATTGCAGACGGCGAGTCTCGGCCATTCAAGGGCAAAATCAACGACTTCTCGAGGTTAAAAGCATCAAAATGAGATGGGTTCGATAGCGAATTCATCAAAAACGTTTCGATGCCATAAAAATGGGATTCGAAAATTAGGTCTTGCAGGTCTAACGCTTTGGCCTTTGAGGGCAAATTACCTGTTCTGAGAAGCGACAGGAGAATCGAGAAGAGCTCCGGGTCTCGATCAATGAACGGCGGAGCGAGTCGAGCTGAGGCTGACTCGGAAATTCGGGAAAAGAGCGAGTCCGGGCCGGCTAGGTTTAGGGTTTGCTTGGTGGTCTGGAAGAGCTGGCCGCCCACGTCTATGGTCGCTATGTTGGACTCTGACTTCATTTTCTTAAACCCATTTCTGGGAAGCGCCGATTCTGCCGAAGGTGGCATGAATTTGAGCATATTTTCCGAATTGCCTATGTTCCTCAAACACCCAGAAATGAAAATTAGTTAGAGGAGAAAAGGTTAGGATCGGAAAATGGGAAGAGAGCGGTGGCGGTGGAGGTTTCAGTGGTGGTAGAGGAATGGGTGTTGTATATAAAGGGTTTGGAGTTTTGGGCCAAAGAGAAAAGGTCGCTATGAAGCTGACTACTTCTAGAAGGTCATACCGCAGACGTTTTCTGATTTGTGGTCAACTAAAGGAGGTGGTAAAATAAAAAATTCCGAAAGTCTAAATTTTAAATTTCTAATTTCTAATTTCACCATATATATGTTTCGGCTGTGTTCACATGCGAAGAAGTTTCCTATTGGAGGCATCGAAGATTTGCAAGTGTAGAGGTCAATGAAGAGGGGCAAGAGGATCTTGGCGGCACACGTTGTTTACTTGGGCAATTTGGTAATTTGACTTGTTGTTTGGAATAAAAGAAAATAGCTGTTGAAGCCGTCCAACTTGGACCATGTAGTGAAAAACCTGGTTTGGTTTGATTTGGTTGGAAATAAATTATAAAAACAAAAAATAATGGCAAGTGTTGTTGGTTCAAAGTTGAATTGAAACTCAAACTAGCAAGAATTTTGAGTATTGACCAATTTGCTCTAATGAGCTTTCTTATTCTCCTAACATGAAAGTAATGGACTCTTCCCATCTGTTATGAGTTGTAAAGTACGAGCTTTTTCCCCTGGAGAGAGGAAAAGCATCTGCTTACTGAATATGCCTTCTCTTCTAGAACGGGTATTGTACTATCAATTCAACGGTTCTTTTTTGGCAAATTCGTGGTTTAGAGCTCGTACACGAGTGATTTTAGGAGGACTGGAATATAATCACTTCAAGTGATTTGAAGCGATCATGAGAGAAGCGAATCACTTATAAAACCACTTAGTGACCTCGAATTACAGGCATAAAGTGACTACAAAATGTCGTGGTTTGCTGAATTTTATAATACAATATGAAAATGAGTTTCAGCGTGCAAATAGACATGAGTGTCATGAAGAAGATTAGCAGTTGAACCGGTAAACAACAGCATCCCCTGTATATTCCACAAGAAAAGTCATGAAGCAAAGAGGGGTCAAAGATAAACGCAACAACATTATCAATTAGCAGTCCACTATTATTTATTAATGTAATACTTCTTATCTACTTCTATTGTAATTTAATATAATACATCAAACACATTAACCTTCCAAAAGTTGACACTAATCTCTGTGATTTTATACTATCCATATCCATACTTTGTCTCTGCACAGCTTCTGAGCTTGAATTCCAGGTCACCATGTACAAAAACAGCCTTAGACCCGGCTCAGTCATCCTGTAAAAGACTTTCCAATCTAAAACCCAAAATTTTGTCTGTAATTTGAGGCCAGTGTAGCATTAGTTTGGTCCTTGATGTCAATCCAGTTTGGAAAACTAAAATCCATGTTGTACCTCAAAATTCGAATTCAAATGTTCCACGGGATAGGGAGGCATCAAGTGAGATGCATACTAGCTAACTAACACCCGGCTGCATCATAGGGAAGAACGACCAATTCTTTGTCGGGCCATTCTCCTTGGCATCAGCCTTCTCATTTGCCCACCAGTCAGAGCCAATAGAATTACCAGAATCTCCTCCATCTGGATTAGCAAAATTAAATTCCTTGACAGAACCAAGCGTGATGGATCGCTGCTTCTGATGCAGTTGTGCCTCCTCCCCATCCGCCACGGCTTTTTCTGCTGCATAATTGGATGTCTCACCAACAGGGCAAATAGAACTGCTTACTACTTTACTAGGATCTTCTTCGCTTTGGGCCTTCACTGCATCTTCTACAGATGTTGATACAGCTTCAGCTAATGCCACTGGCTTCTTTTCCACGCATCTGATAACTTCTTCAGAACTTAAGTCAAACGAAACTCTGTGGTTGATGGAAATATCATTATTTCGACCTCTATTGTTTGATCGTGGATTTAATACAACCTCAGGGGTTTGAGGCTTTAGAAGAAAACCATCAGAAGATGTGGACTTTGCACCATCGGGGGTTACAGAACCAGATCCTAGTCTTGAACCCCAATCACGGGTGGAGAGAATATCGAGGTTCAAGAGCTTGGGAGGATCACCTGTTCGGAACTCCAGAAAATGATGACCACGAGCAGCAAACTCAAGGTCAGGGAAAGGAGAAGAAGTACCAGAACCTGAGATGCCTGAACTTGGTGATATAAGCTGACCCACTGGGCTTCCAGGGTAAAGTTGGTAAGATTGAAATTCATAGTGAGACAATGGGAATCTCTGACCACCTTCACCATTCCGGAAGTGAGGATCAAGCAGCTGGGCAAATGGAACCTCAGGTGATGAAGGTGTAGTCAAATGAACAGACTCAGGAGGAGGAGTAAAGGGAGCAGTTGATGGCTCAGTAGTTAAGGTTGAGAAAACAGGCGGTGAGACCAACTGGGTTTCATGAGCATAAGGACCAATAGCGAAAATGGAGGTAGGGCCACTAGGGGAGTACATGCTGGCAGTGAGAGAGAAAAAACCAGCTGGTGATTGTGTGGCAGAAGGAGGTTCTGATTGAAGAAATGATGCAGGAGAGGACGGAGGTGCAACAAAGGGAAGTACAATGGAAGGTGTTTGGATTGGATTTTCAGCTCTAGGAGCATCACCTCCACGGTCTGTTGTTTCTGGGACGAGGACAGCATGTCCAATTCTCTTTTTGTGTCTTTGAAATCCAAAACACCAATACATGCTCCACCAGCTCCCCCATCTTCTTTTCTGCATTTAACCAAAGCTCATGATTAAAGCAAACCTTTAATACAATAAAAACAGCATCAGTTCTCTTTTGACACTACTCTGACGGTAATTACAAACAATTTGAGTCAATTACAGAAGATCATTTCAAGATGCCAAATCCAAATGGCTGTTGGGTCACCGAAGAACAATTTATATTCTCAACTTTAAGTGAGATTTAATAAGCATTTGTGGTTCCTTTTTCCTCTGCTTTTATCAATAAGATAAGATACACATCTGTTTGACCTTTTACTCATTTATCTATCATTTATTTTCTTTTTGTTTACTTTTTCATCAACAGCAATATGCCTTTCCCTCCCTGCCCCTCCTGTCAATCTTGACTCATTTCCATTGCGGAAGCTCGATAATTATCAATTAAAGCTGAGACTCCCAATGTTAACTAAAAACTTTGTTCTCTCTACCTAGCTCTGCCTCCAATACAATGACAAATTGTAATTCAGAAGGAAACTTTTTTCTTTTTTTTGCTTTCTTGTTTGTTTGTTTCTTTCTTCATTTGGCCGTGAGTGAGAACCAATGGAAAATCACTCCAATATTCCCAAGGAAAATTTCTTGTCACTTCTATTATGATCAAACGGCTCAGTGATCCTCAAAACTAACAGTCACCAACGCTACATACTTTTGCATAAAGCAAGTCAACTCTTAAGAGACAACCCACCAGAATTCTATGAAAATTTTCACTTTCAGAAGCAGCTCAATTAATTTCCAAACCAAATTTGCCTAAAACGTAGCTCCAAAGGAATTAAACAGTACCCAGTTCATAAAAATCCAATCAAGTCAAGAAAAACACAGATTTGCAGAACACAGCTGGATCTTAAATCTCTCACAAAAACAGAACAACAAAAAAAGAAGCAAAATTTAACAAGACTAAGATTCAATACTCGAACCATCTTCCAAACAAGGTCAAATGAACATATCAGAATCGACCACAACAAAAAAGATCACATTTTTGGAAAAAATTACCTTAACGGTGGCTTGAGGCACACGGTTCTCGGCGGCTGCGATCGCAGAAGCAGCTGCGTTTATAGTCTCCAAAGCGTTGTTCCCAGTTCTCGAATCTCCATTCACACGTCTCATCTCCGTTTCTCTCTTTCACCTGAAATCGCCGCTTTTCATCGGACTTCCGAATCCGGCCGAGAAAAACGTCGAATTTTCTCCTGAAAATTGAGCCAAACAAACAAAACAACCCAAAAGCTCGAACAGCAAACCAAAGCAGAAATCTTTCTTCTTGCTGAGAGAAAGAAGAAAATTCTGCCTTCTTGGGATTTCTCGAAAATGAAAGCGAAAATGAAAAATATGAATCAAAAATCCGTATTTTGAGTCTTCGAGATTTAATTTCTCTTACTGCTGTGCTTGTGCGTGTGTTATGTACAAAAGAAAAATAAATATATAATTTTGATATTTTAGCGAATATTATATTTAATATTTGGCGTGACTGGTTTTGAGGTCAAACACGGCAATGACTTTGTTTTGTATGTGATTTTCGAACACCCCAAACTTTAGCTTAAGGTTTATATATTCGATTATATTAGAACTAAGGGAATCTTAAATTTACTGTATTACCCCTGCTGTTGTGGTTGTTTTTTATTTTTTTAGGCTAAGAAAATGGAATACAACACAAAATCCCAGCTACAACTACTACTAGTGATCAAAATCTAAAGGCAAAAAGGCTGGTCCCAACCCTGAAAGATTGTACGAAACGACTAAGAGAGGCTAAAGAATCTACTATGAAATTCACCTCTTTATACACATGATTGAAAGAGATCTCGTCAAACAAATTTACTAAATGATGAATGTTGCGAATAATTGTACAAATACGTAAGCGCAGTACGTAATCCCAATATGCATTTATTAGGAACAACAACTTCGAATATTCTTTGTTTAAAGCGCAAATTAACCCTTTTTTTAAGGTTTGACCCACATCTAAGCACACTAGTTTTGCCCAAATTTCTCGCACCAGCATAAAGAGGAGAACTTGAACAATCTCAACAAAACCAAAAGGGTATTTCAGCATAGATGTGATGTGATGCACATCATATGTCCATAAGCAACAGTAATTACTGGTGGGGGATGAGGGCAGTTTTGTCAATTTCTGTACTACAAGGACAATTAGTGATGGTGTTAGTTGGGGATTAATTAGTTATTTGTTTTGTTCAAGGACAGAAAAGGTTTTAGAGGTATTTTGTCAAGGTGTGAAGTGTGCACGTGTGGCCATCCAGTTGTTCTTGACGATGATGATGGCTTTCGTGCGCAACACCAACAGCCCCCACTGCCTAATGAGAGTGGGGCCTACGTCCCAAAATTCTCCCCCTTTACCCGCCACTTTAAACTAACTTGCACGGTTGGTGCATCTCTCACTTACCCTCCCCTACCCTTTTTTTAATGCCTTTACTTCCTACGAAGAATCTTTTGTGAATTTGATGCCCCAAAGAGCCATAAAAGCCACCCCCTTTCCTCACATAACCAAAGGGTTAAAGGCCATGTAACTCTCATGCAATGGAGTATACAAGATTCGAAAGCCAATTATGTGAAATTTACATTAAAAACTCAATGGTACAAGTGAATTTCAATAATAAATATAGAAAAATATACCTAATTAATAAACGTAATGAGCATTACCCTCAAATACATCTTTATACATAAATAAAAACTTATGAAAAACAAAAACAAAACAACAATACAACACAAAAATAATAGCATAAGCTTACCCACAAATATTAATATATTATCAACACATAACCAAAACTCATACTATACAACTCATTTCAAATCCTAAAAATTAATAATAACCCAATTCATAGAGAGAGAGAGAGAGAGAGAGAGAGAGAATTCACAAAATGCGATGGGTAGCTGCCCAACCTGCCCTCCAAATATGTCCGCCAATGCTCTCATGAAATTAATGCCAATTACAAAATCTTATACTAACATCTCCCTTCTTACTTTTCAATCTTTTCATTATTATACACGCCACGGATAGATACAATCACTCTCAAATTATATGTATCTGATCACTTTTCATTATTATACAGGGATACATATAATTGCTCTCAAATTATATATATATATAACATAAGTGTGGATCAAATCTAGGACGTCAAAGTTTACAAATTTGTGTCATGGCCGTTATTATTTGTAATTTCGGGAATTTATTATGTGTTATTTATATTTAAGACATCTAAGTTTACAGTTTACGTTAAAATCGTCACTTTATCAGTGAATTACTCTCGTGAATTTCTTTACAATAAATGAATTCTAGGTTTCTATCATTCAAGCTTTTTTGTTCAATCCCATGTGTGATTGTGTCAAAAGCATAATCATTATCAATACCTTGAAGGCTTGGACACAAGCACCCACTAGTAGGCATATTGTTTACAACCACATGTTTTGGAGGGTAAGAAAAAATGATTCTAGTTTTATCTAAAAGTGGGAATAATGAGTTATCTAATATGCTTTTGGGGTATGTCATTACTCATTAGTATGTTTCTTAGAGCATCTTCAGGGAAGAGGCAAAAGAATAGGCAAATTTTATTTGCCTTGCCACATCAGTATTTTCATACTTCAAGGGAAGAGACAAATGGGTAGACAAAATATACATACTCTTCCCAACAAGGCAATATTACCTACTCCAAGAGATGCTCTTAGTTCACCATATTTTAATGAGTGACCAAAGTTTGGTACAAAAGGATAAAGGCTTTGGGATACCTCAACTCAACAGGAAATTAAGTTTTAAAAGCTAAAAGCAATAATAAAGGGCTACTTTTGACTCTTAAGAACACTAATTATGCAGAGTTGATTGGCATTTTTTCACATTATTATTGCAGTTCATGAGTTAAACTTTTGTTGATTGGCATTTTTTCACATTATTATTGCACTTCATGAGAACTTTTGTTGCTTGGTCAAAAACAAAAGTAGAAAAACATGGTTGGAAATTTTGGAACCTGTATATCCCATGATATCGACTTTTCTAAGACTTTTGGAAAGAAAAACCTTTCTTATATGTTATACATAGGTAAGCTTTTTCTTGCTAGGTCACATCTCACGTGCCATGGGCGTGACCATTCAAAGTTTTCAATTAAAATATTGAGTAGAGACAAGAGTCTACCATACCCTACTTTAAAAAAAAAAAAAAAAAGCTAGAGATATTTAATTGAGAACTGTTGTTTTGTTTCGTGTGGGTAATATAACAACAATAATAGTAAAATATATTTAATTGACAGAATCTCACACCTAATATTCTGACAGTAATAATTTTTAATCTAAAATTAACATTGCAAAGTAGAAAAGGACTAGGGCCTAACTTAGATAAGGGCCTCTGACTCTCATCTTTTACTACCCTGCTATGGGTTTTTGGTTTTTATCAGTAACCAACACAGAAAAACTGGCTGAGGGAGTGAGAGCTTAGCAAATTTATAAAATATTCACTTTAAAATGCATGAGATTATCATCTTTGAAGGAACAAAAACTCTGAAAATTGCAGATTTTTCTTGGATCAAGTTAGAGGAAGATGTTTTTTTTCTTCCCCATCTGTTTTCAGTTTTGAGTAAATGAAAAACCAATAATCATTCACATAATTTCTAGAGACAGATGAAAGAAAAGAAAAGAGGAATTTCATAACTATAACTTGTTTCAGATATAATGGTAAACAGGCAATTCTAATAGTATAACTGTAGAGAGTAACATAATTATTGTGAGGGCTCTCTGTCCTGGATAACAAGTCAAGATTATTATTTCTCTATATTACAGGAAGGGAATGATACACATGCATGCAGTTTCTCATCCAAAACCAAAATTTTAAGTAGCCAAGCTCTTGGAGGCAATCTCAAACACATTTTCGGACAGTCCATTGGTAGACAGTATCTTCTCCAGCTGTGCCTGAAAACACCACACCATGTGTTCTATTACCATGCTGCTCCGGAATGGAAAAATATCGATATTGCATACTAAAGATTAATCAATGTTTCTGTTCGGACTACATTATGTTCTGCAGTTCGAAAAACAACGCAATACCCAGCAAATGTGCTCTGGAAAAGATAAGAAAAATATGCTAGTAATAAGAATGATAAATTGTTACCTTGGCAAGATTTTGCCGGGTTTCATCATAGCGCCGAAACCTTGAGAAGGCCGATACCATGCGGGAGGCCACCTGCAAACAATGACCAAGGACGTTATTAGGGAAGAAATTACATTATAACGAAAACCAAGCAATTGATAATAAGAAAGCGTCCTTCAAGAGGATTCTCTGAAAATACCTGAGGATTTATTTTATCTAATTGCATCACAATTTCTCCCAAAAACTTGTAGCCTGACCCATCCTTTGCATGGAAATTCACAGGAGAACCGCAGAAACCTCCAATGAGTGAGTACACTTTGTTTGGGTTGCGCAAGTCAAATGCTGGGTGGCTTAAAAGGTTCCTCACATTCTCTACATTACCGGGAACGTCAGACATGGCTTGAAGTGCAAACCATTTATTCACAACCTGAGGAGAGGAATACAAAATTACAACAAAAAAGGAGAATCTTTTACTTGCATAAATTAGATATGTAGGAAATCATGGGAAGGGTTATAAGTACATACATGCTAAACAATAAAACATTTAACTAATTAGTTAAACGTACAGCCATACTGAACAAGAAAGCAATTATCACAGAAGTAGGAAAACTATGGGTAGCGTTAGTAGTAGCACTAAGTTACCTTTTTATTTGGGGGTCAAATAGCACTAAATTACTTAGTAGGCAAAGTTAAATTGAAAAATGTGAAAAATGCAAATAATAATAACTAAATAAATAAAACATGTGATATAGGATAACGGATGGTGATTTTACGAGACTTTCAGAAATTGCTTGGTGAAGAAGAACAGAAGTCTGAGCAGAATAGACTATAAGCAACTATCATAGAGCATCATGAGTTCAATCTTGCCTTACAAAGGGAAATTAAAATCACAGAGCATTGGGTGATTTTATTCCATTAAATAAATTCCTTACAAATGCAACTTAACGATGGGGAATTACAGGTTTAGTGAACATCAAACAGGTTATCATTCGTTGCATGTATGTAATGAAGCTCAGACAAACATACAGACGGGGAGGGAGGGAGAGGATGATGCACACCAAAGAACTAACAAAACAGAACTCATTCTAGCAATTTAAGGATTATTAAGTTGGACAGAGTTTTACCAAATAGTCCTCCTGCCACTTGCTATAGAAGTCGGCCAGAATATCATCACGAGTTTTACCAGGGTTTTGTGCTATTGCTGCTAAAGCTGCAAACTGATCAGTCATGTTTGTAGCACTCCTATACTCATTCAGCACAAGCTCAGTACACATTGAATCTTCAAAGGATGCAAGATATGCTACAGATGAAACAAAATATAAGCAGTCAGTCCATGAAAAGTTAACTTCACCAATATTGAAAACATTATGTTTCAAAAGAGCAAAACAGACCAAGAGCAATATTTTTCAGAGCACGCCTGGCCAAATTAGGGTGGTCAAACACATACTCTTTGGTGCTCCTGTTGTTTTCAACCTGTGAAACATATAAAGTTCAAGTTGGTTCTTTGTAGAACAGAAAAAGTAAACAAAGAACATGATAAATTGCTCTACAGAATTCTAGGTAAATCAAAAAATGTCATACTGTGCTAAGAAGCTCTGCTTTCAGTTCATGGGCAAGCTGCTTCCTGATAAAAGTACGAACAGCATGAACAGCATCAGGATCGGCAACTTCCATCATGTCCATTATTTCTCCTTCACCTGGCAGAGTGATTGCCTTTGCAACAAATTCCTATTCGACCAAAGGCAAATATAGTTCACTGATACATCAATTCTCCTGGACATTACAAAAATATTTGAAAGGAAATAAAGGGCACCATCATACTTTATCCAAGCTTAAGTCAGATAGTATGCTTCTGAGCCCATGCACAAACTTGGGATTCAAAACCAAAGGTTTGTTTTGTTGAAAATCAGCAACCAAATTAAGCATCAGCCTGCGCGCCAGCACTTGTCCAGCCTCCCAGCTACAACACAAATATAAACAAGTTTTAAAACATATAAAAAATCAAACAGAGGTTCATCCAATGATAATGGAGTTTTACTGCTTTGCAAAAGACAAACCGGTTGAATTCATCTGAATCATAAGCAAGGAGTAAAAATAGATCACTATCTGTGAGATCAGTTTCTAGACGAATAGGTGCACTATAACCCCGGAGCAAAGACGGAATTGGCCGCTCAGATACATCTGAGAAGACAAACTCTTCTTCTTTCTGCATAGGATAGTAAAAGCGTATCTATTAATATGGGGAAGACTGACCAGCAACAACTTGCCATGACTATTTCTCAAAGAGGTAGCCAAGCCATTACACTACAAGCATTTAGTGTCCATTTAGAAAAACCAATTCTGCACTCCAACACCTCTATGTTTCCCCAATATACAACATAGGGCAAAATAGTGTTTAAATAACTCAAAGACAACAAATTTTATAGCTTTGTATTTAACATGTTTGAAAGAGATTTCAGTTTTACAAGTTAGTAATAATATGTCCACAAAAAAATTTCTGTAAGATACAGTCCAGCTACTAAGAATACATAAATGGGATACGAAGGATATTATTGTTTTATAAATATAACCCCTAAAGTGGGGGGGGGGGGGGGGGGGGGGGAGAGAGAGAGAGCCAAACACAATATGGTATGAGTCCAAATAAAGATGTTAATAATTTAAAGAAAAGCTTAAGATGGAAAATCTGCGCCCAACCTTCGTTACTCTAAGAACTGTTGTGTAGACTGGCTGACCATTGTTAGCAACAGACTGCAATGTCCCATCATGATGCACGGAGGAAAGAGGCACCTCCTTGCCGGTTGAGTCAAGCAAACCTACAGCCACAGGAATGAACATGGGTTCTTTAATGGGCTGCCCTGGAGTTGGTGGTACCTCTTGACTGATCATGTCCACATCAAACAGAGCTAGTTAGCAGTGCCACCAATCAAAGAGATAGATAAAGACAACACAGAAAATTATACTCTGTTTATATACCTAAACTTCAAAGAAAATGTGCGGGCTTCAGCATTGTAAGAGGATGCAACTTTGACAACTGGGGTCCCAGCTTGTGAGTACCTACAGTTTCATAATACTCCATATAAGCATTAAACCCATAAGGAAACTCAAAGTCTGGTACAGATAAAGATGCACACCATAGTAAGAAATTAGCAAAATCTGCATTGTTAGCATCTCGCATGGCAGCAAAAAAGTCTTCACAGGTTACAGCTTGTCCATCATGTCTCTTGAAATAAAGATCCATGCCCTGAAATGGGGAAAAATAATATAAATTGACTTTGCAAAATGGTCAACCTCAGAATATGAAGTATATATTGTAATCATTCAAGGCTTCTCAGTCTTACCTTTCGGAACCCTTGACTTCCAAGTAAAGTTTTGTACATCCTGACTACTTCAGCTCCCTGATAAAGTTGGACCGTTAGAATAAACCATTGATACTAGCAATAGCTTTTGTGCACATGCGTACACGCACAAAGAGAGAGAGAGAGAGAGACCTTTTCATACACCTGCCAGGAGAAAATGGAATAACAAAGGATAATTAGATATCTTCTCTACGATTTTAAAAAAAAAAAACAAACAAAAGATAAAAAGAATAGTTGCTAGTCCCTACCGTCACTGCAAGTAGAAGTTGGTGAAGGCCCAAAAGTAGAATCATTTCCAACACGGTTGCACAAGAAACCCAAATATCTCAATATTGAGAGCACAAATTCCTATGACAACCAAAAAAATGCAGCGACCTTTACAATAAACAAATTATTGGAGAAAGAAAACTTGCCTGTATAGAAGTTATCCATCTGCAAGAAAGAAAAACAAAATGAATATGATTTGGAGGCAATAGTTAAAGAAGTACTAGAATATGATAACTTTGAATGAGCTACCAAATAAAAGATCATATCTGACCTTGATGTAAGAATGTGGCCGCACAGGATGAGCCATGGGACCAGCATCCTAAAAGACCAGAAAACATATATCAGGACTTCAATTTGGCACATTACACCACATCCTTAGAACATCAAATGCAAACCCATCCTCAATGGATTCACAACTCGACTCCTAAGCTCATCAAATAGTATGATATAAAATAGAAAATGTCAATTAGAAGTTCTAAAATTTACATAACCAAAAAACTGAAAAATAAAATAAAAAACCTGTGGGAACTGATAATTTCTAAGTTTGGAAACATCAGAAATCCGCTTTACAGGGCGACTCCCCATATCAGATGAAAATTCCTGCATATTATGAATATCATAATGAGCAACAGTCCTCATGTCACAAGATCAAATCTAGAAATATATTCTATCAGTATATATATGCCACTATGCCTTGGGGTAAAGATAAAAAGTTATACCTGATCACGGAAAACAGTTAGACCCTCCTTTAAGCTGAGCTGAAACCAATCACGACATGTCACTCTGCATATATGTTAAACATATTCTTGTATTAAAAATGGTTGTGGAAACCTAATGTGTGAACACTGAACCCACTTTCAATAGATTACAGACTTCAATATAAATGTCAAATCAGATATTTGAGAAAAATAATTGGATTACATGGACAGGTGAAGGATGTAAACAGAAAAAAGGGAAACAAAGCACATAGCACAGGATGCATATTCTCCAAAAAAATAATTTGTAATGCTGGTATACAAACCAACCTGTTGCCAGTCCAGTTATGGAAATACTGCAAAACAAAAATGGATAGAAACAAAAATTAGCGTTAATTTGCTCTCTGCCATCCGAATCAAAATTGACATAGCATGTTGCTTTGAGCTTTATTTTATATATGTGAAAAACAAACCTCGTGGCCAATAACTCCCAAAATGGCTGCATAGTCTGCATCAGATGCAGTTTCTGGAGATGCCAACACAAGTCTGGAATTGAAGATCTGTAGAAATTTATTCAATTGTTATAATTTGAAACAACAATATGGAACTCGGTCATTATCACAAAATTAGATTCTAAAAAGGAAACATACATTCAAACTCTTGTTTTCCATAGCTCCCCTGATAATCAAATAATAACCAAAAGTATCAGTGATTAAACAATAGAATGAATCAAGTTAAAGAAATGAAAACATTAGTCACTTTCCACAATAAAATTTTGAATTTTAGATGTCCGCATACTTGGTATTTTATTAGAAAGAAATATAAAACATACATGTTAAAATCTGGAACAGCCACAATGTTGAATAGATCCAGGTCATACTCAAGACCGAAAACCTAATAGAAAAATAGTCATGTGAGCAGAGCACAATAAACTTTGCAACCAATATCAATAAAAACTTTATATCAAAACCAATAATCTTTATAAACATAAAGAAACCCACATCCTCATCCCACTTCATAGCTGCCTTAAGCGAATACATGGCATGTGCAGTTTTTGGCACATCTTGAGCAGGGGTCCAAATCCTCAGAGCCACCTTTCGACCCGAACGAGTAACAAATGTGTCATCTCTGCTCTCAAGCTGTCCAGCAACCAAAGCAAACAAGTAGCAGGGTTTCTTGAAGGGATCCTCCCAAAGAGCAAAATGTTTATTACCCTGAACCAAAAGCACAAGATTACAATGAATAACAGTACAGTAAATATCCATGTACCGCACTTTTTAGTAAGTGATGCTCACCTCTAGGTCTCCCTGCTCTATGAGATTTCCATTGGACAACAACACTGGGTATAACGATTTATCAGCTTCTATGCGGCATGTATATTTTGCCATTATATCAGGACGGTCCTGTTCCAAATGAAATGCAATCAATACAGCAGAAGTTGATTGACATTTTACAACTGGACGACTGGAATAAATAATAAATTTACCAACCTGATAGAATGTAATTTTACGAAAACCCTCAGCTTCACACTGTGTACAGAAATTCCCAGATGTCTTGTAAAGCCCCTACAATAAAATTAATCTACAGTCAGAGAAAAATAATACCATTTATCAGGCATAAAAATTGTAGATATGAAAATATGCACCTCTAATGATGTGTTCTTCTCAGGATATGTCTCTGTTAAAATTTCCAAAGTAAATGTACCACTAGGTAGTGATTTTAGTGTCAGATGGCGTGAATCCAAGTGGTAATCCTCCTCCTATCATGGGGGAAAAAGCAATAAGCATGTAAATCATACCAATTCTAGAAAGAGAGAAGGGGTTAGGAAAAAAAGGAATCAGCACATGGAATATTAATATGACAGGAAAAGCATGCTCATGATCTCAAAGTTCAGGTAAAATATCAACTAAAAGTGGCAACTTAAACTATTAATATTAAGAAGTAGCCTTTCTATGCATTTAATTAAGGAAGAAGATTGAGTCAATGCTTGTATTTTTCAGAAAGCAACTATGAAACTAAGCCGAGAACCAGAATGGCACAAAAGAAATTACATACCTTTAATTCCTTGCTGTTGATTTCGAACTGAGAGTAACTTAAGATCTTGCCCATCAAGGACCAAAGGGGAAGAAGAGCCTGTAATATAAAATAACAAAAATGTATTAAATAGCAAAAAAATGGCTAGGCATCCTTCTTCAAAATCATATGTAGCATAATGGAAAAGACAAGCAAAGATAGATGTAGAGCATCGCTCCAGAAGAAAGATAGAATTTTATGACTAGCAGAATAAATTTGTTCAAATGACCAGGAAGTTAACACAGTAACAAAGACAGAGATGCTTTTTACCAATGAAATACTAAATGAGAAGAGTGTGGGACTACCTTCAACTCTGGGGAACACAGCTATTTTTGAACTAACAATTGTTTTCTCCGCACCAAGCGAAAAATTCAAATCCACCTGAAGTAGTAGCTCCATAAGTACACAGAAGTTCCGCATACAAAAGATCAGAGACCAAAACAATATATAGTAATTTGATTTAATAAAGTGTAGTATACCGAGTCAAAGTAGTAGTCAGGCAATTTGTAATCCTTCAAGAAGATTTCTTTTGGTGCACCCATTTTGGATTCGTCAACTTGCTCTGGCAAGGATTCTGTGGCAACTGAGCAGATTAGCCTCCTGCTCCCTTGTTTATCCGTCTGAAATGAGTTCTAGATTTGCACGTGATTAAGAAAGTTATAAGAAAGAAACAACTACAAGACTGGTATGGTGCATATTTATACTGGTACAACACAAAATACAAGGGCATAACACATACAAATATGAGTATGTGCAAAGAAATATCGGAACACGTAAACAGTTTCCAGTAAAAACATTTCAACTCACAGGAAATGAAGTACAAGGAAAGCGATAATTCCTTCGACACTTGACCTGAAAACCTCAGTTGATTAACAGAGTTCAGAATCCCTTCGTTCAAATTTTAAAGTTGATATGATAAAAGTCAGCACTGAAACATAATACTTTGGAAAAAAGAAATCACAGAAGTAACCAACGAAAATAGGGGAGAAAAAATCACAAACCTCTGAAGTAAGAAAACGCCTGTATCTGGAAAGGCTTTTAGATGAATTCCCCAATAAGCTAACACGGCGTGTACATCGAAGCTGAAAAGCGAAAAAAAAACATTCATACAAGTGAACCAAGGAAAAAAAAAAATGATACTCGAGCAATTTTATAGACATAAATCATATTCAATCTAGACCATTATAACATGCTCACTCGGGCGATTGTACAACACATGGATATGGCATTCTATACATCCTAAAGAGAATAATAAATAGCAGGCAGGAGATGAAGAGACAGCTGGAGTAAGGAATCCGAATTCCTAGTCCAGATTTCAAATATGCTTACGCGTTTAATTTGGAAATTGAGTAGAGTATCTCACACCAGTGAGACGGCTTGCAAGTTACAACCTTTTAATAGATTTTAACACACAGACGACTGATATACACAGAGTAATCACTATCATCGATTAAAGAAATGGGATATAGGCAATCACAGGAGCAGATGAGATCAAACCAAACAGACTCGTCCTCACAACAGCAGAACTCTTGCATGGCAAAACCAACCGAGCCATTCAATTCAAAATCCCAAACAAAGCTACTCTAACACTGATCCTCTTGAAACCCAATAAGGGGTCGAAGCTCTAAACGAAAACCCAGATGCCCAAGACCCAATATAATCCACCAGAGGCTGCAAAGAGGCCCTTAAAACCCTAGATCAAAATAACCCAGATGAAATAACAGAACCCATTTGCTCCTCCTTATAAAGGATATATGGATAATGCAAATTATGGACACCAAAATTCAATAAAATAATAAACAAAACAAAAATACTCCTGGGTTCAAAGAAATCTGCAAACGATTGATAGAAGAACTTTGAGAGAGAAATTGAATAGTTTCTTCTGCATTACCTTGTTTGATTTAATGATCAAAATCCAATGGAAGGGGATTTAAAACAACCTGGGATATAGAACCAAATGATAGAGGTACCCTACAGAAGCTATTTATTATAGGACAAAACAAATATTATTATACTAAATTACCTAATGTTTTGTGTAGAAATTTGATGATAAATCATTTTCCTCTTTTTTGGCAAAAACATACGATGTCCTATTGGCCAATGCTGGGCTGCATGACTGGGTTTAGTATTTTTAATATTATCTATTAATTTCATGGGTTTGTTTGTGTTCGATAATAACTGTATCACTTTTGTTGGGCTTTAATCATATGGCCCAAATCAAAAGGTTGGCTTCTGAACTTAATCAAAAAATACATCCAAAAATTTTATCAATACACCTACCAAGTCATTCTATAGTGAGGGCATTATCTAAGGACCTTAGATGAGGCCCTATTTCTTAACTGTTAAATCAAACTAACCAATTATTTGATTCAATAATTAAAAAATAGGATCTCATCTAATGATAGAATTCTACTACATGTAACTGCGGTCCCAAGTTTTTGTTTTAAGAAAAAAGATAGACCCAATCTCCAATATTGGATCTAGGTCAGGCCGCAGACTTTTCAAGCTAAAAGGTGGTAAGGGAGTGCTACAATGAGGAGGTTGTTAGTGAGGGGGGTTGTAGGAGGGGTTCAATCCCACTATCCAAAAAGAGAGAGAAAATATTGGACTTAAATTCTTTTAATGATTGGATGGTTGGATTGATCCAATGTCTACTTTAAAAAGCTCAAATTTTGGGCTTTGAAATGGGTTTATGCCAAAAGCCCAAAGATCAATGGAAATAATGAGTTCTACAACTAATGCACTTATTAACTTCTTTCATGATGCTATGTGAATTGTTTGTGTGAATAGGGCACTCCATGCATGCATGAATTTGATTTGTAACATTTATTTTTAGATCCTAAATTAAGTATCCTTCTTCAAACAAGTACCAATTTATATCAAAGATGTCATCAATGCATGATGCATGTCACACCAAAAAAAAACTTCTAAACCCCATGGAACCATGAGTATATGAGAGTAGCAGGGAACAAAATTAAGCAGAAGCATAGGTCAATATTGCAGCAAAAACCCCTTTTGACAGTCTGAAAAAACTATCCTCAATTATTTGCATTATGTAAAGTTAGTCTTTGAGTATTTCAGTCCCACCCAGAATCTATGCAGAGATTATTTGCTTGTCTGCAGAAAGCACACTGAAATTTGGGCAAAGGTCCAGCCAATCTCCCTACTTCCCTGCCAATATTTGCTACATTTTAGTCTACTCATACTCCACAAATATTCATTCCAAATAAAAATGCTCCAAAGTGCATGCCTAGAAATTTTAGAATATTATTCAATGCCTTGTTGTTTGGCTGCTTGCATTATAATATACACTCCTTGTTGCAGGCCACTTTTTGTGTAGGGAATTAACTCAATGTGAATAATTAGACCCCAGAAAAGTTCCTAGGTGGTCCTTTTGAGGGATCCTTTTGTTCCTACTTCTTGTATAAAGTTTGAGCCTATGCCATTTTCCATGTTCATTACTTTGTGTGCCACTTCCTCATAGCTGTGCTCAATTGTTTAATGTTGAGAGAGATAAGACCATTGCTTTAGCCAAATTTAATACAAATTTCAAATTGAACTCTCAAGATGGTTTGTTTAATCTAATTTGATTCAAGTTCCACCTGTCAATTTTGAACAGTAGAAACAAAACAAATTTGGTGGCCTCTTAAGAACCTTTCACTTCTTTATGTAAGTGTTTTTTTTTAATACAAGCGATATTGTAAGGAAAATCTAACATAATACTTCAAGTACATAAATAAATGTTCTTAACTAACTAAGTTACAAGCCCCTTAGCCATCTACAATCATAAGGCTAAATGTAGTCCAGGGCTAAAAATTTAGTCCTCCAAAATATTAATTTTTTAAAGAATAATGCATGGCTAAATTTTTCCATCTCCAAGGATCCAGGGTTATATTTTAGGATCCTTCATATTTTATTATATATATCCAGCATCAACTTACCTTACTATTGGCTTTTAAAAAGCAAATGCATGGGCTCACAAAAATTTGGCATAGACTAAAGGTGGGCTATATGTGGCCTAGTTGGAGATGAGTTTAGCCCATGACTGGAGATGAATTTTGTATTATTTTATGGCTATATTTGGGATATAGCTCATGACTGGAGATGACCTTAGAGCATCCACAATGGGATGATGTATATGGAGGTGTATGTTAAATATACACCTCTTGTCACTGAAATCGTCTCCAATGGGGAGATGTAAAGGGTTGTAAATATACATCATCACCATGAAGATGTAAAATAAAATGTACATTTACATCTATTTTTACATCTTTTGGAAGCAGGACCCACCGAGAAAAAGAAAAGAAAAATAAAGAAAAAGTGGCTTTACATCTATTTATACATATTTTCCCATTGAAGCAAAAAACATATTTACACTTGCCGGAGGTGTAAAGGGGATGTAAAAGTGGCTTTACACCCCTCAACGTGGATGCTCTTACATTTACCAGTAAACTATCAGTATAATATTATCTCTTTTCATCACGGGAAAATATTTCAAATTCAAATCTCCCATTCTAACTATAAAAAAAAAGTACAGCCAGTACTTTTAAACCAGAGTCAGTAGGTTTATTTATTAAATGCTCAAGTCCCAATGAATTTGTTCAATAAACAAAAAGTTATTGCCACCCAGAAAAGGAACTTAGGCAACTTCCTGATTATGGGCCTCATTGCAGGCTGGTCTTGCAAATAACACCAACACTTATTTTTGCACAAAGATTTATCTACCAAGAAGCTTTATTTTTCTTCTGATTTTTCTTCATTCCCCATCTAACTTTGGTCACTTTGCAACCCGACACTGACATGCATATGATTTTATAGATTTTGACCTCAAATCCTCTAGTTGCTGTCTAATTAGTTGGAACTTGGATGTATATATATGTTGCTCAAAAGTGGACAAGTGTTTATTGTTGGAGTTGATTGGACAGAACTTAGGATAGTGATGGGTGACAATTGAATTCCCTCCTATGGCCCCCACTTATCATGCAATTTGCAAATGCCATGAATGGGCCTTAAATGTGCATTTCAAATTTTTTTTTTGTTTTTGGGCAAAATAGAAAATTATAAAAAGGGTAATCCTTAATGAAATATCTCATATGTTAGAGCACTTTCAGCAGTTAGCCCATTGTCATAGCAAGGGGGGTTAGGGCAGCTACTATTTATGTGAATAGTGACTGCCCTGCTAAAAGCAATATTGGTTTCCAGCAATTGTCATGGCAAATGGCAAATACTATTTTTTTTTTTGTTTTTTTCACAAATTTTTTTACCTAAATAATTAATTTGGACAATATTTTCGAATAAGATTTTTGGGTTCCTACGTGTCAATACTATTCATATCTCATAATCTGATAAAATTTTTAGTTTCAAATTTTAGATAAAAAAATTTCAGAATTTTGGTAGGTATTTATAGAAAGAAAAAAAAAATCAAAATTTTTGGGTATTTTTTCAATTTTTTATTGCATAAAAATTGGCTGCCGTTGGATTGGAGGAAAAAAATAGATCGGAGATCCCAAGTGCCGACACATGGAAGCTAGCCGTTGGGGGTACTGTAGCGAGCGCGTAATTTTTTTTTTTTTTAAATGTTGGCGCATGCGTTGATTTTGGACGCTAGGGTTCGACGTCAGCGTGACGTCATCCCAAAACTCGGGTCAGCCCTAGTTGTTGGGTCACACACTCTGCCTGGGCCATTTTTTGTTGCTGGAAATAGATTTTGGCCCAACCCCACCCCCCAGCCCTCCCCCTAGCCTCCTTGCTGGAAGTGCTCTTATACAACAAAGGAGGAAAGTTTTTCACAGACATATACTACCTAGTTGTTATGGGGATTCGAATCTTAGACTCCTGATCTACAAGTGAATGCCATTTTCCATTAGTAGTAGATTATTAATTTAGATTACATATCGAAATCGACAGTCTAACAACTTAACACAACACACAATTTAAGAAGGGAGCTGATTTCCCCACTCCCCTTTTTCCCACTCTTTTTTTTTCCACTTACACTCCCTATAAATTAATGTAGGGTAAAGGTAGAATAGGAAAGAGAAGAACAAAATTGATTAAAAAATATTAAAAAATAAAATGAAGTGTAAGCGGAGAAAATGGAAATGGGGAAATCATATCCCTTTAAGAAAACAATCTTTTTTAAAATATGATAAAATAATAAGTTTTTGTCGTGGCTACCAAACATTAGAATAATATAAATCCATCTATACTTTGAATACTAGTGATGTGTTCACAAGCTGTCTACAATTTGTGGGGGTAATGTGATGGTGGTATATTTTTGCTCACCATTTTAACCAAAGGTATACTATCATCATTCTTCTCAACACTTCACATGTGTCCATTAGTATAATCATAATTAACTCTTTACTTTGTATTTATGCAACTATAGTTATGTTAATAGACGCGTGTCAAATGTTGAGAATGGTGGTAATGGTACATCTTATGTTAAATTGATGAGCAAAAATGCTTTGATGTGATGGGCAGTTGTGGATTTGTGTTCAACACCATTTCAAACTTTAAAACTTCATTTTTTTTTCTCTCTTTAGATCCTGAGAGTGATGCCAGGTGTTGCAATCTAGGCCACTGATTGCATGAAGAATAAATGAGTACCAACAGATCATAGCTCTCCATTCGTGTGTGGTGCCACATGGAAGCATGTGCTCTCAAGAAAGAAGTAGCAAAAGAGTGTTTTGGACTGATGTTGAAAGAGCCAAATCCCCTATGATTTAAGTCAACTTTTGCAGTCCTTTAATTGGCAGGATAGAGATGTTATCTTACTGCATTAATGATTCATGGAGCAGAGATAATATAACGTGTATCCAAAGACAGAGAAAATTTGGTGTGCATAGTTTTGATCAAATAAAACCTCCATTACTTGCCAAAAGAAGAAAAACCTACCTTTTTGCTTCAAACGATCAGCGTACCTGTCGTTCGAATGGAATTAAAATAATGAAAATGAAAGGAACACTTCAACTTCTATTCATTTTAAATACAAGTCAAGATTAAAAATTTGATTATATGTCGTACATATTAATCTTGTCGTAGATTATATTATAACACATTAATTAATAACACTCGAGTGTTATTTTACACTCAAGGTTTTTTTTTCACATATTACTGTACTTATAATCGAAATACCTTAAAGTGTGTTCAAAAGAAAATAGCAATATGTAATGTGGCATGATTGATTGCTTTGCAAAGTTTTGGGGGGAGGAATTTGGCATGAAAACTGCCAAACCTGGCAAACTTAGGCTGCTAGCACACCACACATTAAAGGAAGGACATGTTTTGGAACTATGCGTGTGCTTGTTCTTGTACTATGTTGCACTCGACATTCATCATGATATAGATTTTTTAAAATCAATTCATCAATGAATCTAACCCGTTTCTTTTGGTAGAATGAACCTAAGTTTTTTCACATCAAAAGGGCCCTATGCATTATGCTTACAAAAACTGGTTAAAACTAGAACTTTGCCCCATCCAATTTAGTCACTCCAACATTACATATTTTTTGGTAGGATAATTATAGTGGTCTTTTGTTGGTGAGAGGGATCACTCATATGATAATGTAAAGCTTTGCTTATTTACCTTCTATTTTGCTGTGAATTATGTTGTATTGTTCTACATTTTCTTATTATTCTTCTTATCCTCACATCACTTTTTTTTATATATAAATAATATTGAAGAATGAGAAATTCGAATACATGACCTAATATGCAAGAGATAATTACTATTAACCATTCACATCACTTACCTTCAATTAATTCATATGTAATAAAAACTATTGTATAATTAGTGTGAGTTAATTAATTATAGGACCAATGTATTTATTTTAAGAGCTTAATATCTGGATGGGTGACATGGTCTTAGAATCGTCATAATATGGAAATTAACCGCGTAGCGGTTAACGAATAAATATAATCAAAATTAATTTAATTTGGCGCTAAATATATTTAGGGTTTAAAGTTGGAAAACAGAAAGAATGTCTTGCAAACTTACAAAGTTAACGGTTAACGAACAAATACACTCGCGTCAAAAAATTTAGGATTTAAAATTGTGAAACAGTAAGAATGTCTTATGAACCCATGAATCTTATTTCAAATTGAAACCTCTTCCAATCAAATGAACTTTCATCAAGCAACCAATCACTGATAATGCCATATGAAACGTAAAACCCTTTTATCCAATGTTGTCTTAAATAAAAACCTTTTTTAACACACCCGCTGGAACAGTGTGTGACCAAATCCAAAAAGATAAAAATGTGAATACGAAACCCCAAAACACAGTGGATTTTTCTGAAAACTTCACAGCAATAAAAGGGGAACATGGAGCCTACCAGGCGTACCTCGTCAGATCTCTTCTTTGGGGCTCATCTTTTTTCCTCACTCCAACGGTGTTCCTTTCCTTTCAGACCAGTTCCTCAGTCCCTCAGACACCACAGTGACTTTTAGAGAGAGAAACAAAGGTGGAGAGTTTCGTTTAGTTTAGTTAGGCATTGAGAAGAGTGAGTTAAACAGTTCCAGAGTCAGAGACCTCTCAGATTTTTTTCTTTTCCTTCTCTTTTCTGCCATTAAAAGAGGTAAGCCAATATTGAGGATTCATTTACTTTCACGAAAAATCTTCACTTTGTCTATACCTTTTTTTATTTTTGGGCTGAAAAATCGTGTGTCTGTAAAAGGTATATATCTTAAATGTCAATAATTTGAATTGCACATTGATTGCATTGTGTCAAAACTTTCTCTTCTGAATGAAAAATCTTGACCTTTGGCTTAAAGATACTTTCCTTTCCGTGTTTTGGCCTTTTGGGCAATTATATATTTCTACGTCTCAGTTGCTTTCTCTCTCTACAGGTTTGGCTTCATTGTACTCATTTTCAGAGATTTGAGTTGCCCAAATTTGAACTTTTTTTGGGGTTATCATTCATTTCGTGGAACTGGGTTGTTTGATTTGAAGCCAAAAGATGGATTCTTTGCCACCATGTTGTAGATTTGAATCCTGGTAAGTATCCAGATCTGAATTTATAAAGGAAATATTTTTCTATTCCATTCTGTATTATTCTATTAAGTTTGTTCGAGAAATGGTCCTTTGGTTTAACGCTTATTTATTACTTTGGATCTGTAATGCCTTAAAAACAATCCTTTATCATGGTTCTTATCTTCTTTTGTTTCTTCGATTTTAGGAAGTGGGTTCTCTCTGTATATAGATGAATATTATGCTTCAATTGGGTTATATGGACCATAGAAGCATAACTTTGCGGCAGTTTTAGCTGCCGGTAAATTTTTTCTGCTTAATTAAGTATTGACTTTTTGCTTTTGATATATTTTGGGATTCCATTGTAGATGTTTTTCCACTACTATATCGCTTGAATGCATTTATTTTCCTTATTTTCCTTATTTTCCTTGCCTTAGAATATGGAGAAGTTTGATTATTTAGTTTCCAGATTCTGGTGGTTTGTGTTATCCTGTTTCTTTGTTTTTGGTTTTTGGTTTTTTTTCCTGCTTTAGAGTAAGAGTAAAAGGTTACCTTGAGTCATCTTTTCTGTTCTCGTCTTTTCTTGTTTTTTTTTGGTGAAAATTCTCATCTTTTTCTCTTGAGTCTTTTAGGTTGACATCTGGTTCAACGTATTTGTGTTGTTTCAATTTTTCTTAATAAAGTTCTGTTTCCTGTGAAAAAAAGGATAAAATATAAAATATTGAGGAGCATAATATGTTTTCCACAAGCTGGAAGTCGGCTTCAGGCATATATGCTGCTGCTGGCTTAGTCTTCCTTTGTTGGTTCACTGTGTAGCGTGAATTTGTATACTTCCATTTGTCTTTTCCTGTTGAATATATATACTGTTCTTCCAGTGTTCGAGAAAAAATTTCAACTGATTAAAAGCCATGTCTTCCATTTCAGAGTGACTCTCCATAGCTTATGTGAATGCACTGGATTCAAGTAATTTAGGAAGTGGGAAAGTTTGTAGATATGGATATTGGAGATGATAGCTCCAGGTTCTGTTCCTTACCGGCTACAACTTCTAGGAATATGTCAACATCATCTTCAACATTCTTTTCAGCAAATCAGTCGCCCTTTTTCTCCCCAAGATCACCATCTTGTCAACTATCTGAATCAACAAGGTCTGAGGCTCCATGTGACAGCATTCTTTTAAGTACAGATCCCCTTAGTTCCAGCTCTGGAATTCCATACCTTGAATCTCTAGCAAATGTCAGATATAAATTGTCAACCATGTCGCTTGCCCCAGCTGCTTCCGTATCAGGTGATTTTCAGAAGTTTGACCGTGTATCTTCCTCAACGGGCATTTCTAACAGCATTCTATCTAGTCATAGCCATGCCCGTGGCTATGATTATTCTGGGCAAAGAGAAAGGCAGAAAAAGCATGCGATAAATTATGGAGCCTCATATACATCAGGTCCAGTTTCACTGACCTCTAACAGGCTGAGGAGCTGTGACGTCTTCATAGGTTTACATGGCCGGAAACCTTCTTTGCTGAGGTTTGCTAATTGGCTCCGAGTTGAGTTGGAAGTTCAGGGGATGAGTTGTTTTGTATCTGACAGATCCCGATGTAGGAATTCCCGTAAACACGGAATTGTTGAGAGGGCCATGGATGTTTCTTCTTTTGGGATTGTCATCTTAACAAGGAAGTCGTTCAGAAATCCATACACCATTGAGGAACTGCGATTTTTCTCTAGCAAGAAGACCTTGGTCCCAATATTCTTTGACTTGAGTCCAGGTGATTGCCTTGTCAGGGATATAGTTGAGAAGAGAGGAGAGCTGTGGGAAAAGCATGGTGGAGAGTTATGGATTTTGTATGGGGGGTTGGAGAAGGAGTGGAAAGAAGCTGTTCATATTCTCTCGGGTCGATGAATGGAAATTGGAAGCTCAGGATGGTAACTGGAGAGATTGTATATTAAGGGCTGTGACATTATTAGCAATTAGATTAGGGAGGAGAAGTGTTGTAGACCGATTGAGCAAGTGGAGAGAGAAGGTGGAGAAAGAGGAGTTCCCATTCCCTCGAAATGAGAATTTTGTTGGTAGGAAGAAGGAACTTTCTGAGCTGGAATTCATACTTTTTGGCGATGTCAGTGGAGATGCAGAAAGAGATTATTTTGAGCTCAAGGCTAGGCCTAGGCGAAAGAACTTGACAATTGGGTGGGGTAGGAGCAGTTCGTTTGATGAAAGGCGAAGGGAACGCAAATCGGAGATTGGCAGCAGAAAAGGAAAAGAACCAGTTGTCTGGAAGGAGTCAGAAAAAGAAATTGAGATGCAAAGCACTGAGCTTCCTCAAAAACAGCACCAATCAAAGCCAAAAAGTGGTGCAAGATATGCAAGGAGAAAAAGATCAACGAAGATTTTGTATGGGAAGGGGATTGCTTGTGTGTCTGGGGACTCAGGAATTGGCAAGACAGAGCTTCTTCTTGAATTTGCTTACAGATATCACCAGAGGTACAAGATGGTTTTGTGGGTAGGAGGGGAAAGTAGGTATATTAGACAAAATTATCTGAATCTCTGGTCGTTCTTAGAAGTTGATGTTGGGGTTGAAAATTGCTTGGACAAAAACAGGATCAAAAGCTTTGAAGATCAGGAAGAGGCAGCCATAGCTAGAGCACGCAGAGAACTCATGAGAAACATGCCCTTTTTGGTGGTGATTGATAACTTAGAAAGTGAAAAGGATTGGTGGGATCACAAACTTGTAATGGATCTTCTTCCACGTTTTGGTGGAGAGACACACATAATAATTTCCACACGCCTTCCTTCTGTGATGAATTTGGAGCCTTTGAAACTTTCATACTTATCTGGGGCTGAGGCAATGTCGCTAATGCAGGGTAGTGTAAAAGAATACACAGAAAATGAAGAATTGGATGCTTTACGAGCTATTGAGGAGAAAGTGGGACGGTCAACATTGGGACTTGCAATTGTAGGTGCAATATTGTCCGAGCTGCCCATTCTTCCAAGTAAGCTATTGGAAACCACTAATAGAATGCCCTTAAAAGAGTTTTCATGGAGTGGCAGGGAGGTTAATTCGTTGAGGCGACACACTTTCCTTCTGCAACTCTTCGAGGTGTGTTTCTCGATTTTTGATCATGCGGATGGACCAAGGAGCTTGGCAACCAGAATGGTCCAGGCAAGTACTTGGTTTGCACCGACCGCAATTCCAGTTTCTTTATTAGCCCTAGCAGCTCACAAGATACCAGAAAAGCATCAAGGGACTTGGTTATGGAGAAAGTTGCTGCGTTCTTTAACTTGTGGCTTCGCTACATCATACACCAAAAAATCAGAAGCAGAAGCAACTTCCATGTTGGTAAGGTTTAATATTGCCAGAAGCAGTACCAGGCAAGACCATATCCATTTCCATGAACTCATCAAGCTATATGCTCGCAAGAGAGTAGTAACTGGAGTTGCACAAGCCATGGTTCAAGCTGTCATCACTCGTGGATCAATATCTCAACACTCGGAACATGTCTGGGCAGCCTGTTTCTTGACATTTGGATTTAGTCATGACCCTATAGTTGTTGAGCTTAAGGTGTCAGATCTGTTATACCTTGTCAAGGAAGTGGTTTTGCCTCTTGCAATACGGACCTTCATTACATTCTCTCGTTGCAATGCTGCTCTAGAGCTCCTGCGCCTCTGCACCAATGCCCTGGAAGCAGCAGACCAAGCATTTGTTACGCCCGTTGAGAAGTGGCTGGATAAATCACTTTGTTGGAGGCCGATCCCAACTAATGCTCAGTTGAATCCTTACCTTTGGCAGGAGCTTGCGCTGTCGAGAGCCACAGTCCTAGAAACTAGGGCAAAGCTAATGCTTAGAGGGGGACAGTTTGACATAGCTGATGATCTAATTAGGAAGGCTCTTTTTATCAGAACTTCAATCTGTGGTGAAGATCACCATGACACCATAGCTGCTCGTGAAACTCTTAGCAAAATCACCAGGCTTCTTGCAAATGTTCAAATTCATACTTCACCATAGATTCCATAATTTTTCTTTTGTAAGCAGATTTACTCTAGAGTTTATACAAAAGTCTGAATTAAAACAGATGTATACCCCATTCAGAGAGATTTTCTATACCAATTTTTAGTCTGAAAGAGAATCCATTCCTTTCCCATAACATGCTTTCTTGTTATGTTTATGTGAATAACGTTTGTCTGCCTCATCCTTTCTTGGTGTTCTTAAAGCTATGTTCTTTTATGTTGATCATGTGATAGTTGTTTTGGGTTTTAGATATATCTTTGTTTTGGATAGAATTATGTATATTCTCTGAATTACCTATGGGGTTTCTGTGATTTTTTGCCAATTGGATTGATTTAGTTGTGGGATTTACTTAATTTTTCTATTTTAATTGATGTTTGTTTAAATGTCTAAATTCCAATTTAAATTAGGATGTGATGTAGATTTTAAACTTAGATTTCTCTCTACTGCTTGAGCATAAATGGGAGCAAGTTTCTTGTTTTCTGGTTTTCTTCAACAGGATGAAGTTTATACATACTTTGCTTCTGAGTAATATGGAAATTGAATGAAAGGTGGAAAACTGTACGTGAGAGTTTCCCTTCATACGGCTCGAATCATTCTCAAATGCCCCGAGAGGCATTCTTTCCTTGTTTGAGCCTTTTTTTTTTCTTTCCGTTTTTCGGATGCGAAGTGGCAGGTCCTTGTCAGGGAGGTGTCTGGAGGATAAGGGTGGAGCTACAGATGCCTATCCTTATAAATCTCCATCTATTGGAGGCCAAGATAATTTACTTTCAATTTTACTTCGATGTTTTTTCTTATAACTAATGCTGCTACCTGGAGGAGACAATAATTTACCTCTATTATTTCTTAAATTTGTGCCAGACCTGGTTCATGTGTTCGAAGTGTTTCTGCCCCAACTTCTTTTTTATCCCAACCCATTGGATCCATTGAATGGAGAGGCAGCTGCTATGCGTGATCGTTCTGCTTATGAACAAAGAGTAAAAGGTAGTAATTATTTGCAGCTTTTGTGAATTGAGTATATATTGGTTGCCTCTTGTATGGCTTGCACTGACATGCTTGAGACTTACTTTTAGTTCCTTCCTTTTTTCGTTGTTCGCATATACAGCCTTCGTTCCAGGGGGAAGAGGAGGATTTCAAAATCATAACTGGACTGTTTTTAAGAAAGTTTTGAAAGTCATGAATCTGTGTTCTTTAAACATATAAGCTTTACTGTAGGTTTATTAGAACACTTAAAACTAGTTTTAAAGTGTTATGAAATTTCACTCTGCAATAGTCATATTAAGTGGAAAATATTTGAGATTTTAAGGTTTACTTAGAGTTCAAATCAATAGCTGTGTTTCAAGACTTGTGGCACCTTTTAATCCAAGTTTGGTTTTTGACTCCAGATGTCAAATGAGATCAGCAGTATTCTCTTTGAAGGTTTGAATTCCTTAGAAAACTAGTAATGTGCAAATAAATAATGAATTCCTTAGAAAACTAGTCGTGTGCAAATAAATAATAAATCTTACCTGTATCAGGTGTATGCTTTTGAAACCTCTATACCTCACACATATTTAAGACTTTTGATAGCAAAAAACAATAATGTGGAAGATAGCTTCTTCTTTGAACCTAGAGGATCGGATATTGCTGCCCATTCTGCAGTCGCTGGAAGGATTTAGGATACATCAGTTACTGCATCTAATTAAAAAATGGATGCAGTTGTGAGGGTGGTGGGAAATGTAATCCAATTTTATATGTTCTAAGATATTTGATCCCACTGAGGATCAAAGTTGACTGTTGTTTTCTGCACAAGTTTTCTAGGATTTCTTCGGAGAAATTTGTCGTCTGAAGTTCGGAACCACTCAAAGCTTGATATAGGGTTTGCATAACAAAGAGTTGGCAGTACAACTCTCTTCTGTTTGAATATAGTCACTGGATGATGATGAATAGGTGATGAGAATGCATTGGGATGCCTGGAGCCTTGGAAGTCACAGTTCTTGTTTTTGGAATTAGTCCAGACATAATAAATTCATGTCCACGATAGTCTTGTTATAATTCATGGTAAATGCTGGGGCCTCTTGGAAAATAACCAAGCAACTCAAGCTCCATTGCCATTCTTGGAGGCATTATTCTGTTATAAATAGAAAGTGTTGCAACGCGACGGAGCTACGGTCAGTCGTGTAGACAAATTTTCACCGTTGACGCATTTGGACCCAGAAAGAGAATGGTAGACAAAATCACGTATCTGAAATATGAAAAGTATCACAGCATTTAGTGCCCATGTGCTCAACTCAACTTTAGAAAAAAAAAAAGAAAAATGCTTTCTTGGTGTTTTGCTTTCACATGTTTAAATGCCTCAGATATAAACACCTGAATCACAGTCCAGTTGGCGATTGGCATTTTGATTTTGCAACAGACACTCAACAGTAAGCAATCACCATCTTATCTTAATATGTACTGCATGCAGCAATCTTGGGGCTTTGAGCCCCTCTCAGTCTCAGTTTCGATTTCCAGATTCAGCCCGTTGAAGACTACCTTGCAACTATTTTTGTTTTTGGTCAAGACTTCATTGCAAGTTGCAACTTTGTGAAATAAAAAAATCCTCATTTGGGCACACGTGCCATATCTGTATATTAAATTAATTTAAAGTAGATTATCGCAGGTAGAATTTGAGTTTTCAATGGCAATGCATATACTTGTGATCACCTCGGAACCTTTCTAGTGGGTTGTTCTCCCTGGAGAGTACGACCAAAAGAAAAGAATCTGTTGGAGCAATTTGGCAATCACTGACATTATACATCTCTATTATTTATTTTTGGATATCCAGTAATGTCTTGGTTGTCACCAATCCATTACATTTTGTATGATTGATAGATATAAGTGGACCCCACTGTGAAAGTATAGTTTTAACTGTTTGATGTGACGCCTTTTTTTTTTTTTTTTGTAACCTGGAAAATTTTGAAATAGGTTTTAAAAAAACAAGAAAAGAAAAATCACAAAAAACATAATGCCCTCACGCAGGATCGAACTACGGACCTTTAGTTTACAAGACTAACGCTCTACCACTGAGCTATAAGGGCTTGTCGTATATATATGACATATAAAAGTATTTAAATAATGTTATTTCCGTTCTTGCCTCATTAAATTTTAGGATTCCCATGATTGATTTTTAGATTTTATCCGGACGCATAATCTAGGTTCATTGGTCAACATCGATAACCAACCAGCTCTTATTGAAAGAAATCCCGAGTTCGAACGTGCTCTTATTCTTGTGATAGCTTAACTGTTTTGGACTGAAAGAGGTCATGTTCTGCTCTGCATACGCATGATGACACACATGCAAGAACATTGTGGTCCCTTATGGGTGAATGATATCTCCATATGCATAATTATCAAACCATTGGATAGGATTTTGGATAAATATATTCGAACTTGGATCTTTTTCAATACTAAATCATAGTTGATTAATTTACACAACCGCCATGGACAACAATCACAAGGGCAGGAATTTTTCCACAAGCCCTTAGTTTTTTTTTTTTTTTTTGGGGGTTTAATTTTCCATGCATCGAGTACAATATAATGTACAGGTACAACAGAGAATTAACTGGACCAGGGTTTATGAACCTATGGATCAGCTTGGCCTGCAACTGCGTCATCACTGGAGTCATATTCATCTTCACTCAGATCCTCATCATCACTTGATTTCTCCTCTGGAGCACCACCTATGTCTTCTGGCTTTGCATACTTCTCACAATACTCTGTAAGTTACGAAGAATAATCAGAAAAATACATACAAACAATGAACATAAAGCAGAATGACATGCGGTGAAATAGATTTAAGTAGGGATGTTGAAAGCAGTGATCTTATGATTTTTATTTGGTGCTGCGAACTCGTATGAACAACTACTTATGAATTACAGATGAGCAAAAGGAGTTCAGTAACAGGAAGTTTGTAAGCATGACAGGTCTACTGCAAGCTATTTTTCGTCTTGAAAATTTTTAGACTCATGATCTTTCATATCTGATAAAATGCCGATTCTAGAGATCTTTAATTTGCTACAACTCATTTTCAGCCAAAACTGAAGACCAACAAAACGTGAAATTTTAAGCTCTCATACTAATTCCAAAACCAAAATTGTGACTTCGAAGACATCAGCTAGTTGGGCTCCAACCATCCGCGTATTCTCATCACCTGTTCATCATCATCCCGTGGCGATATTCAAACATAACAGAATTGTACTGCCAACTCTATTATGCAAACGCTACATTTTGTCATGCTCTGTGGTTCAGACTTCAGAGACCAAATTTATCCGAAGAATTCCTAAAAATCTTGTGCTGGAAACAACTATCAACTTTGTTCCTCAGTGGGGATCAATATATCTCAGAACAGAGAAAATTGGATTTCCCAAACCCTTTACAACTGCATCCATTTTTCCATTAGATGCAGTAACTGACATATCCTTAATCCTTCGAGCAACTGCAGAATGGACAGTAATATCTGATCCTCAAGGCTCAACGTAGAAGCTATCTTCCACATTATTGTTTTATAGTATCAAAAGTCTTAAATATATGTGAGGTATAGAAGTTTCAAAAGCATATACTTGATACAACTAAGATTTACTATTTATTTGTACATGACTAATTTTCTAAGGAATTCAAAGCTTCGAAGAGAATACTGCTGGTGTCATTTGACATCTGGAGTACTTCAAAAGTTGGATTAAAAGGTGCCACAAGTCTTAAAACACAGCTATTGATTTGAACTCAAGTAAACCTTAATATCTCAAGTCTTTTCCACTTAATATGACTATTGCAGAGTGAAATTTGATAACATTTTAAACCAGTTTTAATTGTTCCAATAAACCTACAGCAAAGCTTATATGTTTAAACATCATGACCTTCAAAACTTTTTTAAAAACAGTCCAGTTATGATTTTGAAATCCTCCTCTGACTCCTGCAACTAAGGCTGTATATGTGAACAACAACAAAAGAAAGGAACTAAAAGGAAGTCTCTAGCATGTCAGTGCAAGCCCTACAAGAGGCAACAAATATATACTTAATTCACAAAAGCTGCAAATAATTACTACCTTTTACTCTTTGTTCATAAGCAGAACGATCACGCATCATTAAAGCAGCTGCCTCTCCATTCAATGGATCCGATGGGTTGGGATATAAAAGAAGTTGGGGCAGAAACACTTCAAACACATTAACCAGGTCTGGAAAAAAGTTAAGAAATAATAGAGGTAAATCCTTGTCTCCTCCAGGTAGCAGCACTAGTTATAAAGAAAACTACGAAGTAAAATTGAAAGTAAAGTATCCGGGTCTCCATATAAACCATATCATTTTACATGCACAAGAAAGTATGTATAGGCCTACCAAACATGGGGCTCCAAGTTTGGTTGATAACATCTAAACAAACTGATCCAGACCTGGAACTCAAAAAATCACCATTAGCCAGACTTAAGTACAAAGCCTTGCACAATATTCAAGTTTTACAAACTATTCTATAATAAAGTAAAATACAACTCAAACAAAGCCAAAGTAAGGGATTTTCAGCATCTTCCAACTCACATTTCATCAACATTTGGGTGGTAAATTTTGTTGACAAAGCCAACAGATGGAGATTTGTAAGGATAAGCATCTGGTAGCTCCACCCTTATCCTCCAGACACCTCCCTGATACGGACCTGCCACATTGCATCCAAAAAAGGGGAAAAAAAAGAAAAGAAAAGGCCCACCTTTCATTCAATTTCCATATTACTCGAAAGCAAAGTATGTATAAACTTCATCCTGTTGAAGAAAATCAGAAAACAAGAAACTTGCAGCCCATTTATGCACAAGCAGTAGAGAGAAGTCTAAGTTAAAACTCTAAAATCACATCCTAATCTAAATTGGAATTCAGATATTTAAACAAGCATCAGTAGCCAGATCAGTTCATTCAGAAAAATTAAGTAAATTCCCACAACTAAATCAATCCCAAAAAAAAAAAAATTCAATCCAAAACCATGGTTAAATGAAATAGTTCAGACTTCAGAGAGGAGACTATATATGTGGTCAGTAGCTGGTAACTATAATTCTATCCAAAACAATATAAATCTGAAACCCAAAACAACTTTCACATGATCAACATAAACGAACACAGGCTTAAGACATAACCCACCAGAGATGACATCAAAATTAGCTCAAATTCAACCAAGGAGACGCATAAAAACAATAAACAAAAAAGGGGGAATATCATATATGGGTTCGGATGATTTACTCTCTTTGGGTCCATTGAAATCCACATAAAACTCTTGCATGCCGTCATTGATCATCTCCACCTTGTAATCACTCATCATCCTAGTTCATACCAACCAAAACCAAAGACAAGAAAAACAAAAATTTAATTACAAAAAGTGAAAAACTAAAACAAAACAAAAATGCATATTTGAGAAAATATACAGTTTCATCAAATCCATCTCACGGCGTTTGCTTGGCGAAGACATCTTTTGGGTATGGGAAATGGGTGAGAGAGGCTGAGAGAGATGTTCTGAGTTTCTTCACAAATAAATTCAGACAGAGTGAGAGAAATACTGAAGTATATATGTATACATGTGCTCAGAAAAGTCGGCAACTCTGCAGTAATAATGGTCCAGTAAATTTCTGCAGTCATTGTTATAACCTACATTACATGTAACGTAACGGGATATCATAATACATAACAACGTGTGATTGACTTGAAATACCGCAACTCTATGTGCAAGTGTTTCTACGACGTAGATTTTCTGAATTGTTAAGTAAAAAGTGAGAGAGAGTGAGAGAATTTCTTGGTTATATGGTAATTTCCTCTTTTGCTAAAGTAGTTAAAACTTAAATGGTACATACAACCTTTTTTTTGGTCAAATGGTACATAAAACTTTTGTTGTTGCTAAATATGGTAAATTTCCACCCACTATTTATGTTTTTCCAAATTCTAAAAAATATTAATTTATTTTTCCCACCCACCCACTCACTATTATTCCAATAATACCCTTTTTAATTCCCAAATGTTAATCATTGGGTAGAGCCGACTAAGGCTGACAAGGGTCACCTGACCTGCCGTTGATAACTTCCTTGTAATGGTGTTCTGCTCACAGCATTTTACCCATTTTTTCTGACCAACTTGAGGCATAAAGAAGCCAATTTTCATAGTTTTCTATTCCATCAACTTTAAAAACTATATCTTTAACAAAAATAAATTATTTAATGTTTTCTTATACTAATTTTGATGTAGTTGATATTAGAGGTGGGCACGGTCCGAATTGGTTCGGTTTTATCATTAAACCAAGCTGAACCAATAACAAAATAACAGTCCAATTTGATTCGGATTAGCCTAAAATCATAATGAAAACCGAACCAATCCAAACCACTCGTAAACGGTTTGGTTCGGATTGGTTCGGCCGGTTTGTGCCTAACACAAAACCATGCATTTTTCACCCTGCTCCTATATTATAATGCTAACATTTTGCCATTATATCATTCCATTCCATCAAAGGCTAACACAACAACATTCCATTTAATCCAAAGCTGTTCAATTTCCAGCATGCATTAGGTTCACAATTTCCATCAAAACAAACATTCTAACATTCATAAGAAATGAATACAAGATTATAAAACTAAGAAATGAAAGGCTGCCCGAAATACAAGTTCATAATTTCCATTTAACTAAAGGCTGCATGGTTTCCAGCATGTCCCCATCCTGCACATAAAAGTAGTTTCAATCAATACAAATTTTAGGATACAAGATTATCAAAATAAGAAATGAATAAGAAAATTACCATAACTGCAAGGTTGTGAATCAATAGAGAATCAATCAGTGAAAATGTGCACAGGCGCATTAGCATTTGATCTCTGCATTTCTATATAAGTTAACTCCATCCATCGCTGGCACTGAGAGGACCACGTTTGAATCAATTAAGGTTGAAGCTGGAGAATCAGATATTTGGCAGAAATATGATATTTGGCAAAGAGACCCACGACACCAAATAGAAAAGAATTATACAGTGGGACAAATCTGATATTAAAAAAAATTAAGATAACAACTCATATAAAAAGAAACCCACCACAACTCATATAAAAAGGGGTCAGATTCCAAACATCATTGTACAAATGTCTTCTAAAATGATGATTCCAACAATACATAACCCACCGACTGGACCACAACTCTTTTCATTCTTGATTTC
Organism: Prunus fruticosa; assembly: GCA_018703695.1. NCBI lineage: Eukaryota > Viridiplantae > Streptophyta > Magnoliopsida > Rosales > Rosaceae > Prunus > Prunus fruticosa. Next base: position 21,340,270 of record CM031921.1, read on the forward strand.
TTTTATGCTAACTCTTTTCATTCTTGATCTTGATTTCTTTTCATATATATTATAAACCCACTACTAAAAGTTCATTCAAAGAATTTGAAATCAGAACATTATCAAAAGAAAAATGTGTTGATAACCAGAAATAAAATATTAGAACATACACTTTTTTCTTCGGCTTCTTGAACATCAATCAGCTGTGCGACGATGACGATGGCTATGCGATGATGATGATGGCTATATGACGATGACGACGGCTGTGGTGGTTCAAAGCAATGGTGGCTTCTCTTCTCTAGGGTTGAAGTGGGTTGAGTGAGGCTGCTTGTTCAAAGAAAATGAGCCTCTGAGATGAGGTTTGAATCCGAAAATAGGTGGTTTGGAGTCCAATTCAGTGTGGCTGGGTGTAGACTACACTTCTAATTAACCACTCAACCATTGACACATGTAAAGTAATATATATGAATATAATTAATTAACTATTAAACGGTTCGGTTTCGGATTATTAACAGATTTTTCAAATGTTAAAAGCAGCTGAACCAAACCACTCGGTTTGCTTTAGAATTTTAAAACTGTTGACTTTTTAAAAGTCAAAACCAAACCAAACTGGAAAATACGGATTGGTTCGGCCGGTTTGGCCGGATCGGCCGGATTGATGCCCACCCCTAGTTGATATATCGATGATTACTTTTATGTTCAAATGGTTAGAATTGGAACACAATATTATTTCTGAAGTATAATCTTTATATGAATTAGAATTATTTTGTGACAATTATGGAGAAATACAAGAAAGGAAATGGTACAGAAAATTGTAACGAGTTTAATTATCTCTAATCTTATCGTAAATTACACATTTTTCTGACTTACTATTGATCTTAAGTTTTACTAATTAAAATGGTGACTATTTCTAATTGAATTGGTATAAATAAAGTTTTATTAAACTAATACATTGATCGGTGCATAATTACATATCATTTTGTACCCTTCTAACTTATGATTAGGGCTCATCATTTGGCCCGCGGGCTCATGGGCCTACGGGGGCCCGCCCGACCCATTGAAAAAAAGCCCGGCCCGGCCGGTTATGGGCTTTGAGAAGGCCCGGCCCGCTTGGGCTTGGGTTGGGCTTGGGCTTGGGTGTTTGAAGCCCGGCCCGGCCCATAGGCCCGGCCCGATTAAGCCCACGAAAGCCCGGCCCGGCCCGCCCACAAAAGCCCGGCCCGTTAGGCCCGCATACATATATAATTATGTACAAATAAAAATTTAGGATTAAGATTACATCACTTGAATGACAAATCCCCCTCTTTAATTTTTTTTTGTGTGTTACTTGTTATAAAAATTGTGTTTGTTTCCATTAAATTATACTAATTCTAGTTTATAATTGGATGATTAGCACATTAATTTGTGTCATTTATTAATACAACAATTATATATATATATATAATAAGACAAACAATATATCATATTACCAAACATAATCATACCACCAAATATAATCATACTTTTCTTTAACACATCACCAAACATTTGCATATTTATTCATATAATCCTTATAAATTTTTTTATATTTTATTTACACTTATTATTTTTTAGGCCCATTTCGGCCCGGCCCGTTGGGCTTAGCCCGGCCCGGCCCGATGGGCTTTTTCAAGCCCGACTCATGAGATGGGCTTGGGCTTTGAATTTTCTAAAAAAACCCGGCCCGGCCCGGCCCGATATTTTTCTCTCTCCTCTTTAAAGCCCGGCCCAAGCCCATGAAATTTAAGACGGGCTAGCCCGGCCCGGCCCATTGACGAGCCCTACTTATGATTTAGTTATGTTTTTTGAGTTAAACTTGTGCTTTTAATAAGTTTTGTGTTTGTTTCAGTGTTATAAGCTTGAGACTCACTAATTGCATTTTGGAGACAAGTTAGCTCAAAATGGTGTCTGCAGATCAGTCAACTTCACGGATTAGACTGTACTTACTCAAGAAGAATCAGATAATGAGCCATACATCATTGGAAAGATACGGAAGTCTATTTTCTGTAGAATTTTTCGGTTCATGATTCCGAGTCTTCTAGAGAAAGTTATACATGTTTTGGCAATTTAAGGTCAAATTCGGCAGCATCTGCGTTACTGGGCCAAAAATCACATTTGAAGGCCTTTCCGATTTTTCCTTGAGTTGTACTACATATGCTTGGAAAGATAAGACAAAGAGCTTCAAGATACATATTTTTCCAGATTTTTCAGACTGGAGCCACAAGCCCAAAACGAGCCCACAAGCTGGCTACAATGCATTGTCATGCATGACATATGCATGATGAAGTGTTGTTAATTGTGGGAAAGTTTGGTGAAGCATATTCAATACCTATATTTGAGTGGAATTTTGCAGCAGCCAAATGAGCCAAAAGATGATGAAGTGGGAGTTGCAACACTAAGCCTAAAGACAAGATGAATTGTTTTCAAATGTAATAGTGTGTTAGGTGAATTAAGTGTTGTAAGTTGGTGAAGTGAATGTGGTAGGTAAACCTATTGTATAATTCAGATTTTCACTTCCCCCAGGCCTATAAATAGGGAAGTTCTCTAAGCTTGTAATCACACCCCAAGGGGGGGAGCTCTCAAGCACTTCTCTAGAGCTCCTTTCCCTTCTCTCCCTCAAATTCTCTTAGTTTCCCTTTTGTAGTTCTCAATTGTTGTAATAAGATCCTTCTACTAAATTTTCTTTTCTATAAATTCTCCAAACACTTCTCTATTCTTTTCCAAAGTTCTCCATGCTCTAAAACATTTCCCAAACACTTCTCCCATTTCCTTCATCAAATTCTCTAAAGCTTTCAAACACTCTCTTCCAAATTTCCCAATGTTCTCAAACACTCTCTTCCAAATTCTCAAGTTTTCCAAACACTTCTCTCATTCCTTCATCAAATTCTCAATGATCTCAAACACTTCTCCCTTCTCCAAGTTCTCAAATTCTCCAAGTTCACAAAATCCTCAAGCTTCCCAAACACCTTCCTTTCCCTTCCAAAATCCTCAAGTTTCCCAACCACCTTTCTCTTCTCCAAGTTCTCAAATGCTTTCTTCTCCCTTCTCTAAAAGCTCTCAAACACTTTCTTTTCTTCCTCAAGTTCTCTTAATTTCTTTAATGTTCTTTTAGTTATAATTTATTTTTCTTGTAATGTACATTCTTTCTTCTTGTTTTGTTTCTTTTGTTTTCATTTTTGTTTTGTGTAGAAAAATTGAATTGGATCATTCAATCATCAATCCCTGTGGAATCGACCTCGCACTTACATACGCTAAACTACCAACGGTTCGTGCACTTGCGAGTATCACAAGTTGAGGATGCAACTGAATCCATTTTGGTGCAGCTGTATCTACGCAATATACATTACCGGCCTCATTATGTCATCTAAACGTTAGCACAATTGGTGTCAAATTTCTATACTTCTTATAGGAAGATGATTTAGGATTTGGTCTTCATCCATTGTGGTGGCTTAGGAAGGCCAATGGCCAAGGCAACCACAATTGCTTTTTGACTTTTACTTTTTTAAGATGCTAAAAGTTTTCCTTCAAAGAAATTTTACGTTGTTGTAAATATACAAAGAATGGATGCCCACCATACCTAACTATAAATGCTAGATGACTAATCAATGATGTATATATCAACTTACCATTGTAATATTATAAGGAACTATTATGCCTATAAATAGGCATATGAATGAATAAGAAATATATAACAAGAAGCAGAAGAAACCATAAGAACATTGCTATGGTTCTCTCTTTTATACTCCCTTAAATTCTCTCTCAATTCCTTTAGTTTTATATCACGTTATCAGCACGACTTCGCTTTCAAAATACCAACTGAGTTCTCCGATCAAACTCATCTGCTTCATTACATTTCTATCTCAAGTCTTAGCTGCTAACCTCTGCAACTACAAATATTCTCTCTAAAACAATATCTACAAACATGTACGAGAAGAAAGGGGAAAAGAAAACACAATCTAGATAAAACACCACCCACCGCCTCCATCCCTCTATCTCTCATGAAAACACTACATAAAAGTCATACTTGTACCAGAGAGAGACTTACTAGGGATGGGAGGTCTGCTTAGGAAGGAGATGCCAACTGAAAGGGCTACGGCACAAAACAAGGAAACAAAATTCTTAGTGACTGTTAGAGAGATAAGTCCTCTATTTTTCTTTATCATGAAAGTTTACTACATTATTATATCTATAATATTATATATATTCATATTGACCATAAAAAGCAAGTAAAAATGTGCAGGAGGAGCATCCACTTTGTTTATGAAATTCACATAAGGAGCATGCGTGGTGATATCCTACACAAAGATCAATTCTATTTATTTGTCCTTTATAAATATATATTATTTTAATTGCATCTTTCTGCAACTTTTAGTATTATTGCAAAGAAGCTTTCTGCCCATACTTTTATATTTTAGTTTAATAATATTTAAGTATATTAATATATTACCTAATCTATACATATAATATATAACATGTTTACATGTGTTCGGCTTTACACACATATATACCTATATATATATATATATATAGAATATACCCCTATAGATTAGTACAATAATATTTTATATTATTACATGTTCAGCTGCATTAGTTTCGGGTGAAGAGAAATTGACTTAGGGAGGCAAGCAAACGTGACATCCTCCAACAATTTTCCATTTTGCAGTTTATGTATAATAAATTAATTATACTATTGATGTTGAGAACCCACCGAAAAAAATGGGTGGAAAAGTTGCACAAAGCAAAACTTTATATACCTTAGGTTAATAATATATTGGTATATGGATGTTAGTAAAATCATGATTGCCATAAGCAATCACTGTCAACTTATTATGTATGGTTCACATTTATACGGAAAGATGATATTGGTTACACTCCATGTGTATTATGAAAAAGGAACTTAAGACCAGAAGATCTTGATCCTTAATATAAATAATGAAGGGCTAGAAGTCCCTAAATTCATGTATATCCTTTTAAAGGGCCAGAAGATCATTTTAAGTGGCGGTTTTATCCCCACATTTATTTACTTTTATTTAAACGTATGGAGCAGAATTAGTGCCCATACAAGCACATTTACTATATTATTGTATGATGCGGAATTAACCCTCATACAACAAGCAATTTACTTTTACCGCACATTTAATTTTATTTAAAGTATGGTGTGGAATTAACGCCCATACAGCAAGCAATTTACTTTATGAATTTATTTTACTGTATATTTAATTTGAGAATTTATTTTACAAGTTCATTATGATGAATTGTATATCATGCAAGAAATTGGAACCTGACGTTCCTTGATCCTCATCATACTACATTAGGACCTGAAGATCTTTAATAATGAAATAAAATGAGAGCTGGCAGTCTCTTTGAAATTATATTTGTGAAAATATGATCGGACCCAAAAATCATTGACATGTAAATCAGGACTTGAAGTTCCTTGATAATATGATAATAGTGTAGACACACGAATAGTAAATATTCTGGCAAATGTATTATGCATGAATATTAACAATTTTGGATAATCCGTTATACAAAAAGGGACTTGCAGTTCCCTAAACTCATAAAAGAGCAATTAAATGAAAAACCAGAAGTTTCACCTATTTATTTTACAGCAGTTTAATTATTGTCTTACTTTTATTGTATCTTATTTATTTTATTTCAGTATTTTATGTGTAATCCAAAACCAGAAGTTTTGAGTACATTTACTTAAATATAAATTTGGAATTTAATTCATGAAACCCGAAGTTTTATATATATGAGATAAATTTCCAAGAACCAGAAGTTCTGTAAACAAACATACAAGATGTCTACATAGAATCTGCAGTTCTATATTTTGATATTACAGTTAGGGAATCATAAGACCAAGTTTACAAAGAACATGGAGTTTTCTTGGTCATCCATATTATTTCAAAAATGGACTTGAAGTTCATATGATTTAAAGGTTTAGTGGATACTATGTTCATATTATTATAAAGGATTGGAACTTGCAGTTTTATATTACAAAGGAGAAAAATTACATAATCAGAGTTGCTAAAATATTTAATGCCTCAGATTTGGGCATCCGTAGGAGAATCTTTGTGTTCTTCATTCTCCTCATGAACTTGCAACACAAGAACAAGTTCCTCCAAATCTTTATTACTTTTCTCCAGTCTTCTAAGTTTTTGATTAGCCTCAGAGTCGACCTTCTGCAGGATTATGACTTGAGATCTAAGTGCCTGCACCTCTTGTGATCTGGCCAACGCCGTTGTCCCAAGTTGGTAACTGATGCAGCATACTGCATGCCAGCAACCAGAGAGTCATTGACAACTCCACTATCTGATCTCTGAGCTAACAATACTTGCTCATGGGGAGCATTATTCAAATCCAAATCATTTTAGGGATATGAAGACATTTTGAATAAGGGTGTGACAATGAACAAGTGTGGCACAGACCCCCTTTAAATACTGGCAGGAAGTAAGGAATGTTTTCTACTAATATGAATGAACCATGCATTATAAGCATCATAACTATTAAGAGGTAGACACATGACAACCATCCATATAATTCGAATTCTTGTTCCACAAAATCTATTCTGCCCACTCAAGCTTGTCGACCATGGTAAGGTATCCGATCCAACCTTTGAGATATTTTAATCTATGAAAAGATTCAATTCTTATCGTTTTACTCTTTGCAGAATTTACGGATTGTCTTATTTGGAATTTTGTCAAAAGTAATCTAACTGATTAGAGACTAACGTATGGTTTAAGTTTAGGCCACCTGTTTTCCATATTCCTATTTCTGCTATATATATTCCCTACCCTTGGACGGTTTCATAATACCCCATTGTTGTTGCTTTTTAAAGAAAGGATGAGATATCAACCTGAATTCTCTCAACAGCACTTGGCGTGCTTAGGAATCCTGAAGATTTCCATGGAAGCAAGATTATCTTTGATCAAGACCTTCAGAAGCAAGATTATCTTTGATCATGATCCACTACTTTGTTAGGGTAGTAGTTTGGTCATGGATCAGCCTCGTTCACCGGGCTTCTGGGTCAAATTATGATAGAAGAGAGGTATAAGAGATCCATATGCTTCAAGGATCAGAATATGGAACATGGAATGTCCCGATATGAACATATTAATTCCCTTCATCTCTCTCCTATCTTATCAAGAGTTATGTTTATTTTGATGTAAACTATTCCTCAAAAGGAAGCTTGTTAGCCTTACAGTTTTACGGTTGTTGTACGAAAGCAAATGATTGATACTTATTGTATTGTGTCATAAGCATATTCGCACCTCTAGATGTTAAAAACCAGAATCTGTAATACTTGTTACAATGATCATATTAAGCGAACCTGAAGATTCTGCATGATGTTGTCTTGTTTATTATATACATCTTTGTCCCTGAAAGATACTACTTATGACACGCTTGGTATCATTTTGATGAGAAAAAATTTCCGTCGTTAGAGGGAGAATTGGTTGTTCCTGAAAGAACAATGAACGACGTGAATAATTATGGAATATGTTTATTATTGTCTCATCAAACAAATTGGTATAAAAGATAAATGCTAGAAGCAAATTCAAGCAGAAAAAGACTGTAAGTCAAATGCCAGAATTTCAAGCACATACAAACGCATAGTAATGAGTAATATGTTAGATGCTTGAAGCATGACAGATAAAGATGTAGGATGCTTGAAACATGACAGATAAAGATGTCGGATGCCTGAAGCATGACATATCTATAGGTTCCAAACTCCTCAGAAGCGGAGATTAATTGCAAAGTTTAAGCCCTATTTAAAATAACGCTCTAGAAGAGGTTATGATCCACATTCTATAAATTCTATATCTTAGAAGAGATATTTGTCAATGAAGTGACAATGAAAGCCTCTAAAATGGCACTGGTACCAGAAAATAATGAAAGCAATAAGATGCTTATAAATTATGCATGCGCATGCACATGAGAATTGTGGGATCATGAATTGATGATCTATTTGTTTATAGTACGTACCTAAAGTTATCAAGGGCTATACATGATGATATTGCACCACTTGTTATAATTGTCGACAAATGTAAATAAAGATTGGCCAACTGGAAGAGGCAGTCCAGTATAGTTGAAAATTTCCTGAAAAAGTGCAATGATTGAACCTATAGATAAAAACACCAAAAAGATCTGAAAATGTATATGTTATAAAATGGTGTTTAAAATGAAGTGAAATAAATCACTTGATGATATGGCACAACGTTTCCCAGTAAAGACATGAGATTATGATGGTAAACATATGCAACTATGTTATGCATATTTATGGAAAATTCATGTGTATGAAAATTCTTGAAGAATTCAAAATGCCTGAAGCAAATGATGGCTTGTAATGATCCTTGTGTGGATCAAAGTATTATGGAAAAATATGGTATAATCGATTTAATGAATATCTATTAGAAAAGGAGTTATATATAAATAATCCAAATTTTGGAAATAAGTTTACCATCATTGCAGTATATATATAAAAGAATTTTATTAGAACTCTTGAAGAGTTTACAAAGTCTACCCCTGATTTAATAAAGAAATTTGAGATGAGAAATCTATAAAGATTATAAAGTGTCTAAAACATATCACCAGAAGCAATTTTCCTGAAGAATACAAAAGAATAAATTCTAAGAGATATAATGTGTCATGCAATATATAAATTGCATAAAGAAATCTAGAAGAAGAGAAAAGAGCCCGAAGCTTAGGATAGAGCCCGACGCTAGGATAGAGCCTGAAGCTCAATATAGAGCTTGAAGCTCAGTGTAAGTACTCAATCGACTTGAAATGAATAAATTGCCTCAAAGAGTACTTTTGATTGAATTCGAATTCAAAACGTTGCAACATATTCAAATGATTGAAGTTATGAGAATTAGACTCCCGAAGAGCTTATGAAAAATAGCATATGCAAGTATCCTCAAAACATACAAGAATATGTATGAGTGAGTGATTATACCAGACAAACATTTATAAGTATGAGCTCATAATTTTTAAATATTTTAGAGTCATTATTCAAGCCATTGTATGTAGTAAAATATTTATAGTCTAGATATTGTTATATTATTCTAACTTCGACAAGGATTAAATAAATGAAGACACACATATATCCTCCAATGATGCTACAAGAGCAAATTTTATACAGGCATTACTAAAGCTCAATATGTGAAGAACAAATGTGATAAGCAATATAAGACATGTATGGAGTTATCAGGGGGAGTAACTCTTCAGGGGGAGCATTCCTACAATATTGCAAGAATAATTCACAAGAAGTAATGTCAACTACTACATTTAGAAAGATGGTCAACAATATGGCCTAATGAAATTTTGCAAGCATCAGGGGGAGTGTGCCATCAATAAAGATCTTCATACACTGTACTCTTTTTCCTTCGTCCGGGTTTTTGTCCCACTCAGTTTTTCCTGGCAAGGTTTTAACGAGGTAGTGTTGCACGCGTGTCAAGTGTTCTATACACAGATTTTTATGTTATACATGGTTATGTACTCTTTTTCCCTTAGACCAGTTTTTGTCCTACTGGGTTTTACTGGCAAGGTTTTTAACGAGGCATATTCCATGAATGGTGGACATCCAAGGGGGAGTGTTGTAAATATACAAAGAATGGATGCCCACCATACCTAACTATAAATGCTAGATGACTAATCAATGATGTATATATCAACTTACCATTGTAATATTATAAGGAACTATTATGCCTATAAATAGGTATATGAATGAATAAGAAATATATAACAAGAAGCAGAAGAAACCATAAGAACATTGCTATGGTTCTCTCTTTTATACTCCCTTAAATTCTCTCTCAATTCCCTTAGTTTTATATCATACATAAGAATAGACTTATCATTTTAAAATAGAGTTATTTACACTAACACCTCTTGAAGTTTCAAAAATTACACACATACACACTTTCTTGAAGTTATTTACACTAACACCTCTTGAAGGTTTTAAATTGTTTTTACAAAATTATTTTTCATTGATTGTTCGTCCAAAAAGTGAAGAAAAGTTATGCTAATGACAAAATTAACCCTCAATGAATATATGTGCAATCTCAAAGACTAACTTTGTCATTTGGAGAATTTTTTATTATATAAAATCATCAATTTTTGGATGAAAAATCAATGCAAAAGGGTTTCATGAAAACTATTTAAAACTTCAGGGAGTGTTCATGTAATTTATGATACCTTTGGGGATTTTGTGAAAAGGTCGAAAATCTCAGGGAATGTTAGTGTAATAACTCTTAAATATATATATATATATATATATATTGAATAGTGTTTGGAAAATAAGAATGGGGTGAAAATAATGCTACACACTGAATTTGGTCACCATAATATCATATTGTCCTTGTGTCATATTAATTTATCTTTCCATATTCATTGTACCCTTCCTTAGACTTTTTCTGTCCTATTAATTCTTTTAGTTCATTATTCATATCCAAATAGTTATAGATTGTGTCACTAATTAGGAAAACAAAATCCATTTAGATTGTGTGTGTCACCTAATAATGGCATGAATTTTGGTAGTTATTGCAAACATTCATAATTGCATATGCAAAATTTAATGAGGGTTTATGGTGTTCAAGTTCACATGACGTGTTTAGTGTTCACAACTTAATCATTTTTAAAAATGATTGAATTTTCAGAAATTACTTGTACGATTGTGAGAAACTTTTTAGGTGAGATTATCATACGTACGAATGGACGACTAGGTTAAATATTTCATAAACTTATAAAGAGCATCTCAACCTAACATGCTAAATATCATATTATTTTTATTATATTTTTAAAAGTAAATGGAGTCCATATGATAAATAAAGTTTTAAAAGAAAGTAAATAATAATGGGGTTCATAACTAAAAAAATATTACAATAATATTTGACATCAAGCTTTTTGATATGTTATTTTTGACATATGCCTTTCGGCCTTCAAATTCATGTAAGATTTGACTACTCGATTAAAGCAATTTTAACTTTCAATTTTTGTCATTTCATGTCTATGTGGCAATTTAACAGGAGATGCTCTATTATAACATTAATAAATAAACAAATGTTTTAACGTTAGTGCCGATATTTTCATCCAAAAAAATAACCAATGCGATTATTGGAGGGCAACGATGCAAGCATTTGATCATGATATTTAATTTAATTTTTCTTTAAATCTTTATGGGGTAAGAAAAGTGGATAAATTATGTCGTATTAATGACGAGCAAAACATTAAAATTTATGCAAAATAAATACATGAAAATTGTAATGAAGTGGTGATCCCATTAGCATTCCTTCCATGATCTTGTCGTATGCAGCTCATTTTGCACCACACGCGTCAAGCACTAAACTGATTAAGGACTTTACACGGCAGTGCGTTTTACTGTTTACATCAAATTTTATGAATGCATCGAATCAAATTCAACAATCATGATGCATTCTTTAAGCACCACAAAATATGCATATAATTCATGCAAAAATGACTATAAAATTACACTTACAATATATGATATATCTGCATCATCTATGAATCTATGGTTATGGAAGTTGTGTATTGATATCGTATTTCTGTATATTTTATGCAACATGATTATTCAATCCAATTTTATGACTTTCTCATTAAATCATCTTGGGGTGTTTTGTAAATGTTATGGTAAATATCTTGATGTGTATGCTAAAGAAGTTAAATGATTTTTTAAAATTTTTTTGGAAGGGAAGAAGTTAAAGATTATTCTATAATACTTTTATGTTACCTTAGTTCTTATATTTATATTAGTAATTAGGATCAGTGAACCGGCAATAGATAAAGCAGGTAATCGGCCTCTCACATCCCAGAAAACAAAATTCCGCTCCTAAAGTTTAATACAATAATGCTATAGGTTAGTTGATGGGGTTGACTTAATGGTAAGGGTGGCCTTGGATCTATATATACACACATACTTAATAATTTTTTTAATATGATTGCATAGGTTATCACGTCATTTTAACGAATAAATCACAAAATATTTGTGTTTGATACACACTTTGTGGCATGTTTAAATGTGGTTGGCTAGCTTAGCAAATGGCAAACCAAGTATGCATTTCACTCTGTTTGTCTGTTTTACAACAAAATGGGAACTGCCTCTTTTATAATGACAAACTGACGCAGAACCTGAAGGCCAATCTAACTGTCAAATTTGGTTACAATGAAGCAAAAACACTATCTGGTTTCATTTTGTGGGTATTTTCCTTCTTTTTTTGTTCTTGCAGCTTGGAGAGCCAAATGCTGATTGAATGCATTTCCAGACATAATAAATTCATGTCCAAGATGAAGTCTTAGAATTTATGGTAAATGTTGGGGCCTCTTGGAAAATAACCAAGCAATTCATGTTGCAATTGATGCTCCCTTTACATTCTTAAAGCGTTTTTAGAAGGTAACATATTCTGTTCTGTTATACTTAGTAAGTGTTGCAACATCGACACCTTATTAGGTATCCGCGGACAATTCCTGACCATTGATGCATGTGGACCGACAATGAGAATGGCAGAGACGAAATCACATATCTGAAATATGAAAAAGAAAATTCTCACAGCTTTTAGTCCCCATATGCTCATTTTTCCTGAAATATGAAAATAAAAGTATCACAGCATTTTAGTGCCCCTATGCTCAACTTTAGAAAGAAAAAAAAAACTGAAAACGTCAACAACTATGTGCCTCTTTCATGTTTCCCTATCTACTTAAAGATGTATGATTGTATCCCGAAGGTTACAAAACCTGGTATTAGATACAATATTCACGATTCAGCCATCCAAAACAGTAGAATAGTTCTCTAAAATGACAACTGAAGACCCTTGTTGAGTACCAACAGAATTCGTCAGCGCATTCCACAACTTCTACCTTCTGGCCTCATCATGAACTCCACCAGGTCTGATTCCACCACGGCGTGCACTCCTCAAAATTGCATCACCATTTAGAGTTGTATAAGTTAACACAGCGGTTCAAGCCCCCAGTATGATTGTCTAACTCCTAGACAGCATTTTTTATATAATCCAAATCAGTGCACTGCTGATTCTGGGAACATGCCACAAAATTGGCTGAAACTTCGACTGCATCATGCCTAAAACCATTACTAAATGATCCAAACTCTGTTTCATCATCATCACTATCAATATTTTTTGGAGTTACACGATTTTGATAACTTCTGCTTTGGACAAGAAACACATTGAAGTAATAGCTTACCAAGTTTTCCCTTGTTTTTTTACGAAACCATCTGGACCCTCTATTCCAAAAGGAAGGAGAATTTGACTTTACCAAATCCTTGAATCTTTTTTCTTCTTCAGCTGTCCACTGAAGAGAAACTTCCTCACCCATATGATCAAATCGCCAACGATAGAACAAGGAACCAAGTTCTCTCTTCAGTTTCATCCTAGCCTCAGCAATGTGAAATCTGATACATACAACAGAACCTGGAAGTCGACAACCACACATATCCGGTCTTCCTTTGCCAGTGAGATCTGTTTCACGAAGGGAGTTGTCTTCTTCACATTGTAAGGGCCATACCCGTGTGCCTAACCATTTAATATCACTTTCAGAAGCCACACCAGTCCATTCGGGCACATCAGCTTGAAAGAGAGTGCCTATAGAAACGTGCTTTTCATGGGGAGCATCCACAGATGGGCAAACCATTGTATTTGTGGCCAATAAATCAACTTCCGCAGGTGCTTGCTCCTTAGAATTGTTATCCAACTCTTTTTTACGAGGACTTATCAAATTACTCTGAGGGACTGAACATGAACTGCAACAAGGGCACGAGCGAGATTTCACAGAATTAGGAAACCTTTCACTGCATCTTAACCTCTCTGAGGACTGGTGACCAGCAACAATATTATCTTCATACAACAATGGATGCGTCTTTAGTTTCTTCTGCAAATTCGACCATGATCTTTTTATAAAATTGGAAACTAATTTAATTTCATATATAATATTTACAGTTCCAGAAAAATCAACATTATAGGCAGCTCTCTTGATAGCTAAAAAAATCTTGGAGAAATCAAATACTCCAACTCGCAATCTTTTCATCACCAGCATCTTTTGTTATCAAGTGACCGTGCAACAACCATATAGTAATCTACTGGTTAAACTAATGACCAAGGATGTGACACATGGAAGATGCCAAGTTATCTACCTTAGAGCTTTCCTCCTCTTTTGGCCGATACCTTCTCCTTCATCTCTTTTTCCTCTTTTTGTTCTCGAGAGAAAGGAAGGGGGCAGGGGTTGAAAATGTTTACTAAGAAGTTGAGAAAGAAAATCACTTGTATCTCCTTTATTAAATTTAAAAATTAAGAGAAAACAAGCCAAACCAAATGTCTCGTAACAGCCACTGACTCTATTAGTAGCAACGTAGATGTTGGAGCTCCTCCTATCTCCAAGATTCTTAAAGAGAGTTTCAAATCTAACTACACATTCAGAAGGTTGAAAGAAAATAAAAATTGTAATAATGTACCAGGTACAAGATGGACCGTCATAAGAAGTAGAAAAGGAAGACCATAGCTAGAGAAAATTGATGAACCAGACTTATGACCAAAGAGTTGGGATATGGCTGAGAGCTGTGAACTAAAATCTGGAAAAGTGTTTCGGTTTGTAGCTAAATTAGCATCATGGAGTTCCAGATTACTTATATTAACAGAGTCCAGATCACAAACAAAGCAATGCCCTATTAATACTTAAAGGGTTCAACCAAGTGATCTAGCTGCATTGAGGTGGATGACAATATCATATCGTGGAGGTTAACTTACTCAAGGCAGAAACAACGGGAACTCATCACAGGGGTTGTTGATTTCATAATTTCATTAATAACTTCAAATTTTAAAGATAAAAGCAACAATTCTTTTAACTTCATAGGATAACACGGTTAAGGGGAGAGGAGAGTACACTTGAAAGAGTAACCACGCCATGCATGTGAAATTTGACAAATGGATGTGGTCCAGAAGCGAAAAACCTTTAGAGAAACACACAACATAAACAAATGTACCTGCAGGAGAGATTCTTCAGTCTTTGAATCAACATTCCTTCTTAGCAGCAATGCTTCCCTTGCTCTAATTACCTGGAACCAGCACTCATCGCCCTTATGCTCCTTCCAATTAGTTGGCCCTGGTATCACTCCAATTGAAGGATCATTTGGCTGCTTTGCAATCTGAACTACCCAATTCAGCATTCCTGATAAGGATTCTCGCTTTCTTTTACGATAATTTTCTTTTTTATTGAGACTATCGAGTGATATCAAAACACCATTCTGATCATCATTACAAACTTTTTCGTCATCATCTTCTCTGCATTGGTCGGCACCCGCATGCATTCCATATGCATCTTTGGTATCTGAAAGATTAAATTCAATCTTCCCATTTTCATCAGATTCAAACTGAACCGGTCCATTACCTTTGCCCTTCTGCTCAGGCCCATCCAACAACAAATCTCTAAACTCTCTCTCCAACTCCGAAGACAACAACTGAAACTCCCCATACAAATCAGACTGCCCATTTCCGGAGCTCCTACTTTTACAACTCTCCCTAAACCATTTCTCCAGCTCATTCAAATACTTGAAGTAAATCAATTTCACAGAAGCCGTTGCTCCACCATCCAAACCCAACCCGTTGGCCACAAAAGACCACAAACTGTTCTTCGAAACCCAATCATACCCACCTCTATCTCTCACCAAACAGAACAATTTGAACAAATCCACAGGCTGCCTATCATCAATCACGGCAGGGATGGGCCTAACAACACCTCTATCACCAATTTCCTTAACAAAAACAGATAGAACTTGATCAAATGTACATCTTAGCCTAACCTCATCATCATCCTCATCACAATCAACATCATCTCTTATATCAATATCACTACCAATGCAACTACCATTTTTCCGATATGCATCATTAGTTTCGACACAATCTAAAACAGACCCAGGTGTTAAAGACGACCATCCTGCCATGAACTTCGATTTGACTCTTGAAAAACCAATAAGACTATCTATTTTCAAAGATCAAATACACAAATAAATAACAGAGGGAGGCCAAACAAAATGGTATCTAATTCATTTCAATTTAGGGCATGGGGTATGAGACCCTTTGCCCTGTTCTCTCCGTAGAGTGTTTCAGAAATGTTGTTATTTACCTGAACATTTTTGGGTACTGCTTTCTTTTTGGTTTTGCCTCGCAAAGCTACCAACTTGGTAATTTACAGAGCTGCAGAGGCGACAAAGGAGACATGGGTGTGAGCAAAGGACAGCCGAGATTAACGTTGGAGCCGAGGAATTGTTGAAAATAATGAGTGGGTGACAGTACAAGCTGGACTCAAAAAATTTAGACAGCGATCAGATATAAGAAGAGAGAGGAAACAAATGTTTATGGAAAGTGGAGAAAATGAAAACTTCTTGACAAAAAACTATTCAATGAATCTATTTGTGATTTTATTTTATTTAAATGTAGTGGAAAGCAAAGGCTGAATCTTTTTTTTAACAAAAATTTGGCCAAAGAAAAAATAAGGTTGATATTTCTTTTCTTTTTTACACCGTTTAAATTTCAATTTGAGAAATATATTTGTGTAAATTGGTGGATTTACGAATTATAAGGGTCGATCTAAAATTATTTTTTAGATCTCTCTCTTTATATCTCTTCAGCTTAACCGAAAATTAAAATTTTTTCATATTGACTAACAATTTAATCTAATATACAACGTAAAAGGCTACTTTCGCTCTCCATTGAACTCTCATTCTTCACTTGAGGAGCGTAGGCATACTCTCGTGTTAGGACGAGGGAACATTTTACAAAGCATTCTTCGGTTGAGGAGCGTAGGCATACTCTCGCGCTAGAACACAGGAAGAGTTTAAATAGCATGAATAACGCTTCCTTAAATCTCTCTTCTTTTTTCTTTTCCAAAAAAAAAATCTCTTTTTTTTGCCTTTATCTAACTAGTTTAAAGACCATTGTTAATGAAGTCTAACCTAGTGGAAAAGGATTTTAACTTGCAAATCGGTAGTGTGTGAGAGAAACCACATACCTCTTATAATTTAGACTATTGCTTGTATTTAAAAAAAAACTATTGTTTTTAAGAATAAAGAATACTTTTGTTTAAAAAATTGATAAATACGTTTGAGAAAATTTGTGTATTTATTATGACTTGGCATGTGAATGTGATGTAGGAGGTTGACAAAATCAAATTTAACTTCTCTAGCTCAAGCGACTTAGTGTCAGTTTGACATTGCTTATTTGGGGTAATAAGTGATTTTTAAAAAAATTTGGGAAGCCCAACCCGTTTGGTAAACAATGGGAAAATCACTTATTGTTTAAAATTGCTGTGAGAGAAAGCTATAAGGAAAAAAGCGCTAATGAGGTGCTTTCATTTTCTGATTATGTCAGGTTTAATGATTATGCTGGAATTATTTTTTGATTACGCGGGAATTAGTACCAACAACACTCTTAACAAAAATTTTACCAAACGCCAAACTGCTTTCTCTTACAGCTGATTTCTCTTACAGCAATTTGACAGCAATTATTTTCAAGGCAAGGTAATGTCAAACTGGCCATTAGGGATAGAAGTGGTAAATCCCAAATTCAAATTCAGTTGTGTGAAGGAAAATCTACTAAAATGCATTAGATACTAACCAATCAAAACATTGACAAATTTGGGGGATGTACTTTTAATAACATTTTTATGAATCTTTTTATAATTTCTTTATTTTAATGAAGTGGAAGTTCGTACTCAGTTTGTGACTTAAATGGAGTGGTTGGTGTATTGCATAGTTTTAGCGATTGGATTTCACTCAAAACTCACCGAATGACACCTCCTACCTTTTTTCTTTGGATATTTTCTAAACCGTTTAAAAGGATATTATGCAAATTTGGGGGATGTAATATTGAAACTCAGTAATTTTATTACCAACTTATGACGAGGAAGGGTTTATCTGAAATAGTAAAGTAAATAAATATTGACGCAAAGCACAAGGAATGGGCAAAAAATATAATGGATTTACATACCACTAATATTTTACCTAAATAAAATGGTAAAGTGATTTTTGAGAATTAATGGATTTATTACTAGAAACGTATGTGTGCTTAACAAATTAATGCCAAAATTGCCCTCATATTGAATTTCATCTATTATTTTGAAGAAACTTGTGATTTTGGACTTGATTGCAAATTAAATCATACTTGGTTACACGATTAAAATTATCAAAAGAAAAATGATTTTTTTTTTTATAGAAAAAAGAAGGTCAAACTAGACGAACCAGAAATGTAATTTAACCAATAATAAATGAATGTTTATTTATTAATAGGATTTTATTAAAATAAAACATGTCCCACAAGAATCAAACATGTGTTATCGTCTACATTCAGACTTGAAAATTCCCACCTTCCAAAAAGAATACAAAAGGACTTGAAAATTGTTAAATTTTGAACGAAGAATTAGTTAGAAATTGACTCGAGACCCAAAAAAATGAGCCAAGGCTATCAGAAATTGACATGGGTCATTTTATTGATTTATTTTTCTAAGGCAATGCAAATATAAAAGATGGAGTGGTAATCAATTAATAAATTCCTCACTAAAACCATCAACCCTTGTACGTGATATCTTTCCTAATGACAAATAACCTCTACTCATTAAGTCAGAATAATTCCCAGAACACGAGGCTCATCAGCACATCATCAATGTCATCAATGTCTCCCTCTCTCCCACACACTCACGTGACTACATGAAAATGATTGGGTACATACATAAGCATGCAGTTCGAGGCCAATGCGTTTTGCATGTGTCCAGTGTTGCGTTTCACAGAAGTACTTTTTTCAGAAGCAGCATGGGGAAGCACCTAGCAAATGCAAAAGGCCCAGTTGCGTGTTTCTTCCAAGATTCCATTTTTAGAATGGAACAAGAAGAGCAGAATATTACATGAAAGCCTCAATGCTGTCTTTTAAAAAGCAAAAGAGTTTAGAATCTATTTCAACTTTTTTGTCCAGCCTTGTCCACCTTCACACAAAACATGCAATGCATGCAAGCCCTTCCTAATTTCAATCCCAGAACATATTGAACTCTTAAGTTCGAAATTAGCCGACAAATATTGAAAACTTTAGCTAAGCATTATTTTTTTGGTTGGTAAATATGAACAAACAAACTCTGTATGCTTTTATAAAAAGGGGCAACCATATGTATTTATGTATAGTATAAATACAAGACACAACCTTTAACATGTATAACATGAATCTACATGTCAATCAACTTAATGAAACCTATCACCAAACCCAGAGTTATATACATGAATCATCTGAAAAACCAACAAGTCCTTTTCACATGAACCTTCCATCTTCCATTACACTAATGAAGAGCACCCGCAATGAACAAGTAATTTTATGCCATTTACATGATCAATTCAAGGGAGAAAGCAAAAACCAACTGCTCACATGTGGACCGGCTCACCATGTAAAAAACAAACTATACTCAGAAAGAGAAAGAGAGAGAACAATACGTTCACCTTTCTTGTTCGGAAACTAACTTCTCATTGTGGACAATGAATCTGACTACTACCCCCCAACTTCAGTATCTATTTAACCCATGTCATTTTATGGTTCATAGTAAGATGCTCTACGATCTAAGAATGAATGCATTACAAATAGAAAATCGACCTCAATACTAATTTCACACCAGTGTCAATTCTACCCCTTCTTCCTTTTCATTATCATTGAGTTGAAAGGAAACAAATGCACAAAGACGCTGCATTTGAATGAGCATACTCCAGAAACAAAACCCAAAAAAGCCATATCTGTGACTGTCACTGAACAGTGAACACAGAAAAGGAGGAAAGAAAAACCTCCGTGCATTTGTAACCTCTGCTTCTCAAACCTATCTTGAATAAGGAAAGAACTTGACTTCAATTGCTGGTTGAACTAAATTGGAGGATCAAACATCATTTCCTGCATCATAAGTGAAGAAGAGCCCTCTAAATATTATGTGTGATCAGGATATCTCTTTTCATCGAATCACAACACAAAAGAAGATATTAAGCAAGGCAAACCTGATCACACACAGGACATGTGTCACTTCGTTCCATCCATTCAAGAATGCAAGCAAGGTGAAAATGATGCTCGCATTTTGTGGTAATTTTTGGATTCTGTGCATCATACTCTGCAGAGACGAAAGGAAATGGTCTAGTAACTAAATGTTTAACATCTTTATGGAAAAGGAAAACCAAGAATGCAGCTTGAATGGAAAACTTGCAGTAAGCCCACAATAATCAAATGAAGGAGATTTTTATTAAAATAAGAGTAATGGTAAAACAGAATTTTCTCCCTTATACAAGTTTAAAACAGTTGAATTAATGACTTTACCTTCCAAACAGGTGGGGCAAACATCCTCTTCCTCTGGTACTAAAGCAACAGATTCCACTGACTTCGAAAGTTCAACTTCTGACTTCCTTTCCGCCTCAAGTTCAAAATCAGTTTGGGCCTTACAGTCTGAATCCTTCAGGTCTTCACACTTAGCTGAAGCTTCTTGAGCATTTCCACCAACTGCTTCATGAACAGAATCAGAATTTGTTGTCAGCAATGCACCTTCACTCTTGTTGCCACAAATTTCTTGAGCCGCTGGTGGAGTATGAGGATGCCCTACTACAGCCACGTCATATGGAATTGGGGTAGGAGGTGGTCTATAAGTGTCAGGTATTGATGTATCCAAATTTGTATCAACGAGAAGCCCTGTGGAGAATGCAGGGGTGACACCTTGGCGAGACGACAATGGCACATGCTCATCCGATGACCTTGGATACTGCATACAAATTCAAGTTCACAAATATATATAGAACAATAAATGTGATAACTAAAAAGAAAGAAATCAACTTCACTTCCAACCTACTCTAATATCTAAAAGATTGAGTTCATTTATCAAGCCAATTATCAACAGCCAAATCTCCATAATCATTCACAAGAAACAAAAAATGCCACATAAGCTTTTAACGGAAAAGATGTAGCTCAACACAAAGAAATAGAAAAACAAAGAAAAGCATTTAGGATGAGGAAAAGCATTCTACTCACGTAATAGTATGTCGGTGCAGCACTCAGTTCAGTTCCTTTGGAAGAACAACAGCAGCAGCCTCCCATTGTCTTCTTTCACTTATCTCTGCTGCGGACCTAGAACTATTGGCACTTGATGCCACATATCCCCTTCAACATTTTTTTTATAAAAAAAAAAAAACAGAAAAAATCTGTTAGACATAACAGAACATGTGTACAGTTAGCAATAAACAATAACAGCAATAAGCTAATATGTTGAACATCTTATTTTGTTTGGTCTTGTGAAAAATTACGATCTCAAAACCAGTAATACAATTTCTATGTTTTGACACCCCCCACAGCTTAAACCAGCTGTTCAAACACAAAGGGTCCCCTTCTTAAATTTTGATGAAACTAGTTCAAAGCAATCATCATTAACTGGATCATATCATATCTTTCTAGATTTCGGAAAGTTATATAAATGGCCCAAATTCTTATAAAACTCAACCATGCTAGTTAGCGAAAAACCCAACAAACCCAACATGTTCTTATTGATATTGGCTGCATCACAAATACATGTAGCTATAAAATAAAAAGTAAAAATCAGAGAAAACCAAACTTCTCCAATACCATGAACAAAGCAGCAAAAACTACGAGCATGCATATAAAAAACGCTCAGTACGAAGAGTAAAGGTATAAAACCTTACATAAATCACGAAAACTAAGCAAAAGGGCAATCAAATACACACAAAAAACACAGCATCAAAATATTATGGAAGACAAAAGCTAAAAGCCAAAGCAGAAGATACCAATACTCAGAGGAAACAAATATGTAATCAGCTACAAAACCTCTAAACCAACGAATTAAGAAGGAAAAAAAAAATCAATCGAATAGGTTTTTGCACAAAAATTCTTCGAAAATTAAAAAACAAAAGAAAGAAGAAGTAAATTCTAAACAGTTCGTTTTTAGCAAACGCTTTTGAATATCGGAGTTGGAAAAATTTTAGTACCTGTGGATGGAAAACGCTTCGATCGGAATTGGAATTGGAATTGGAATTTGGAATTTGGGAATTGGGAATTGGGAATTTGAAGGTGACTGGTGGGAGACGGTGGACTTGTTGGAATGCGTTTTGGAGGAGAGATGGCTTTTGGTTCTGTATTTGTCTGCGTTTGTGTGCACTTACAGTGGGAAAAGAAATACTAAAGTAGTGAATAATACTGAAATTGAGAAATATAAATAATTTCTTTGGGAAAAAAAAAAAGAAATATAAATAATTTTCTATTGTTTTCAAGAAAAAAATTATAAAATAAAAATTATATTATCTCTTTTTCTTTTAAATAAAAAAAAATTATTTGTTCAAGGTTTGGGTTTGTTGATTGTTGTTGTACCAAGGTGGGTCCTTCTTCCTGCTTGGGCCATTGTTTTCAAGCCCACAAATATTTTTGGGCTTGACTCAGCCTGCTTATACAGGCTCACAGCTGGTAAATCCCTAGCTTAATCTGTGGCCCTTTTTGCTCATAAAACCCATTCATTTTCTGTAAACTAACATGGCAATGGTGGCATAATCACATCACATTTCTACCTAGGATTTCATAGAAGTAGACAGTGTTGGTGGCCCCTCGAGGTTAAGATCAGGCAATTTGTCCAACCTAGGTAAGCATGACCGGCCAAGTCGTCCTCCAAAATCTCAAGCAATTCATCCAATCTAGGTAAGCATAACCGACCAAGTCGTCCTCCAGAACCTTCAAAGTGTACGAAACAATTTTCGTGGTTAGCATTGCATACCTTTGAGGAATGGTCGCAAGATCTTTATAATAGTGGTAGTAGAGGATGACAATTCTTCTAGGGCTAGGATTCTTGGATGATCTCATATTGATTCTTAGTTGCCCTAGCCTTGGGCATGGGTGTAGTAGATAATTGTACTCAATGGGTGCATCGGCCGAATTTGTCATACTTGATACCACTTTTCAGGCAAAAGTGTTTTACTTTTTCTGATACACCATAAAAGCATTACCTATTATTACACATCTCATTCGTACAATTATTTAGCAGGCAATAGTTTAATCATGAAAATTATCTGCAATACAAATTGTTGAACTTGTCAGCGGAAAGGAGAGCTGGTGGCCTTCCCTGAAAACAGAAAATAAAATTATGGGGTGGCCACGTATGGTACAACATGGACAAGAACCCCACCCACAGTAGCACACAGAGCCCCATGTCACCAAATGACAGCCTGGCTTCGTGTCTCCTCCACCACCAAACCCCATAATTAATATTATTAATTATTTATATATAATTGAGGGGTTTGTTAGTTATACATCCACCAATGCTTTTCATCATTTAAAGTTTTGAACAGATATGGCCCAATGCCAACACCCAATTTTTCTAAAAAGTTTTTAGGGCAAAAGAACATGAAAACTCCGCGGAAATGCAACGGAGTTTAAGGTGACAGTTTATTTGAGAAATTCAATCTCACGCTTAAACATTTTTAAACATTTTGGGTTTGTTGATTGTCAACAAATGCAAGGAGAGCAATGGATTTAAACATTTTTAATGGTTTGATGGTGAAATTGAACCTCAAATAAACGCTTCATTCTAAACTCCTCACTGTAGAAGCTCCCGAAAACTTCATAGGATACTCAATTCAAGCAAAACCCAGATGTTGTAAACCAAAAACAAATAAATTTACATCTACATTTCCGAAAAAACCCAATCACATCACATTAATACTCAAGTAAAAGAGAGAAAAGAGGAGATATCTAATGATTAATGATATATAGCATGGGTAAGGCATGAGCCCTGTAGTACAAAGTTAGGGTTGGAGGGAGAGATTATAGTAAGCCAAACACTCTCCACATCAGTCTATGATTAGATCTGATCTAAAGGTTAGGGTAGATATATATATATATATGTATATTATTATACAAGCATTCCTTCCTTTCAACATTCACATCTCTCGCTCTGCACGTTTTCCAGCCCATTCAGCATATTTCCGACTCCTGGTAGCATCGACGAATTCAGTGACCACCGATACTTCATCCAATGGCATCTGTAACCAAGAAAAAGAGAGGATACCGTAAAAATCTAACTACTCATTCAAACAGCATATATGATGTTTACACACTTGTATGCGAGTGAGCGAGACAGACCTGCTGCGATGTAAAATGTCGTTGTGCAACATTGATCAATTGTTCTCTTGTTGGATTAGAATTGCTGGTTAACTACAATTTCAAATTGCAAACTGGATTTAGTCAAAAGACATCATAAGCAGGCAGGTGCAGAGAGAAAAATAGAGTGTAGGAATCAGCGATACCCACAAGGTTGAAGTGTCTGCAATACCTCCGCAATGTGCTTGTTCCTAGTTTTGCCAAGTTTACCCTCTGATCATCCGTGCAAAGGATTAGACAACACAATAATGTGTGTGTAAATAGAAATTGGGATCATGAAGATTTCACTTAGACAACATAATAGTTATACAAGGGTAACTAGATATCAGATCATGAAGATTGCTTCACTAAGCCTGAAAATGTATCATTTAACAGAACGACTGTAGTGAGTCAGACGAGCATGCAAATCATCTGGTATTACTTGATTAGGTCATCATAGGCAAAATGAAGCATCCAACTAGTCCAAAGGAGTTAAAGCAAAAACCTCCCAATTCAATATCGTTTTTTATTCCACACAATATTTATACCACTATTCCAAAACAAGTGAAAACATATCGGGACTCATTTGCTTGACGGATTAAAGGGTCAATGGCAAGAAGTTCATTAACATGGACAAATCACATAAACACCTAGATCTCTCCTTTGCAATTTCTTACCGGTTCAGGTCTGTGGATGGATTGAACTTCTCTATAACTTCCGCGATTTATTGACTTGGTTAATGTGGATGGAACATATGGCCTTGGATATCGAACTCTTGGTTTACTAGATTTGTGAAACTCAAGACATCTAGCTGCCCAAAGAAAAACAATAACAAACTTAAATATAGTTTTAAGTTCTAATAAATGCCAGTTGAATATGACAAGAAGAGCAATCCCAGCATCAAGATCTGAATATGGTCCCCCCCTGCAGAGAGGCTGTTTCCCATTTCAAGTCAACAACCTCCAGGTTGCAGTAGAACAACTCTACCAGTTAATATGATAACTGAAGAAATTAGAATTGTCATCAGGTATGGTATAATGAAACTTACAGAAATCATTCTCCTTGTCACCATGGTCAGAGCTGCTGCTAGAGTAATCATGATCAGAATCATCTTCATTCCCTGTAGGATGTTCCAGCACACTCAATGCATTCCTTTGCAGCTTAACTTCAACCCCATTTTTCAGAACCTTGTATGGCAAAAATTAATGGGTTAAAATAAGCATCCCAAATGTGGAGGAGGGTATTGAAGTGCAATTTTTTTCACAAACGCATAGACAAGTAGATATAACATCAAGAAACCATACTTCTTTACTTTCTTTTATCGACGAGGGGGAGGGGATAGGACTTGGGACCTCTTCCAAGATTGGGAAGAGAAGTACCAATAGACCAATAGCTATTGGGTAAATTCTCTAAACCTAGATTAAGATATAATTTACAAAATTGCAATTAAATAAACAAAACACATAACAGAGCTCTCAAAGGCATTCTAGTGACCCATACTTTTACAGTAATTTATGAATCAAAATGACATTAAAAGAAATACTTTGGCAGACATGATTGGTTAGATCCAGCAAGCTCATAAAGGATGGGAGCTCTATGCAAATGGTCGTCAATGAAACCCAACTAGAGAAAACTACAATTCCTATTTTGCCGTCCAAGAACGTAAATCTTTAATTGGTCGGAAAAGCAAAAACCCTCTATTACTCAAAGCAGAAAACAACCGTGCCTTGCTGGAGACTGATGCCTAATTTTATGGGATATTGTTAAACGTACAAATTTCTTTGAATTTTGTCCCATGAAGTTAAGACGTGATTGAATGAGTAAATGAGGAAAATTTGACACAACACAAACACAACAAAAGTGCACAGACCTATTATCCTACGTACCCAGAAACCAGGAAAGTAAATAAAATAGTATTGGAAAAAAGAAAAATGCTTAAGAGTTCAGCTTTCTTTTTCCCGACCTAAAAACAAACACAGTTGACCGAAGAAAAAGAAAAAGAAAACAACCCAAATAATCTAGAAAACTACATCAAAGCAAAAATTAGGCACAACAGTTCCAAAAACAAAATGAAGCCCAAAGCCCACATAAAGAAAATTACGAGAAAATTAAATGAAAAGAAAGCAGTTTAGGAAAGTAATAAGAAAATACCAGCCAGTGCCAACCCCCAAGTCCAACAGCTTTCTTGACCACACCTTGCAGACCCACCAAGACAGACTTTGTTCTATTGTTTCCAGTGACAATGACCTTGGTGTGCCTGGGAAGAACTGAAAGTTCCTCATCCCCACTTTCCTCGCGAAAAGGCGATAGCATCCTAGAAGAACAGAGCTCAGGCTCTAGCATTCTTCCCAATTTGGATCAGAAACAATTAAAAAAACAAATAAAACCACTGCACAGAAGTGTTTTAGCTCCACTACTCAATACCCAACTTCTGAATTGGCCAGTTTGAGAAATAAAAAACCATCTTTTCAATCCTAAAGACCTCTTTCTCAAATGGGTTTTTTTTTATTACTAAACTCTAAGATGTTCCACTACTCAATACCCAACTTCTAAGATGTTCTCCTACCAATTAGGATAAAATCAAGTCTCAGTCTCCGACTAATTTGCACAGACAGAAGAAATTTTGTGCACCCATATAGCCAACAAAGGTTTTTGATTCTATTTTTGAAGAAGAAGATCCCAAGCTCCAATTTTGATCCCTGAAGCAGAATATAAATAAAGGTCATGTCATAAATAAACCCAGAGACATAAAGTGATTGGAATTAATTCTAATGAGAGAGAAAGAGACCCTTCTTCTTTATGAATGAGCAAATTCTTGAGGTCTGATACGAATTCTTTAGGGAAATGTTCAATGCTATGAGCAAAGAAAATAGAATCCAATCACTGGTTCACGGGCTAAGATTGATCGCATTAAATGAAGCACTGTTGCTTCAGATCAAAGATATGCTTATCATCAAGCTTCCATTTGCAGTGCCATCATGCAGGACCTGAATAAACAGAATATATATACACATGGATTAGTTTTCTCACAAGAATATTGCATTGAATATAGATTGAACGGAATTGTTCTCTATAAGAATTCATCAAAAAGTGCTGAAAATTTTCTTTAGAAAAATATTAATAAAAGAAAACTCTTCACTCTTGTAGTGAAAATACATCAGCAGTCAACTAAAAACCGAGAAAATATATCAGCACTCAACCAAAGCAATCCCAAAACCTTGTTTGGCAGCTGAGAAAGTTTCGGAAATTCAGAAATAAAGAATTCAATTTGAACTTAAAAAAACCATGACCAATCTAAAAACTAAATAAAATAATTATGAAGCAAAAAACCGACTTAACTGAGCTAATCAGACAAAGGGTACAGAACCAATATGATTAAATAAAAGGAAAAAGGAAAAACAGGCACCACATTTTCTATTGACTGTTTATGCCTCACTTTGGGATTTTTTTTTCTTTCAAAAGCTCAGCTATGCTTCAAAGTTTCATTGACAACAACGAATTAAGAAAATTTGATTGCATTATAATCATAGAACAAAACCATGACAAAGTGAATACCAATAAACCATAATCATAAAAACCAAGAAAAAACAAAATGAGAACAGTGTGTGAGCTGGTAACAAATTTATCAAATTTTGGAACTAAAATCAGCAAGACATGAATTTGAACCAGCCCAAATCAGAACTGGCTATGAACCCAAATGTGTCCAAAACCAAATTGAAAAACCAGATTAATACCTGCTTGAATGGCAGCAATATAATAAGAAGCTCTTAGAAGAAAACAAAAATCAGCACAAAAAACAGGGTTTTGAACAATTTAGAGGGATCTGGAAGATGAAAGAAAATGAATCAATTGAAGATTGTGAAAAATGCAGA
Organism: Prunus fruticosa; assembly: GCA_018703695.1. Taxonomy (NCBI): domain Eukaryota; kingdom Viridiplantae; phylum Streptophyta; class Magnoliopsida; order Rosales; family Rosaceae; genus Prunus; species Prunus fruticosa. The sequence goes on from CM031921.1 coordinate 21,368,291, forward strand.
GGCTTTTTTTTAAGAGTCAGTGAAAAAGATTGGAATTTGCTGAGAGAGAGAGAGAGAGAGAGAGAGACAGAGAGAGAAGGAGCACACTAAATGCTTACCAACTGCCAAGGAAACGACCTGCCATTTGCCGTACGGTCACGCATTTTGTAACCGGTGAAACCGGCTATTGCCTGTTGAAATGGGAGGGCCGGCTCGGCTCGGCTTTCGAAAGCTCAGAGCTTGTTGTCGTTTTTGTTGTGTGATGGGAGCTTAAAGGACTGGTGCATGGCCCATACATATCTGCTCCGTGATCATGTGGGCTCCTTTGTAAATATCTGAAAATTGCAAGTTTACTGAACAAAATAAATTGCTTCATGGGAGACTAAGGGGTTTACCTCAGTGGTGAGGTCCTCCCCCTCCCCCCTTGGTCACCCTTCGAATCCCAGGAAAAACCTGGAAAGTGCCCCCCTCTCCAAATCGCTAATTATCAACAACAAAAAAAAAAATTGCTTCATGGGAAAGGAATTGTGGGGTGGGAAACTAATTGCTTTTTCATGTTTGGTAAGTAAGTATGGGAAAGCGTTGCCTAACACATGGGAAAGTATCAGGGAAAGTGAATCTTTCCTTCCTACTTGGGTTTCACTTTCCCTTCCATGGGAAAGTAAGACTAATTTTTTTTTTACTAATTTGTCCTTACTAACAATTCATAATTACAGTTTTTATCCAACAATTATTGGTATTTTTTTTATTATTTTAATAGGGGTACAATTGGGAAACTAAACAAAATTTGCTTTCCATTCCTACTCAAAACAAATATGGGAAATGAAAAAAAATGATATTTCAGGGTCACTTTCCAGGCATTACCAAACATGGGGAAATGATGATTCATTTCCCATCCCTTGGGAAATGACATGGGAAATGATTTCCCATTAAATTTATTCGTGAACCAAACGGACCTTAGGGTATAAAAAGGTAATAACTATTTCTTTTGGGTATAAAAAGGTAATAACTTCAACTCATAATCCACTCCAACAAAGCATAAAACAAAATCAAATCTTCCTCGTATATGGTTTGGTTCTCAACGCAAAAACAATTTTTTTTTTCTAAGTAAAGGGTTTGATAGATTCAATGAAACAAATTCGGTAGATTATTTTAACAATATTTGAAAATTCTCCAGTCCCAAATTTCGTATCACGAAGCCTAAGCCATTCACCTTATAGAAGACCTAAATTCCAGTTGTGATTTTAAATTTCTTTTATAAATTAAAATTTATAGCATCTATTATTTGAGTAACAAAGAAAACTTTCAAGGCTCACTTGTTCGTTCGATATAAGATTTTAGGGTGTATTTTGAATACATGCAAACATCACAAATCACATGTAGTGTTTTTTTGTACAACTGTTAAGGTTCGATCTAAGACATTTGATTTTTGAGCATATAATTTGGCAAATATTTATCCCCTAACATTACACAATTACAAGTAGACCCACATATGAATAAAAAAAAAAATTGGTTTGCTAATTGAGCCGCCAAAAGGCAACAACTTCGTAAATGCATGTGAATAATATAACCTGTTTGCCATTTGTCCGACAACTAAAATTCGAACGGTTGATATTCACTCTCTCCACATTCCTCAGCTGAGCTCTGGTTTCGTTGGAATTATTTGGGGCAATTCGGTCTTTTCAAAAGTTTATTTCGGGTCCACTTCAAGATTGGGAATAGGAAGAAGGCCAAGCCATATTAGCCGAAGCCGAAGCGGAAGTGACCGTTCACTCGAGAGAGAGAGAGAAAATGACGTACACGTGTCAGAAACACAGCTGTGGGATCTTATCCTAGCAAGTGTACAATTCAGAGCACAGTGTTAAAAAAAAACCGTACTATTTACCACCAATACCATTTTATGTAATGTAATAAAAAAAAAAAAAAAAAAAGAGAAAAGAAAAGAAACGGAAAAAGAAAGAAGAAGAAAAAATTGCGTAAATTTGAAATTTGATTTGAAGTCCGCTCTTTGCTTTGCAGCAGCAGCTGGCGCGCACTCAAAGTCTCCTTCCTTCCTCACAATCCCGCTTTCAGATTTTTGGGAATTCAAAGCGTGGGCCCCTCTTCTCTCTTCCCCCCACATGCTCTTTTTCTCTCTCCTCTCTTAGGCTACTCAATCTATCTTCCCTCTTTTTTCATATTTCGTACGTGTACCCTTTTCTTGCTTTTTTTTTCTTCTAGTTTTCTCTTCAGTTTTCCCTCGCTTTTTCCTTCAAGACGAGTATCATGTTTTGGTTTTTTTATTCAAATGATATTGGGGATGAGGTCCCGAACATAAGACTTCGGATGCAAAATTTGTACCATTATGTACGATGTGTTCAACCAAAAATACTTTTAGGATTAACCTAAAAGTGCTTGTGGAACATACAAAAGGAAAAGATCTTTGATGAGAATTAATAAATTCACTTCTAACAAAAATGCTTAGCGTAAAGCCTTGTTTGGTTCACATAAATGATTTGATAATTTCTCATGTATTTCCAAGGGATGAGAAATGGAAGATTCATTTCCCATGTTTAGTAATCCTGAAAAAGTAACCAAGAAATATCATTTTATTTACTTTCACATATTTGGTTTGTATAAGAATGTAAAAACAAAGTTTGTTTAATTTTCAAATTATACTCATATGAAATCAAATAAAAAAAGAGAATGCGTTTAATGTTATGTTATAATTCTAAATTTTTAATGGGGATAAAAAGATCATGAAAGATGTGCATTCAATGTTGACTCATTTTCCCAAACTTTCTTATGAGGAGAAAAACAAAACCGAAGAGGGGGAGGATGACTTCACTTTCCCCCCTACTTTCCTATGTGCAAAGCAACCATTTCTCATGTCTACACTTACCAAACATAGGAAAGCCATTGATTCCTCATCCTCAAGCCTCCTTTCCCATGAACCAACCAAGACCCAAGTGTTTTCTATAAAAGCAATCTCAAACATACCCGTATTCGTCATGCCGCTCAAACATACTCGTATTCGTCACGTCTTGCCCCGTGCTAAACCTACTAGAATGGAGCAAGAATTATATTTACCCTACATGCCTAATATGCTCTGTTAAGCTGTAAATCAAAATTACATATTCAAACTTGGGTAGTAATCCAGTGGTCCTGCTAGTCTGAGCAGAACCAAGATCGTTGATGAGGTGAAATCTACAAACATTTTTATGGCAACACCACAACATAAACTTGCAAGCTTGGTAGAAAGTTATCAACAAACAGCAAATATGGCATACAAGATCTTTATGTGAAAGCTGCCATAAAAATAGTGAACTAGTCAGGTGTCAGTTTGGAGCAAATTGTTAACATACAACACAAGTACAACAACATTACAGGAAACGATGGGTAAAATAAAAGGGCAAATTGTACTAAGATCTTAAAATCCCACATCATAGACATTAAACAATTTAATGCAGGGAAGAGCAGAAGCACATTTGGATGAATTTGCTCTATCTAGGGTTTCTGCCACCTGACAAGGACCGTTCCCTGCGCCTCCTGTACGAGTCTGAATGTTCATCCACCCTCCTACTGTATGGAGAGCGTGATCTTCCTCGACGGTCCCTGGAATAAGGATCTCTGTCTGGCAACCGACGCGGTGAATAGCTACGAGATCGTCTACGATCACGTCCTGCATCTTTTTAACCAGGGTTTATATGAGATATGAATATATGAATAGTGCATATATTTATGGTAAAGTAAGTGTCTGAATGCTGTGTCAAAATGCAGCACTTTCCCATCTCAAAGGGAAAGAGGCACCACAGACTTGTCATAACAAGGACAGGATGAGAAGAATGAACATCATAGATTTCTAAGGTGATCTTTTTTAAAACTCATCTTTCAATGAACAAATCAAAAGGGGGGCTGAACAGGAAGGCGACCACAGATTTCTAGCTACTAGGCTCTACATCCAAAAATACACCCCGAGTGCATATTTCTCAGACCTATAGTTAACACACTAAACCTCATGTGGTAGTGTGGCCAAAGTTACATACAGGCATAAGAGTGACAAAAGTTCTAAATGAGAATCTGGTGTCCAACCCGTGTCATCATCTGGAAATAACACGGGTGCAGATGTGGCCCAAATTTAGAAAATGATGGCCCAAGGTCATTGACAAAATACCATTGCTAGAAAAACACAATACTTAATAGTCTGTACCTCGTTTATCTCTTAAACCTTGATACCTTCCTGGAGTTGGTGTCCGCCCTCGCTTCCTTTTTGCCTGCATATATACACAAAATGCAAGATAACATCACGGCAGATAAACAAGTCAGCAATTTACTCAAAGCAGTAAACAGTGCCTTCAATAAGCGGCTGCTTGGAACTACACATTACTTGAAGATAACTGGAAACCGCCATCCATGCGGATGACTATAATCCACACAATTGGAAGGTCCAGAACGGTGCAACTATTCTCATATTCTTAAAGTAACCCTCCTAACTGTACAACAAGTCAAAGGCATGCCATGCTAACCTACTGGCCGCAAGGAGATTTTCTGTCCAATTTCCAACGTTTATTTTAACAAATAAGATAAATAAATATCTTGGATTGACTAAGTAGGATAAGCCCAAAAAGAAAATGCAACAAGAAGAATTTACCATGTCTCTAGGGTATCTTAAATATTAAGGTTAAACGACCATGGCAGACGCTGTTGCCAACGAAGAAAGAGGAATAAAGGGGGTTCAACCCTCGGCAAAATAGTTGAATTTGAATTGATGAGTTTTGAATGTCGACGCAGAACTCATGTCGTGAATGGATAGTTTCAACTGTTTAGAGCTTAGATTGTGAATTCGATGAAGCTACAGTGACCAGACCTGCTGCCAAAACTTATCAGGCAACATTTCTGAAGAAAGCAAATCTTCATAATAATAATTGTAATAAAAAGTACAAATAGTTTAGCTGCATACTGCACAGTAACTTTCTTGATCCTTTGACAGAAGCTAATACCTTTTCCACAGTTACTAATCGACCTTCAAGCACAGAACGATTCAAATATTTGACGCAGCGTTCTGCATCCTCAACAGTTTCCATTGTGACAAACCCAAATCCGCGAGATTCTCTGGTGCGAGGGTCTGTAACCAGATGGCACTCCAGAACCTGAAACCAGAGCTTATATGTAATTTTCTCGAAATATGATCTCTAATAAGGTACTCTAAGGTTATTACTTTCCAGATGGACGTAAAGCCATGACTTAATAAACACAGAGCACCTCTCCTTAAATGACCTAGTATTTAAACTCCAGTGAAAGAAAAGAAAGCACATTTTCTCGGCACAAACACTATGTTAGAAACTAGAACAGTTATTGTTTTTACAAGAATCACTTGTAAGGATTCTCTTGAATCTCAGGAATGAAGAGTAAACGGAAAGGATAGCTGTTGAGTTTCCTAAGAAGTCACTCCCTTCTTTGGAACTCACAAGTCTCCTTTTGTTTCCAGGTAGATCCAAATATAAATTACAATAGCTAATTGAAAAACAAGGGACCAATTTCAAAATATGGTCCCAAACGACTGAAACTTTAATTATTTTCAAGTTGGTTCTTTCCTTAATTTTTCTTTCAAAAGATATTTGTGTAAAAGAGTTGCAATCATTTGAAATCCCCATAGAACAATAAATTAAATCTACATTAAGTTGTCTCAGGGTAATTTGTGTGCCATATACAATTCCAAAACTAAATGTGCAATCACCCATACCTTCCCTTCTTTGTTAAAGAATTTTTCAAGATCACTGGAGGTGACCCTTGTGGATAAGCCTGTTACATACAAATTGTTTCCAGGATTGGATGCATCAACAGATTGGCTCCTGGATCAAGAGATACCAGTTTAATGTTAAACTCAACTCAACAAAGCTCAAACCCACCAATTCCGTTTGAATAAAACCACAAATATTCCAAAATGTGACCTTGAAAACAATTTACAAATTGAGATTTCCAGAATACCTAGAGCGACTTCTCCTAGACCTCGACAATGATCTTGACCGGCGGCCTCTTACAGGTGAAGGGGAGCTGTGTGGTGAAGCAGACCTAAGTCAATAACCACCAAAAGCGAACAAGACTTATAAGTTATATCCATTATGACTTATCTCATTATGAAGTGAACAAACTTGTAACTGCAAACATAACTTAAAATGGGACTCACCTTCTTTCTCTTGGGTATGGCATCTACGGGCACACACATAAAAACAAGTATACGATATTAGATACCCTTCAATATTATGAAAATTTCAGTGCAGCTATAAAGTGAAAATAGATGTCCGCAATGTTCATTCGTACATGCAATCATTCATTCATAAAACCAAAAATGGGTCTGAAACCATATATTCAGATTTTGAATGTGTACATGTACATATATGTGCATACACACACACAAACACAAAAAAGATCAAGTGCGCCAATGTATTAACTTTTTACTTTCTAGGAGGTGATAAACACACAACGAATACATAGTTCAGCTACAAATAGGTTTAATCGAGCTCATTGGAATGCAGAATTAAGTTTCCAAAATACCCATATAAAGAAAATATTTGAAATCCCATCTACTTTTCCTGCATTTTCTCAGGAACCAAACAAATTATACAAATCAAAATTTCAAACTTTGTTCTTTTCTTGTTAGATTTAACACAATAATTCGAAATACTCAGTATATATCTATCATGGCCGACATCTATTTAAGTAATTCAAATTAAAGCAGTCAAATACCAATAAATTCTTGAAAAAATTGACAGGCATAAAAATCCAAAAGGCCTCAAAGACCTTCAAAGCTCTAGGTTAATTTTCAGCGAGGGGATTGAAATCAGGGAAAATATTGAAGGTAGCTTTACCTCTGGGTGGCGGAATCGCAGAGTCAACTCAACTCAGATGCCCTAACGCGGTGGGAGGAAGACAGTCTCAAACCCGAAAGGAGAAGAAAACAAATGCAATTTGGAACGCTGCTTTTGCTTTCTCGGTTCCCACGTGCAAGTGGAAGAAGAAGCTCCAGCATTTAGTTGGCCACCCGCGCCTACTTGACTCAAAAGTTTTATGCTTTATTTAGAATTAGAATTTTCATTTTTAATTTGGACAATCCCTACTTTTACAATCCACATTAGGCCATTTACAAATTACAAAGTCGAATTTAGAGAATAACATCTTTTTGGTCGAGTCATATTGGGAACCCAATCACCCAAATTTAAGTTCAAGGGGAATGATCAAAGTTGGTTTTTAAGTAATTTCCCTCAAATTTGAACTTAGCCGAAAATTAGAGATAGTCTAAATGTGTGACGGTACAGTACTCACATAATTGTGTTAGAGGATTTAAATATTGCCACATACCTCTTATAAATGATACATGTAAATAATACCAACGGGCTATTGGTCTAATGATATTTATTTTCAACATTCGAACAATATCGGAAGAGGTCTCAAAATCCACATATGTTAATGCACAAGTTGTAGCATATGGTTGATAATTTTCTGTGTAATAAACATGATAGGTTGACTGAATATTGAAGAGGTGTATGAAGCTATGGAAAACAGGTGGATCAAACAACACAAGTCCTAATCCAAAACCATGTTACTTGTAGCTCTCACTGGAATTTTTGTATATATATGAAAAATAAGCAAGACCATGCATTTTAAACGTTTGATCTCCATTGGTTTATATGATGGTGATGGGAAGAAAGTGGTAGAAAAAATAGTTTGATTAAAAGAAGGAAACTTTGGACCCAAGTTTCATCGGTCCCCATCATTTCTCCCAAAGAAGCTTCCAACGCTACACATGGTTCATTATTATGACTGAATTGTTCCATCCATTGAGCGAATAGAAAACTAATGGAGTTCTGGTATTGGTAGATGAGAGATTATGATTGTGATGGGACAAAAAGCATAGGAGTGAGTAGCCATGAAAGGTCACTTAAATTTATAATTGCACGGCAACTACTACAATCATAGAGTCACCAAGGATATAGAAAATTTTGCAAGTCCAGGCTCCACACCCATAAATAACTCCGAGGATAGTGCGTCTACAGGCGACTGATTTTCAAATTTGGAAATTTAAGTACGTTCACAACGTGAACGATAGGAAATCAGTGCGCTCTTGTAACTTTCAGCTGTTAATGCAAGTTCTTTGACAACACATGCTAAGATACGGCCGGACAGTAGCCCCGTCTCCGCGAATGTCTCCATCATTTTGCATATAAGTATAGTGAATATGTGGATCTTTAACTGAGTGCCGTTGGATTGAAGTTTGAAAGCATCAAAGGTGTACCAAATTCCAAATTACAGACAATTATCTGGTTGCAATTGAAAATAGCAAATATTTTGCTTTTCCAATTATAGCGGTAGCAGCCTCACTGAGTTGTGAGTCTACTGTACACATTATTGCTTGTGAGTTGAAGAATTAGAGCAAACTTACAGTACCAGTAAATGCCACAGAATCAATCGGAAAATGTACAGCGCATCGTCTCGTGAGATCATTTGTAAAGGGACAAAAAAATCACTAAGTAAAGGAAAAGAATATAATAACAGGTTTAACTAGAGCTTTAAACAATCCTGGTACATTTCTCTGCATAATAGCATCGACCAACGAGCTGAACCCACACCCTTAGACACCAAGTCCAATCGAGATTACAACTTGTGAAACTATTGAAACATATAAAACCACAAGTTTGAACAATTCAAGGAAAATCTAAGTGGCAATGAGAAAGTTAAAATACAAAGAATGGCAGAAAGATGACAAAAAACTCAATAGCCAAGGCTGAGTGTACAAATGCTAACAAAAAAATAAGAGAGATACAAAAAAATATAAACATATAAAACAGAATCAATCCTTGAGGAGAGTCTCCATGGCTTCAAAGAAAAGAGGTGCCGTCTCTGGGCTTGGAGTCTTGATTGCAATCTTGACGCCGGGGTTATTGACAACTGTGGTCAGTTCAATTAAGAATGGTATTCCTCGAGGGATTTTTACAGAGAAATAGAACACATCCTGGTTGGCATGTTTGCGCTTTGCAATGAAGAACATGTTTGAAGCCGCTAGGCGGTCCAGAGTCGCTTCAACATTACTCACCACAATTCCAGGGAAGTCCCTTGTAATCTCATTTGAATCTGGAAGGGACCGCCATGTCTGCAATGGGGATATAAGCATCAGGTTTTGTTTGCTAGAATCAAGACTCTTAGTACAACCAATTTACAGTACCAGCAAATGATCAGAATCTCTATCAATAAGTTCTAGACCACTCTACTTTTCCGCTTTTTTAACCCCCTTTATAACCTCTGCCAGAACTTCGTTTAGTAAAATTCCCACTTTTAACAAACAACCCAATTCATCTTCATTTCACCAAATCCTCTTGAGCTTTTTATTTAAAAGGAAAAATAAAAATTCATAGCATTGCTTTAGTAACATTCCTAATGGGATGCTAGATGTCCATTGATGGTATTCTATCATCTCCCAACCTAGCTACCTTCTATGTTAACAAAACTAGGTAATTCTTAAATGGGTATATAGTAATAATATAGTCACGAAGTTACAAAAAACCAACAGCGATTATCCGCTTCACTTGGGGTTTTATATCTTAGTAGGACGTGAAGTTCCAGCATTGAAGATGCAAATGGCCTTACACTGAAGTTGAAAGGAAACAGAAGGTGCAAGATGATTTTACCTCAAGAAAGTTTGCACGCTCCATTCTCCCATCCTCAGTAAAGAAGACATGCAATGAGATTTTATCATTAAAGTACCAGACTGGTTGTTGGCTGTTTTTCACAGCAACCTGCAATAGTGAGCTTGGAGGACCTTGAGACATATTCTGGAATGTAACCATGGGCAGGAGAGTCCCCGCTGATGTCCCAGGTTGCACTTGTGGAACCTATTAGACAGTAATGTTTTATGTTAACATTTTATTTGGCGAGAAATCCCACTCAAAATCACCGGAGTAATATCTACCTGAAGGGGTCCAGCAGCTGCAAGACCAAATGTATTTTTGTTGAATTGAATCATGAACCCATCTAATGGAGTCTGTGTGTTGTTCTCAAACAATAAACTGTAAAATATTTGGCCTTCTCTACGTGTCAACTGAGCACTGATTTGTAAACCTTGACCAGTTGATGCTGGTAGCACGACAGGCAATGGAGGTCTGCAATCAAGGTCAGAAAATCCAGTAAGGTTTGTCGATAGTATGCTTTGTACATAATGAAACTAATGAAAATCTTTTTTTTTTTTTAAACTATAATTCATTCACTCAAACAGCAGCTCATATATAAGTTTAATTTGAACTATCACCCACAACCATTCCATTCCACTTTACAAAGTATCTATGACATAAGTAAGACATTATGCAACCTCCTTTATACTTATACTTACCCAGCAGGAGAAGCAGGCTGATCCACAGGGACGATGGCACTATTTTCCAGGCCAATCAGATCACCAAGTAAATCTGGTACTGGAGCAGCAGCTGCATGTGCAGGCGAAGCTGGTGCAGGGGCTGCTTGTCTTGCTGCAGCATATGGAGCACCTGAACTGGTTGGTGAGGATGCAGCACTGTCAGCAATATGAGCAGGTGATTCAGAATTTCCTGTTTCACTACCATAGTCCTCATCTTCAGTTTTTTGGGTTGTGGCCTTCACACGGGTAACAAATGCTTCTGGGGGCTTGTGATACACAGAGGATAACGTGGCAATGTTTGCAAGAAGCTCATCAAGAAGAGATGGATCAAGCAGGTTTGAATCATCACTGATCACTGGCTTCTCAGCCAACACAACATCCTTGGCCGCCTGAGAAATAAGAAGCATGCCCATGAGACATACAACTCAATAGTACAGCCCCAACATAATACGTTATTCTAAGTTGTCAAACTATGGTTTTTCTAAAGGTTCACTGCAGGCCAATTATACATATGTTGCATACGCATGAACACTTTAATGGCAATCTGTTGCAATCTTCACAATAGAAGATTCCAATCCCCACGCCCGCCTTCCCAAAAGAAAAAAGAAATATAAATGTGCACTTGTACAAGTAAAAGAAAAGGCCATGTATGTATTGGATTGACAAAGAAACAAAATACTTCAAGTAAGACAGAGGGACAGAAATAGTAGGCCAAATATTAGCTATTATATTGACAAAGAAACTGCAAGTCGTTTTGGCCAAACCCACCTCTGGATCAGTTGATAAAAGGCGCCAATATATGTATGCCCGATCTCGTAAAATCGGGATTGTCTGTTTCCACAGTAGCATTATTCAAAACAACCTGCACATATAAGTCTACAAAGTAAGAATTTTACTTAGATCATATCTAAACAATTTTGGTCCAAGTAAGCAAGGAAATACTTTCAAAAATAAATAATTAATACACCTTAGGCATTCTAATTCATAGTAAAAAGAGAGTGCACTTGCCTCTTAGATATTACATTATATTGCAACAATCTAATAAAAAATATAGTTGCTTCCTTGATGGTACTACGCATTTTAATAAGTCATTTACTGAAAACGAAGGATAACAGAAGTCAAAGAGGATCAATGTGGATGGATAATACAAAAGCAAAACCTGTATCATCTGCTGTGGCCCTTCAGTCGGCTTTTTAAGGAAGAGTTTGACAGTTGCAGTCAGCAATTGCAACTGGACATGTGCAGGCTCTTCAGGGAAACTTTCCAGAAAGCTTTCAAGGAGCTCATCAGCATTGTCAATTCTTTCCGCATATTCACCAATTATCCAGATCATTGATGCCTTTTGAAGGGGGGAGAGAGAGAGAGAACACAATAAGTGAAAATTAGAAGGCTTAGGCAGTGAAACCTTTTTTTTTTAGCAGGTGAAAAAGCAAAACCAGAAATTTTGAGCTGTAAAACTATTTTTTTAACAGGAAGAGAAACATAAGTACCTTGGCCTCTGGTTCATCTAAAGTGTCTAGGCTTTCGCAGAGAGTTGCAATAATGGATTCATAGCTGTAATCAAGATAGAAATCCATGACAAAGTTTGGAGGGGACGAAGCATTCATTATCACAATAATAACTATAAAAGAAAGAATCACACTAAAAACCCAGAACTTACGTATTCGGATATCTTCTAAAGATATCTTTGATGACGATAATGGCCTCTTGAACTACATAGTTTACTTTGATCTTTATCAGCTCAAGTAGAACAGTAATGCACCGCTCAGCTGCTCTTTCTAATTTGATGGCACAGCGACCAATGGCACGGACAGCTTTTCGAACAAAATCCACATCTACTTCTGTAGCATACTCTTTGAACTCCAACAAAACCTGCAGAAATGTTGAAGAAAGCATGATTTTTCGGTATGGTGGCAGCTGAAGCCCAGTAAGCATGATTTTGATTGTGACATCTTTCAACCATTCAAGTTTAATATGAAATAGTAAATCCTGGAAAGATTTACATACCTGGTCTATATTTCGGTCTGAAGCAAGCTTTATCATGATTTCTAACTTTTCCATCTTTACATAAATCGGATCATTGTACTTGCAGAAGAATACCTAGAAAAGAATTGAGAACTATGTAAGCTTGCCTTGCATGGTCAAAAACAAATATCAGCTACTTGTGTGCATAAATGAGCGTGTACAGTTTTGGATCAAGCAGCAAGAGTCCAGACTGACAATGATTTACCTTTATTTCATGGGCAAGGATTGTAGGCCGTCTTTGTACTATAAGGTTGATGTTTCTCAATGCAACATATTGTATCTCAGGCTCAGCAGAGAGTAGTGTCACAAGTGGAGGAGCCATCTTTTTGCAAAGATTTCTGACGACATCAGTACTAGTGATAAGTTCCATTTGTTGGAGGATCATCTGCAAGTAAAAAGGTAGGGAAAAGACAAAACAATGATGGAAGTAATCAAGATTATGATAATTCAAAGCACAAGGACAATATGATCCAGAACATTAAAAAAATGGAATTGTCACCTTAACAGCTGAAAGTACAACAGCACAGTTAGCATGTTGTAATCGTGGTGTAACTCGCTCTACTATATTTTCAGCTTCACGAGCATCTGCTGCCTTGTATTTAGAAAGAGCATCCAATATGAAAACTTGACCCCACCTGAACATGTATCATAATAAAGTTAGAGAAACAACTGAAAAGGATCTCAACAAAGATAAAACAGAACAACATAATCTGCAGTGGCATAAATAGTAGGTCAGAAGTAAATGTATTCAATGCATAAAAATAATTGAATAAGTACTACTGACAGTACACATACTCTGTGCATTCATTTAAGGCGGTAAGGAGCTTTGATAGAGTGTGACTAGTGATCTCAAAGATGGGTCTATTACTATTCTCTTGAATTTCAGCCAGAGCAGCCACAGCATTTGCTACAACCATAGGATTATTATCAGATATCAAATCCTTGAGAGATTCCAGGAAACCCCTATCCTCAACTAACTCCGCATTTATGTCATAAAGTTTGGCAACACATATGGCTGCTGTCTTGCGAACATATGGATCATCATCCTGTCATAAAGTACACAAAACTAAGAAACAGATAGCAAGACGCAAGCCAAGTAAAATACTTTTCAAAATGTTGAGAAGTAAAGACTGCAAGCTGAAAACTACTAATACATTTAACACTAAGTTTCAATAACCAAGCATGCCCAAAAAAGTATTAGCTTGAAAAATCAACCTTGAGACACCTCTGAAGGGGATCACAAAGGTATTCTGTAATTTTGAACACGAATGCAACCCATCGTCCGGACAGCTAAAGCACGAATCAAAGGATTTGGGTCTTGTGAATCCTGCATAATTGATCATGCAACACAAAGTTCATCAGAAACAAATGCGAGCATTATTATATAAAAGTTTACTTCAAAATAATATTAACATAAAGAGGTTAAGCACATCTATTAAAAAGAAGGCTGTTGGAGGTACCATCAGAACAACTCAGCTATCCTTAACGTCATACTTGGAACATCTCTTTGTCCATTTTAAAGACAGACAATAAGTATATTAAAGGGAGAATTGAAGACAGAGATGATGTTATTGACTTGAAATTTAAATATGATATGAAGAATCCCATTTCTGCTTGCTTTAGCATGATAACCTCTTTTTACAAAACCTATATAATGGGATTTGTCAAATATGCACTCTTGAAGCATGCAATGTCAGCATTTAACACATATGCTTCGCCCAATAACTTATGATCAAATGACAACATTTCGCCTCTATTTTAGTTCCCTATTTACTAGCATATAAGTTACCAATAAAAATGTCTGAATTGGCATGACCTATTCACATGAAGGTGTGTAGTGATGAACTGTAAAAGACGGGTTTCATTACAGTTTTACCTTGACAAATGTATTCACCGCAAGTATTGCTAGGTCAGGCTGGCTTTTAGCATAATTTATCAGATATAAATAGACCAGCTTCTTCAGCTCCAAATTTTCTGTTTGCATGCAATTCACTACATCTGTGAACAGAGATGAAACATCCTTCCCAACAGTCATTGCAGCGATCACCTTCTTAACAGCATCTTTTCTCTTATCCTATACAACACACAAAAGAAGATTATGATCACAAAGCGTCTGATAAAGTAAAAGCACACAAGAAGGTTAATTCTGAAACGAAAACAATGAGGCAAGCACTGGTCAAAATTTTGGTGGAAAACAATACGGCCCTAACACGCACCCGAAGAAAAGAAAAACATAATTTAATGGTAAAAATAAGCGTTTAAAGTCATGAAGATGGGAATCAGACAAATCAAGAAGGAGAAATACTCATACACTAGAAAGATATTAGAAATGTCTACAGATCATGTAAAACTACAATTCACTTTACTGCAAGCAATCAACAATGCTCCGATTTGTTACTAGGAAATAAGAAAAGGAAACCGCATTTAAATTCTACTCAATCTAAGAAAAGAATCTAAAAATAAAAGAGCAGATTTTCTTTTCATTTCCATCAGTTTCTCCCGCCCCAAACAGAACAGAAAGCTCATTAACAATTCGCACTGGATCCGAACAATTCTGAAACCCTACGACGGCATTTAAACAGAATTCGAAGAAATCAAACAGCAATTTAAGCAACAATTCAAAGCGTAAACTAACAGATCTGCTCCCAACAATCCTAAGAGTAAAAAATTTAATTGACTTAGATCATTGATCAATATGCATATATACATATGTGTTTGTATATATATATATATATACAAACACATATGTATATATGCATATTGATCAATGATCTAAGTCAATTAAGTATATATATATAGAGAGAGAGAGAGAGAGGAACCTTGTATTGAGAATTGAGCTCTTCCTTGAGCTCAGGGATTTCACCCTTCTTGGTGGTGGAGAAGTACTTGGAGTCGTGCCCGCTCATCTCTTTGCTCGAGTCGTCTCCTCTCTCTCTGTCAGTCTTCAACGCAATGCCTGAGACCAAAATGCTTCGTCTAAAAGAGACGACAGAAGAAGATGAAGAAAAATAAATAAACCGATGAAGAAATGGCTGTCTTAAATCCGAACCGGTGGGAGAAGTAGCTACTGAACCGGACCGGTTTTTGGCTTTGATTAGCGAGCTCACCTCCTCTAGTTGTGTAGCAATCAGCTTGGGGCGTGGGGTGTGTATAGAAGAGACAATGGTTACATGAAAAATATACAAGTAATCGCAAGGCCAACATTACTGGTATCGATGTATGGGGTTGACTTATATGTAACGTGTTGTACGTCATTTTTATCTCTCATTATCATAATTGAATATCAGGGTTTACAAAGCTCAACCACCTTTATTCTTGCGCGTTGAGAGATGTCTCAATAATTTTTTAAAATGTATTATTAGGTATAGGCGTATATTACTAATAGATTATGTTAAAATCACTAGTATACACAACCACATCTTCATAACAGTTCATTATTTGTAATTACTCAACACATGTCAATCATAATTCGCCTCATATTGAGTATAGCACTATGTGCCTCGAACGAAATCAATGTTAAGTAAAAATGTTGATCTATATCACATTAGGTTAATTGATGCACAATGTTGCCCAAATTGCTATATGAAGTTTCAATCCCCAAAAAAAAAACAAAGGAAGTGTTATATAGAAAGTCATCAATCTTATTTGGAAATTGAGACTGTTCATGCCATGATTCGACAACTACAAATGAACTCAAATGCAAGAGGAGGAAGAATCGAAAAAATGATTTACACCAATGTTGTGTTGTTCTTCCAATTATAAAAAGACTGACATTAATTACCCGCCCCCAAACATTTGGTTCGCCTCAACCCGGTCCGAACCGTTTTAAAAACGTGCCTCGCACGTGGCTTGATTACGCGACCATCGCTTTCGAACTTTGGCGCAGGCGGTTCCCCAGCAGTATAAATTCAACATAACCGAAGCACTGAACATTCCGATCTCCCTCAAAGCGAACAGAGGAAAAAGAAAAGCGAAGGAAAATAAAGTTAATCAGACTAGAAATTCACCCTAATTCAATTTTCAGTTGCAAAAACAACAATGGGGCACGGTAATTTATTTCCTTTTTAGTGTTGTATTTTCCTTTCAGAATTCAGAGGAATTGACGGTGCCAATTATAAGTTTCAATCTTTCAGGTGATAAAGGCCGACCCAATAAAAAGCTCAAATTTTCTGCCAAGGTTTTGCTTCTTATTTGTTTCAAAACTCATTTTCTGATAGTTTTTTTTTCTGTAATTTCTGCATATATTTATTCCGATGTATAGTGTTGATAAGTTCAGGTGTTAAATCCAGGAAATCACAAACCTGGATGACGAAGACGCATATTTCGGTGGTGAAGATATCGACGACGATGTTCGAGATGGTGTGTATTTGCTGTGTTGTTCATAGACTGGTTTCCTTTTTTTACATTTGAAATTGGTTTTTGTTCTTTTGATTTTGTTATTGGTTTTGGGAATGTTGGGTTTTGATTAATTTGGGTAAATTGTGACTGACATTGATTGATTAAAGGTGAAGGGAAAAAGAGGGACTTTACCAAGTTAGAATTGAAACCGGACCACATCAATCGGCCTTTATGGGCTTGTGCTGATGGCCGAATTTTCCTTGAAACTTTCTCACCTTTGTACAAACAAGCATATGATTTTCTCATTGCCATTGCAGAACCCGTTTGCAGGTATCAATTTTTGAGTCCAAACACAATTCTTATCACTGCCCGTGTATTTATTTTTTGAATGATCGAACATTTTTTATTTATCGGGACTTGATTGATAGGCCAGAATCGATGCATGAGTACAATTTGACCCCGCATTCGTTGTATGCCGCTGTGTCAGTTGGTCTTGAAACGGAAACCATCATTTCTGTTTTGAATAAGTTGTCAAAGACCAAGCTCCCCAAAGAAATGATTGATTTCATACATGGTTCTACTGCCAATTACGGCAAAGTGAAGCTTGTGCTTAAGAAGAATCGGTACTTTGTCGAATCCCCATTCCCAGAGGCAAGAGTTTTATGCCCTAAACTTTTTCCAGTTATCGGTTATGGATACAAATCTTTTGGTTATTAAATTATTGTTGTAAGTGGTTTGCAGGTATTGAAGACATTGCTTAAGGATGAAGTTATATCTAAATCGAGGATTATCTCTGAGGTTTGCACCTTGGTCTGCCTAGAATCTGTATATTAACTTCATGTGTGTATATGCAGATTGATCGTTGTATTGAAATTTAGCTAACCATTTAGTTCTTTAACAGTATATTTCTGTAATTTCCCTTGTGTGTGAATCTGCATGGATGCACATGTTTTGACGTCGATATACATCTGAGTTCTTTTATAGGGTTCTCGTGGAAGTGATGGATTTACAATTAGCAAAACAATGGGTGAAATTGGAGCTGGTCCCAGTGATTTGCTAAATGAAGCAGAATTGGCAGCTGTGGCTGAAGAAAAAGAAACTCATGCATTTGAAGTCGATCCTACACAGGTAGCTTGTTTGTAATTTGAAAACTGAAGCCCCTTATTTCCCATTGTTAGCTGTCTCCTTGGGTCATGTTTGGAATCAGTATCTGATGTGATGGTCCTACTAGGAATAGGAGAATAATAAAACTGGAAAATAATAATGTGATCCTAGCAAAATGATAAAACTGGAAAAAAAAAATAACAAACAGGAAACCAAACAAGTAATGGTCCTAATCCCAATTCAATCTGTATCATTGGGTTATGCTACATCAGTATCACAGCGTAGACTCCTCTACTTTATCTTTCTGAAAGTGCAGCCCTTGGTTATGCATGCTTCATGCTGCACCATATGTTGGGTCACTTCTGACAAGGTCGGAGTAATGGACAAGTCTGGTGCAGTTTCATATTATCCAAACTCCCCGAAAAGATATACTTTGTTGCTGTATATAAATCATGAAATTTAATTTATTTCTTGGGAGGGATGGGGAGAGGCTTTTTCAGAAAGTCATTTTGGTAATTTTCTCATGCATTTGTTGATGTGCTTAGTCTGCAAGTTGAATAGATGGGCTTGCAATTGTAACTTTCTAATGGCAATGTTCCCATCTAATTGATGTACTTAGGTTTCATCACAATAAACAGATAAGCAATCAATGAATGTGAACATATTGCTTTTTTTGAGACTCCTTTTATCTTTTAAGTAAAGCATCTTATCTTTGGATCTCTGTGGCTTTAGATCAGCATGGTATTTCAATGATTTTCAGGTTGAAAATGTTAAGGAACGTTGCTTGCCTAATGCTTTGAACTATCCCATGTTGGAGGAGTATGACTTCAGAAATGATACTGTGAGTTAATGACTTACCTTCTGCCTGCACTGAATTATTAATCGTTTACAAATCAACCATAATCTAGGAGTTTCTTTTTCTTTTATTTCTTATCACACCCATTGCTCTTTTCACACTGCAGGTTAACCCTGATCTTGATATGGAACTGAAGCCTCAAGCGCAACCACGACCATATCAGGAGAAGAGCTTGAGTAAAATGTTTGGGAACGGTATGGTTTCTTGCAAATTTTAGCATCATTTGAAGAGGTTATTTAATCATCAAAATTCGTTGAATTTAACTATGCTTGTTCCATTTTGGTCGGGATTACCATCCAAAGAATGAATAACTTTAGAATGCTTTTCAGTTTTCGGTAACTGTGTTTCTCAAAGAACTGTCTATAAGCAGTAGCATAGCGATGAAAAGAGAACATATCTATCTTGCATTATTGGACACATTTTTGTTTTCCTTTTATTGTTGACCTTAATTCCTGCAAAAAAAATATTCAGGAGTTGCCAACTTGCCATGGATTTGGTGTTGCTGTTTGTGGGTTTTTCCACAATGCTTTTCTAATGACTTAAGCAATGATAAACATATTTTGTTCTGGCTGTGAATTGGACGTTTTTTTATTTCAACTTTGTTATTTAATATTTTAGGGAGAGCAAGATCTGGAATTATTGTGCTACCCTGTGGTGCCGGAAAATCTCTAGTTGGTGTTTCTGCAGCTTCCCGAATAAGAAAGAGCTGCCTTTGTTTAGCAACAAATGCTGTTTCTGTTGATCAGTGGGCTTTTCAGTTCAAGTTGTGGTCTACCATCCGTGATGAGCAAATTTGTCGTTTCACATCTGATAGTAAAGAAAGGTTCCGTGGAAATGCTGGGGTGGTAGTGACAACTTATAACATGGTTGCCTTTGGTGGCAAGAGGTCCGAAGAATCTGAAAAGATTATTGAAGAAATAAGAAATAGAGAATGGGGATTGCTTCTCATGATAGAACAAATTGTGGAGTTTGACTCTAGGTAATTTATTTGTACATCTCATATGCATTATAGAATATTAACTGTATCCCCTAGAATTGGGATTACTTCTCATGGATGAGTTTTTTTTTTTTTTGGAGTACGACTGTTACTCATAAGATTATGTGTACCTCTTATGCACTATAAAATACTAACTTTGTCCTTTTTTATTTAGGTACACGTTGTTCCTGCTCAAATGTTTCGAAAGGTCATTAGCCTTACTAAGTCTCACTGCAAGCTGGGTCTCACTGGTAAGTCTGATAATATTGGATTTGAACTATCGCCTACATTTAGCCTTGATCTTTTTGCGCTTGGAAGTCTTAATTTATTGATCAATATAATTGCAGCCACACTTGTGAGAGAGGATGAGAGGATCACAGATCTGAACTTCCTTATTGGTCCAAAATTGTATGAAGCAAACTGGTTGGATTTGGTAAAAGGTGGATTTATTGCAAATGTACAGTGCGCTGAAGTATGGTGTCCAATGACAAAAGAGTTCTTTGCGCAATATTTGAAGAAAGAGAACTCCAAGAAAAAGCAGGTGTGTCTATGTGTCTATGTGTCTATCCTGAAAGTGCTCATACTTGAGGTTTGAGTTGTGTTTTTTTTTAAATTTCTATTTATGCCAAGATGTAGCATTTTGTGTCAAGCATGTCAGTTCTTTTTGTACAAAAGATTTCTTGTTTCTGTTGCATAATTCTTCTCTTTCATTTTCAGGCACTTTATGTGATGAACCCAAATAAGTTCAGGGCATGCGAGTTTCTTATTCGGTTTCATGAACAGCAACGTGGCGACAAAATTATTGTCTTTGCTGACAATCTTTTTGCTCTCGTGGAATATGCAATGAAACTTCGGAAACCTATGGTCTATGGTGCCACCAGGTTGTTCATGGACGTATTTTGTATTTATTAACAGTGTTTACTTGTGCTCTCTCACATCTAATACTTGTTAAATCCTTGTGATTTCAGCCATGTTGAGAGGACAAAAATCCTAGAAGCTTTCAAAACAAGTCGGGATGTAAACACTATATTTTTGTCTAAGGTACTCTATCAATGTTGTCATCCTCTGTAATATGAAATAGATTCCCATTGTCTGATGCGTGGGTGATATGTAATTGCACTACTATGCACATTACTTGATTATGGGACTTCGTAACAAAATACAAAATAATAATAATCTACGAGACATAAGATGGGTTCTTTGCATGATGTGAGTTAAACCATGTTTTATTTTAGCTGATCACCAATTCGGTAAGAGCTGAAACGGTTACATGCTTTTACTCATCAAAGGGTAAGAAAAGCAAGGCGTGTTGTGTCAAAATATTTAAATTGTTGCACCCTTCCTTTTACTGTCTTTCAAATGAGTTATCAGTCTATTTAGATTAACTGAAATTTATCATATGTCACTGACAATTGGGAGATTTATGATATTTTATTTTGCAAGTTTTATAGAATTCGAAGCTGTCATAGTGATGTTTGATTCAGTTTATGTTAAATTTCAGGTAGGAGATAATTCCATAGACATTCCGGAGGCAAATGTGATAATTCAGATATCGTCACATGCTGGTTCAAGGCGTCAAGAAGCGCAGCGTCTTGGTCGTATTCTAAGGGCAAAGGTTTGTTTTCGTATGGATGTAATCATAGCTTTCTTCTGATTGTCTTGGTCATGCAAATGTTTTACAATTCTTTGCGTCATTATTAATGGTGAATGACATAATGTGCAGGTTTTCTTTATTATCAAATCTGGAAATCAGATGAATCTTATGGTCAGAATCACTAGAGATTTTAATATTAATGTGTTATTGTACATTGTGATTGTGTGAACAGGGTAAACTTCAGGATCGGATGGCAGGAGGTAAAGAGGAGTACAATGCATTCTTTTATTCCCTCGTGTCAATGGATACACAGGTGTGCTTTTAAAAAATTAAAAAAAATTAAAAAAAACCTTCTGAATCTGTTTGAGGTTAAGCATGTGTAAACTTTTCACAGCTGTGAATGTAAACAAAAAAAGAGAACCTTGCACAACCGATATATATCGTTTCCATTTTGTTAAATCTTGATATTCAATTAATCATCTGTTTGAATACAGGAGATGTACTATTCGACTAAACGACAGCAGTTTTTGATTGACCAAGGTTATAGTTTCAAGGTACATCATTTTGATATATCTATTTGCCCCTTAAGTGTTTCCACTAGCTGTCAAAAGTTGTATCTCTCCTTGATCTCTACAGTTGTGTAATTATCTTTTTAATTATATACTATTGACAGGTTATTACAGGCTTGCCCCCACCTGATTCTGGTCCTGAGTTGAACTACCACCGTCTTGATGACCAACTGGCTCTACTGACAAAGGTAGAATGTTGCTTGTTTCCTAAGCTTTCACTTTAAACTCACTCTTTGAATTAGTGATTTCTGACATGTTCAAGTCTCCCAGGTGTTGAGTGCTGGTGATGAGGCAGTTGGCTTAGAGCAACTAGAAGAAGATGCTGATGACATTGCCCTTCATAAAGCCCGTCGGTTTGGTGGATCCATGAGTGCTATGTCAGGTGCAAATGGGATGGTTTACATGGAATACAGGTATGCTAATCCAGTCCCCCTGCCCCTCTTTTCTTGTCATTGTTTTTACTATCATAAATAATCTCCTACTTTGCAGTACTGGGAGACACAAACTTGGCAAAAGCCAGATGAAGAGTAAGCCCAAGGATCCGGCCAAGCGACATCATTTGTTTAAAAGACGGTTTGGGTGAGAACAGAACGAATAGAGGAATGAAGATAAACGAAACCTGAGGCTGATGCTTCTATTCCTACTAATATTATGAGCAGGAATTCTGTATAAAATTCAGATTTGCAGCTATACGCATAAAACGCTGGTGTTGTACATACTTTGATGTTGGTGATGAACAATCCATGATCCAGTTCTTTTAAATCTTGCACTAATTGCCATTGTACTGTGCCTCTCAAGAAATTGCGTTAGCAAAGAAAATCCTTCGGGGAATTTGTATCGATAAGAAAAATCCACCTGAGTGGTGGAGTGTGCTTGTACTCCGGCTTTATATGGAGGTTCTCTGCCGAAGATGGATAAGCTTAACGATACGCTCACACACTTTTACAGCTCCTGTAAAAAAATTTGAGAAACAAGATCTGGTACTGTTTCGGAAGGGAATTTGTAAGCCCGAAAAATTGAGGGAAACAAGTTGCATCTCTTTTGAAACGGTGACGTTGGCTCATTTCTGTTGTTATGTTGAAGAAAAAAAAAACTGCAACTAGGGGAGATATCGTGTTTCCATTTTCCTCTTTCTTGTACAGAGCTATGTTATCGCAAAATTGATGAGAAAATTATGTAGTATGATCGTCGTTGTCGAATGGTTCTTTGAAATATTACAATTCAGGTTTTTTGACCAAATGTCCCAAATGCGTGGAATCTTCTGATTTTTGAGACATAATTTATATGTGTTAATACTTTTTTAAAAAAAAAACTTGTCTACAAATATATATATATATATATGTGTTATAATATGAGTGGATTATTAACATCTACTTACCATCGCATTTCAGACCAGTTATGACTATACAGCCGTTTGCTATGTTGAATCGTATTGGACTCGACTATGTTGTGAGATCGTATTAGGTGTGTGATTGGACTAAATTTAGTGTATAAAACAGGTAGGTTTTGCGAGAAATGTTGTAAGCAACGACTTATGCTCTTCATATGGCAAATTACTTCGTTGCCTCTGTTATATTGCCCTTTCGTGTGTTTATCTATCAGGAAGTTGGTGAGAGGCCCCACAAGGAAAGTAGCAAGAGTTCAATGGATACCTTTATGGATTCTTTTACAGTGACATGTAGGAGGGAATTTTCTTCTGGTCTGCGAAGACCTAATAAGAAGAGAGGAAGAGAGAAGCCTAAAGCCCATTCCATTTGACTGCTTTTTGGGAACAGTCTTCTTCTTCTTCTATTCCTTTGAACCCCCCATATATTATAATAGATAAATAAAAGTAAAAAGCCACATCAGATCAAGATGCCCAACAACAACTGCTCATCACCATTGCTCTTACAAATTCAAGTTCGAGAGAGATTGAGCTTTGATGGGTACAAACAAAAGCAGCATACTTGAACAAATCCAACTGCAACACCTTTAGCTTGAAATGGACATCACTCCTAACGTCAAGTAGTGGAGAGAGAGAGAGAGAGAGAGAAGGAGAATTAAACAATTATTTGCAGTAAAGGATGACTTGTTCTGACTTTGTGCACAATTCTGAAGAAAGTTATCAATAAAATACATAATTTATACCCAGAATCTATCAAACTAATAAGAAAACTGTCTATATGTATCCCATTTGTATCTTTCTTCTTCACATATTGGATTGGATTTTACTGTATCACCCTCTAACTTCAATTTCCTGTGATGAAGGAGAGAAGCCTAGTTTTCTTTCTTTTGGTTTTTATTTTCACAAGGAAAAGTTGCATCACCACCAGTGACTTAGGACAGTAGTTTATGAATAAAGTCGGTCCACTTAATAAACATATACCATTCGTGCACATACTTCGTTATTATATGATTTTTCTTGCTCAATCATTGCAAGAAAAATCACTAGTAAAGTTCTTTGGAACATGGAATTTTTGATGTACCAGCAAGGACCCTTTCTTGGACCACCAATAGGCCAGCTAAATCAACAACTTTTCCCATCATCACTCATTCATTTTCTCCACATCTTCTCTTCTTCCTCTAGAAAGCTTATTCTTCTCGAATATCTTTTCGTATACGGTGATCAAATTCGTTTCGTCAAATAATGCGGCAATACTTTATTATTCAAAATACGTACAAATTTTGAAACAGAAAAAATAATTAATAGACACGAACACACGTATCATTTGATTCGAATCTTATTGATCCTTCAAACTAGTCTACTCCAACTAATTTATCAATTTCATCATACCTATAGCAATGTAATGATAGGGTACATTGAAGTAGTTTAAAATACTA
Organism: Prunus fruticosa; assembly: GCA_018703695.1. Taxonomy (NCBI): domain Eukaryota; kingdom Viridiplantae; phylum Streptophyta; class Magnoliopsida; order Rosales; family Rosaceae; genus Prunus; species Prunus fruticosa. Next base: position 21,392,933 of record CM031921.1, read on the forward strand.
ATTCTTGTTATATAGTGACGGTCAAAAAGAGGGTCTTTGGAATCATTGTTGTGGTTTATGATCAATTTTAATAAGAATTCTTTTTCTTTACTGCTCTTTCCACTCTCTCCCTGCACATAGTATCACAGCAAGGGAGAATGATAATCAACTAGCTCTCTAGCTAATTGCACAATGATACATAGAAAAAAAAAGCACCCAATTTGGTTCACAAGATTCGGTCTTCTAGTTTTTTCTTTTTGGGGTTTCCATTGGGGATTTCTGATTAATTAGTGATCTAATCATAATTATGTAGGCTGTCAATCTGAAACTTGGAAAACTAGGGTCTTTCTCCGGTGCTTTCTCACTGGTATAATATAAAGAAAGGTTGCCATTAGTTCTTCTAGCTAGGTAAGCTACTACTAGTACATTGAAGAAGATGCCAAGCTTGATGAGGGTTATGACTTGATAAAGAAAAAAAAAATCATTAAAATGATATGCCTGCTACCCTTTATGACCAAATTAAGCATCTATCTTTCTGTTTGCTAATTAATTAATTAATAATTAAATTATAATGATTCCATATTTATATTATATAGTACTGCTCCTGAAAATCTTCTCTGATTAGTGCTAAATCTTCAAGATTATTCATTCAAAATATATATGGGTTCTCTTCTCTCCCTTTGTTGGCATGCAATGCTACCAAGCTAGCCTGCAGCTTGACGCATGGCTAGTTTGCTTTACATGTGGACATTATATATAATGCATTTTGTGCCTGGAAGATTCAAAGGAAAAAGGATTCATATTGCTTTGAGTTGATCATGTTTTGGAATAAATACAAAAGTTGCATAATTTGAAGGTCGTAGTGCTAAATTTTAGCTTCATGATCACCAGAATATATTCCAAATGTATATTCAGTTCATCCTGTGTTTCGTTTACTAGCTTTCATTTATGTCATACAGTTATGTACTCACTAATCCCAAATTTGACTGCTATAGTCCTACTTCCACTAATGTTACCTAAACTTCACCACTTTCAATATGAATTCAAAATTCTCACTATATTAATAATATTATCTCGGAAAAGGAAGTTATGTTCCGGGTTTATCAATTAAATCCTCATTATACATTTTTTGTGTTTTTATAAATAATATATAAACAAACACACAATAAATTTTTTTTTTTTTTTTTTTGGAGGGGCCCCCCCCCCTCTCCTAAAAAAAAAAAAATACCCACATTTTACCAACAAACAAAATAAAAAAAAAAAAAAAACACCCCCATCCCCCCTTATATTTTTTATATTGTAGGTCGTTTCCCCCCCGGGAGGGGGGGGGGGGGGAATTCTTTTTTTTTTTTCTCCCCTCCCCTCGGGGGGGTTTTTTTTTTATATATGTGTGTGGGGGGGGGGGGGGGGGGGGGGGGGGGGGGCGCCACCCCCACCCCCCCCCCACGGGTAAGGGCTTCTGGCTGTCCGGGGGGGGGGGGCCGAAGGGAAAAAGAGAGGAAAAAGAAAAAAATAATAAATATTACCTACCGGCCGCCTGCGGGGGGGGTGGGGGGGGGGAGGAAAAATAACCCCACTATTTATTTTTACTACTATTTATTTTTTATTTTTTTTTTCTCTTTCTCCTCCTCCCCCCTTCCCCTTGTGTAAAAAAAAATAAAAAAAAAAAAAAAAAAAAATATTTTTATTTTTTAATAAAAAAAAAAAGAAAAAGACGAGGGGCGAAGAGGGGGGGGGGGAAAGGGGGGCCCGGCCTACCTGCGCCGAATTGAACGAGAAGCACAAAAAAAAAAAAAAAAAAAGGAAAAAAAAAAAAAAAAAAGAAAAAAAAAAAACACACACGTACCCGTCTCCCCTCGAGGGGAGAGAGAGGGGAAGGGGGAGAGGGAGGAGAAAAAGAGAAAAAGTATTAAATTAATAGTAATAAGGAAGAGAAGTCCCATTTTACCATTCCCTCAGTGCAACATCATGTCTTACTTTGCCCATCTGATGTGGGCTACTAATGCTGCATTTTTCCATCAACTTAATCGATTGCCCTGCTGACAGAGAAGAAACAAAAAACAAAAAACAAAGTGTAGATTAGCATGGGGTTTAGGGTTAAGAGCATCATGTCTGTGAATATATAGGCATTTTTCTTATATTCTTTCGTGGACCAAGTGACAAGTTGTGAATTAAATTATATCAAAGTTAGAAAAAAGGAAACCTATTGCTTGCAAACGTGCAATATCAAATTCATAGTCATAGTCATAGTCATATAGGGCTTGCATAATGTTACTAAAAGCCACTTTGTTGAAAGAATTGCTTTTTTTTTTTAACGGCTGGTTAAGGCATATTTCTAAAGTACATGAACGAGAAGAAGTCCATTATCTTTTGAGTGAAGCATGCCAAGTTTAATGTACAACGTTAATTCAAAAGTGTGATCGCAACACTTTTAATTCTAACTCTCTTTTCATCCGTGTTGCGACGATTTATTATAATATCATTGATTTACGCTTTGTTGAAGAAGATTATGAGTTCAAATTTCATTAACCAAGATTGTTGAATAAAAAATATTCTCAATCTGGTCAAATCACTTTCGTCTTTCTTGGCTAAACAAGTCGTGGCCATACGGGTGGATCGATTAGGGCATTCATGATTTTTTTTTGTTTTAAAGTTTAAAAAATTGCATGAATACTAATTAGATGATTATGAAACAATAATTTTACCAACTAATTTTTATCACTCCCAAAAAATCACCGTGTATAATTTTCTTATAAAAACGTAAGAGAAAACGTGCACTTCAAGAATTGTAAGATGAGTAATTTGGAGTGTCAATAACAATAACTGTTTTCTTTTTATTTAGAATGATTATTTTTTTGTTTGAATTTAGAATGAATATGAATGGCTATTTTTAGAGTTGAAATGGAATCTATCTTATTCAATAGTATCTTATGAGTGTACCTAGTGTCATATTCCAAAGATGATCTCAAATTTTTGCTTTTATAGCTGCCAATGGCTTGTAAAGTAAGAGCAATTTGTTGGATAAGCAAGTAAAATTGAATTGGAATATGAAAATAATAAAAAACAGTTATTTGGGTCTCTTTGCCCTCAACAGTTTTAAACAATTTTCTTGTGAGGATAAAGGCAAAAGGCATATATGCCAATGCCATGTGATATATATGAAACAGTGAATTGCTGGCCCATTTGTAGGAAACTTTTTGGTCATTTGCCTTATAAAGATTCATAAAAAATTTCTCCACCAAGATTGTTGAGATATTATTGGAAAGTGACAACCATATTGAGCAAGCAGAAAGGAAAACAAATTAATTAATTAAAGGATAGAAAAACAAAAACAGTCCTCTTATGCTTTTTGCCCCTTTCTGTGTTGAATGGACATTGCATTTCATTTTTCTTTTTGGAATGCTAAAAACATTCATAATCTGATCTTAATTACTGTTAAATTTTAAAAATTTATAAGAATGTCACTGCTAAAATATTTGCAAAGCAATTATAATAGGAGTGTTTCTGAAAGTGCTAAAAAGCGCTTTCTGACAATCACAAGCACTTATGTCATCGTTTGACATAATAGTTTCGAAGTACTTATGGGCCATATAAGTACTTTTTGGAGAAGCCCATGTCAAGTGCTTTTCTAGAAAGCACTTTGATTTCTTTGAAAATTTCATCATCTTTAAAATAAAAATGCTTTTACTAGAAGCATTTATGGAGTAGAAGTGTTTCCTAAAGAAGTAGTCCAAGCAATATATTGCATGCAGTGCTTTGGAAACAAACCATGTATAAAAACATTTCTTATTTATTATAGATGACGACATATATACAGAGGGAAGTTAGATATTAATAATTAGAAAGACAACAAAAAAACTGAAAAAAAAAAAAAAAAAACCTATTAGTAACTGACTTCTACCACCGACAACTACCCAACCACAACATTAAGCCCAGCAAAGGTGTCTTCTTTTATTAAACAAAAAGAAGGAGAAAAAATTATATAAAAAAAAACCTTCGATTCTTCTTTGCTTTACCCAGAAAGGCTTTTTAGTCATGTTGTGGTCCGAACCTAAATATTCTAAGAAAGCTCCTCCTGAAACAAAAAGAAGCCTTTGTTGTTTTGCTCATCTATCAAAGCTCAAAAGCCATAGTACTGAAACTGAGTTGCTCCAAAATTGTTCATAAACTGTCCTCCTCCTCCTCCTCCTCTCACTGTTCCATTCTCTTCTTCTTCCACATTGAACCCTTCCACCTACTCAAAAAAAAAAAAACCATATCAAATTTCGGGTCACGACAATACTCTACTGTCGAACTTACGACGAATATATAAGACTGTGAATCTAAATCGCACGTTGAAATAAAAATAACATAGTCAATTATCTAAGAACGTTACCCCTTATGCACATGCAACCACATATACTATTCCATTCTGTGAAGGTTAAAAATAACAAAAATTGTAATGTGGAAAAACATAATTACCCAGAGTTCATCTTCGTCTTCTTCTCTGTTACTTGAACATGCAGCCTTGAGAACCTCACCAGTTTCGTCGTTGCGTGCAAATCTGCCACGTATGCGGGGTCGGTTGTCCGCTAGTGTTTTTCGACATGCATACTTTTTTTGGGTACACAGAAGAAACAAACCAGCCACATTCAGATTCAGTTCAGAGACAAGAATCTAATTAACATGCAAAAATTAATGCTGTTTCTAGATTATGAAGATGGGTTTGTGTAATTATGTTTGGTTACATAGAATTAAGTAATTTTTTTTTTTAATAAAAAGTTTATGATTTACCTTAATGGTCTTGTTGAAGTTTCTCTGCGACCTCTTGGCTCTGTACTTTGAAATTCTTTCTTTCCTCTCTTCTGCGCTGTACCTCCCCATTTTGAAGTTTGCAGCAGCTTCCTCCATCACCGAGCTCTCTCTCGGATTGCGGGCTGTTCTAAAATTCTACAAAGAATTTTGTATAAAAAAAAAAAAAAAAAAAAGAGAAGGGTTTAATTACACAGAGCAAATTAAAACAGGGGATTAATTAAATTTAAATGTGAGTTTTTTTAGAGTAAACTGACTTGCAAATCTCCAGTGCTAGAAACCCTTCTCATTTGGCCAGCTAAAAAGCTGTTTTCAGGAGAGCTCAAGGCTTGGTTTTGAAAAGTTGAAGATTCCATGAGAGAATCAAAGCAAGGTTGGAAGACAAAACCAGGCTTGCCATCGAAGGAGTTGCTGCTAAAACTCCTCTGCATAAACTTTGCCACATTCTCTGCACCACTGCAGCTATGAGGACCAAAAACTTGGTTATTACTATAAGCGTTTTGGTCAAGAGCTAAATGGCATTGCTCAGTTTTGACTTCCAGAGCATCGAAAGCAGAGAAATTTGGCAACCCATTTGCCAAATTTGCGCAGTTTTGATCCAGAGGGTTCAGATGGTTTGCTTGGCAAAGGCTCAAGCTTTCCAATTGGTAACTTGGGGGAGAAGAAGAGAGGATTGTTGGAGAGCTTTGGTCGAGTGAATTATTATGATGAGACTGGTTTTCAACTGGATTTTCGTTGCTTTGGTGATCTGAGATTGCTTGGAGGATGTCAATGTCTGAGAAGGGAGAGAATGGCTCGGAGAAGAACTGGTCTGGTTCATAAGAAGCCATTTCTGAGCTTGTAGAATGGCGGAAGAAGGAGGCATCAAGAACGTAGAGATCAGAGGAAGACATTGGAGCCCAATTCTATGGTTGAATTGAACTCCCAGAAAAAAAATGAAACTGATGGAAGAAAGTTAGGAAGTTATAGACCGAGAGGAAATCTGGGGAAGTTACAAGAAGAAAGTGTTTGCTTTGATTTTTGTGTGTTTTGGTTTTGAAACGGCCAAGCTCTACTGACACAAATTGAGCTGGTAGATTTTTTAAAAGGCTTTTTGGGGGTTACTGAGGAGCAACAAGACAAGGAAAAGCCATTTCTCGTCTCTCTCTCTCTCTCTCTCTCTCTCTCTCAAAACGAGAGTTTCAAACAACACAGGAAGAGACCAGTCCACTTCTCTGCCGTGCTATTAAAAGGACCGCACTTTGCACATTTGCCCTCCTTGTTTATCATATTTAGAGAAGTTCTCCAAGGCTTTTTTCTTTTTATCAATTATACCAACCCTTCCCTTTTTCTTTTGTTGGCATAATTTTATCTTTGCAAGTAGTAGATTTCTTTATTTGTTTTTAAAGAAGTCAAATTGATTAGGACATATTGAAACATAAATCAACTTTAAATGTACGGAAGATTGTTGTTGGTATTCGAGGTAACTAGTTGACCTGAATAAAAACAAACTAATCGTAAGATATCAACGGACAAAAGTGATATTGAATTATAAAAAAAAATACAAGAAATATCGATATCAATAAGAAAAGGCGAACAACATCAGTAAAATCATGAGATAATGACTAACTTATTACTGACAGAATCGAGAAGCACGTTAGCTATACAACACAATTGCCGATGATTAGTTTTCTAGGAGAATGAGAACATTCTCATGATTGCACGCGTCATTAAATGTTGTCAAAAAAAAACGTCTTATGAGTGAAGTATATCTCATTAATCATAGAATGCGGTGTTCTCCCACTATAACAACAACAAAATTGACAGACAAGATGCTTATATAAGGGTAAAAGACAAATTGTTGTATGTTGTGTAATCTTCTCACTTCTAAACATTGTAAGCATTTTAGATTTAACTTAAGAATACGAGGATCTTTGAGGTTTGCTACCCAACCTTTGTGGTTGGGGGACTACTAACCCGAGGTCAATGGGCGTGCTTTGTGCGAGTTCACCCACCAAGGTCAAAGGTGAACATCTCACAGCATGCCTCACCTAAGAAGGCTTCAATCAAGCAATCAATCACTTTGATGTCATGCTTAGTTATAAGCCCACGCTACTAGGCTCAGCAGAATACAAAGATCTTTGATGATAAACACAACACTAAAGTTACTTCGAAAAAAGAATTTTCTTGAGTTTTTTAATTTTTGTATTTTTATTTGAGATAAATAGAGTTTGTTGGTTAATATATCAAATGTTAAATCCATGGACCTTGACGGATTAGACATTTATATAAAGGTAAAAGATAAACTCCTACATTTTAGAAACTTTCTAACTTCTAAATTCTGTCAAGAATATCATAAAATTTTAACTTAAGCATACGAAGTTTTTATTTTATAAACACCACACTAGTGTTACTTTCACAACATTCTTCCTTATTTCTTGCACTTGAGGTAGATAGAGTTGATGAGTTTCCTCTCTCAACTCATTTACAAACTTACTAAAAATTGGATTGTCTTCAAATGAGAGTACTCTTGCAATTACTCTCTCATTTTATTGGCTAATTATGGCAAAAGATAGAGAGTGATTAATTTAAATGTGACCAATATGGAGCGTTAGTTTGATTGGTCCAGATTTTTTGTATGCTCCATAGTGGTTTTGAGTTTAAGTCCTCATGGTTATGGTACCTGTGTGTAAGTTCCCCTCCCCATTTCTAACTTTGGCAAAAACAAAAATGTGAACTATAATTAGGGATGACAACGAGACGAAGATGAATTGTATATTCTCACAAAATAAACTGGATCCCATCAAGTAATTTGACCACTTTACATACATGGGTTGATGAAGGGACACAAAGCAAAGCCCAACTCTCAAATACGGGCCAATGCTCAAATTTCCATAAAAGCAACTTCTAGAGTAATTCTTCCACCCACAAAACTAATCATCCCCACCCAAATTGACACATAATTTGCCGATAAAGTTTTAGGACACACATGGATATTCCAGTCCAGCCGGACCGGAACCGTAAGGAAAGGCATTGACAGCCTGGCATTAGACCAATCAAAATAAGCTAATTTAACTTAATTTATTTTAATTCCGTGTTCATCGGCTTCATCGGAAATGGTTAACCGCGTAATACTTAATTACGTGGAAATTTCCTTTTCGTGTTTTTAAATTATTCGTACCTTCTTTTTCTATTCGACGCAGAGTATTTTCTTTGGCTTATTACTTTTCCTTTCTCCCTTCTACTCATTGATTTAATAAATAAATAATAAAAGTCTGCCGAAGACTTTGATTTTTCATTTCTTCCGTTGGCTCTTTCTTCTTCAGATCATCCCTTCTCCTCCTCCTTATTATAATTAGCAGAGCCGGCGGCCTCGCCAAAGTCGATGCTCTTGCTCTTCTTCTTCGTCTCCTTCAATTTCTCTGTGAGTTGTGTACGGAACAGCAACAGCAGCAGCCATGCCGTCGCAGGAGTACATGGACAAGATGCAGGGGCGCCAGAACTATCGAAATCTCTGGCACTCTGACCTCATGAGCACCATTCAGGCTGACACTCCCTGTACTCTCTCTCTCTCTCTCTCTCTCTCCCTCTCTCTACATTTGATTGGTTCAGTATCTGATCTGCTGTGAATGTTTGTTGCAGATTGCTGCTTTGCGGTTTTTTGGTGAGTGCTTCTCGATCTGCTTTGCTTGCTTCTTTACCGTTGCTAGATCTGATTTCGTTGTCAATTTCACTGTTTCACTTTCTATTCTGTTTTTCGCCATTCTCGTTGACTTGCTCTTGACTTCAAGTTTTTATTTATTTATTTAAATTTTATAAATTTATTCTTCAATTAAAGTTGGAAATTGAGTAATTCGTTCTGAATGACAAATGCTTGTTCCTCTGCACAATGTATCACTGCATGCTTGGTTTGAATTGCTTCGTGTTCTAAGTTTTACTGGATTTTTCCTTGTAATTTGAAAGCTATGCATCTTGTATTATTTCCTTAGGTCTTTTTATAGATTAAATTCATTTACTTATCAAAATGGAAAAAGAATAGAACAGAACCATCAGTGTATTCTATGGTGTCAGGATAGATGAAATTTTCCCAGCCACATCCTAAATTTTCACTACCATGGGACTAGTATAATATATGGTGTGGTTTGAATTCTTCTGCAAGGACAGCTAATTTGTATAGATCTGCATTGGATGGAAACTAAAGAACACAGAGTAGAACAAGTAGCAACCTCAATGCACTAATTTTCTGTCATATGAAAAAGAGATACTATTTAATACTTTTGGTATATGGTTAATGCTATGTAGACTTTAAATTAATTTTGATGTGTGTTGCCATGCCTTTATAGTTATGCATTGTCTTGCGATCGCCTTTTGTCTTGAGAGCCAACTCCTAAACTTCTCCAATTTTCCATTTGGGGTTTTAACTTGGAATCGGATCTTTGATTTCTCACCATATATGAAAAAAACCTATTCAATCATGCACTGAAATTTTGCCGCCCAGTATGGTGCTTTTAATTTATTTTTGTTTCCCTGTAGTGCACCATGTGCATCATACTTGCTCCGCAAACGGGCTCTGTATAATGACATGTCAAGGTAATTTATACTTTGAATTTCCTCGACTCTAAATCTAAAATTAGCTATGTTGCCCTTTCTTTGATAATTGTGCTTTTGCTCTCCATAGATATGTATGCTGTGCTGGTTATATGCCCTGTAGCGGTAGGTGCGGGGAAAGTAAATGCCCTGAATTCTGCCTGGCGACTGAGGTATAAGATTTAATTTTATGACACTTTTTTGTTTAGTATGTGCCTTAGTCAAATCCTTGGTGTAATATATGTCTTAAATATCATAAATTTTTTCCTTCTTACTAGTAGATTTTACGATGTTCTTAGGTGTTGCTTAGGTTCTTGCCTTTGATATAGAGAAGACACATTGATAGCTATTCATCTAACAATTATGGATGAGTTAAGTATTTCGCCCTAAGTCCTGTGCATATGGACATGATTAGATTTTCATTTGGATGCATCACATCCAGAGAAAAATACAGAAAGTTCAGCTCTGTGGGATAACACTAGGTGGGGTTTTCCTATGATTAAGGCGGGATTTCAGATGGCAGAAATATTAGTAATTAGAACATTTATAGGGGAAAACAGAAGAAGTATGGAAGAATATATCAAAGTAATTAAGCCTTCAACTGTTCACAACACAATGTGATGTTTTAATTCCTCCAAAATCTATGTTTTACAATCGATACCTTCTTCATAAACTTTCAATAGAACCCCTACTGACTCATTGATGCAGGGCAGCGGCTATAAGCTGCTGTCCAGCAACCCAAACATACCCAAAAGACAGAGAATAGAAGGATAAAGCAGTAGAATCGAAGTTGGAACGAAGATAATTGAGTTCTAGGGCAAAATCCCAATAGAAACTCTATAGACTAAAGTCTGAAATTATATTCATCAACAAAAACTAAATACAAGAGTCTCTTAATAGCTTATTTATACTAGAATATAGAAAACCTAATTGACATAGGAAATTAAAAACCAAACAGGAAATTAAACCAATTCCTAGTAAGAATAGGAAACAAATAATAAAATAACCTATTAATTTAATATAACTAAAACTTAGCCTTATTGGCTGATGCCCACTTAGATTAGTATAGTCTAATAGTTGCTCCTGCATCACTCATAGAAATGGTAGACAACTTATTACATTGTAGAAAAGTACAAGAAGACTCTTAAACAATTCAAAAAGTATTTAACCCAAATATTGGCTCTTAATAACTCTTGCCACTGTTAGACTAAGGCTTAGTTTGGGGTTGCTTAACTTTTAAAAAAGCAGCTTATTTTTTAAGTTTTGAATGAAAAAGTGTTTGGTAAATCAAGATAAGGCTGCTTTTTTTCAAAATTGCTGTGACTCACAGCAGATTTCAGAAGCAGCTCAACAGGTGCTTCTCAAAACTGCTGCGGATGGAAGCATGCGGAGCAATTAATGAAACATTCAAAATACCTATAATACCCCCATTTATTTTAGCAAATGACATCCGTTATCCTCACTTTCTCTTCTACGTTAAGGTACTGCAACTCGATTCTTCTTTTCTCTCTGGCAACTCGACTTCTGTCTGCAACTCGATTCATCTTCTTCCCCTCCGACCAAAAAAAAAACCCAGCCCCTAGCTCTCCACTCCAGTCACAAAAATCCAAACCACATCTTAAAAAAAACTCAACCCCAGCCTCCCAGTCTGTGATATCCACTCCAACCACAAAAGATCCAAACCCCAAATATATCTTCAAACATCTGTATGCTAATTGTGGAGGACCAAAATCGATAGCAACACAAGCATCTACCCTCCTTCATCAATGATTTTCACAAAAAATAGATTCTTGAACCCATCAACAATTCGTTGACCTTCTCTTGGAAACCAAAATCAAGGGAAAGTTGAAACTCAAATCAAAACCACAGGAAAACAAAATTTTCATTTGGATTTGATTTCCTTCTTGTTGTTTTCTTTGATGACAACACAGTTTTTATTTGGGTTTGGGTTGAGTTTTTGGTTCTTAAAATTCTTGATCTGTGTTTTTTCTTTTGGTGTTTTGGGGCAATGGAGAGAGAGAGATACAGGTGGGTACCATGGGATGGGGTTTTTTTAGGTTACTTTTCTAATTTATTTATTTATTTATTTATTTATTTATTTATTTATTTTTGGTCACAATATTTAGAATTGGAACTAATTTTGTTGCTTTAAAAATTTAGAATTTGCGGCAAAATAAGTAACAAATTCATCATCATGTCCTTATTGGTCATTGTATATACTAAAAGCACTTCTAATAAAAAATTACCAAACACTTCGACTCTTCACAGCACTTTTTCTAATATAGTTTACCAAACGCCTAGTTGTTTTTTTTCACAGTTGTTTATTCTCACAGCACAGCAGAAGCAGTTTTTAAAAAAAGCACAGCAATACCAAACTAGCCCTAACTCTGAAAGGACATCTAAAAATATACTGAATCTTAAAATATATTTAGTAATTACATAAATGAATTGGCTTTTTGTATCTTGGTCTACCTTGGAAAGCTCTTTGGACTGGGAATCTCTCGACTGAATTGGGCCAAAAGGGTTTCTCTTCTTGGGCTTATAGAGAGGATTTTTATTTTTCTAAGGAAGCTGGTATTACTGCATCACCTGATAGAGCCTCTAGATGCTTCTGTTTTGGCTAATTATAAGCTCCTGGGATGCATAGGGATTGCAATACTACCTTTACACTATAGTTTCGTTAAGCATTGAGGATAGAAATTTAGTGCAGAGAGCAGAAACATAACAAGGTCGGAAGGGGATCTGTTGTTTCTAATCCCATAACCAGAATCGGGTGCATTTATTCAATGAGAACAAACCAATGTTGTCTGATTGCCATTGATCACGAATCATGAGTTTGTCAAATTTGGCTCTATCACTGTGTAATTTATGCCCAATTAAGTGCGCCTTTTAGTTCACAGAGTTTCACATTAGAAATTCAAATTATTATCAATTATTTCGAAAGAGTATAATGAGTGTCAAAATTGTTTTGCTGGTTTCTTGCTTGTTTGTTCCTGTTTTGGCTGTGTTTTTTCCCTGCTGTTTGTTTCTGGGCTCTGTGCTTGTTTCTTGTTTCTGTGGGTGGATTTCTTGTCCACTCTTTTGTTCCCCTTTCCCTTTTTTATATAAAGTTTCTATTCAAAAATAAAAAAATTAAGAGACTGCAAGTAGAGAGAGTCTTGTTTATCCTTTCTTTCTTTGGGGTATGCAAACAACCTTTCTTAGTCAGTTGTATACTTGTCATTGTCAGAATTTGATTACTCATAGTTGGAGCTGCAGAGAGCTTCTCTTCCCATAGTTTCTAATTTGCCTACTATGCTTGATGTTCCAGGTTTTCCTGTGCTTTGGGAATTCAGTGGCCTCAACCCGCTTTTTGTTGCAAGATGAATTTAATATACAGACAACGCAGTGTGATAATTGCATTATTGTAATCTCTCTCTCTCTCTCTCTCTCTCTTCTCTCTCTCTCTCTCTCTCTCTCTCTCTCTCTCTCTCACACACACACACACACACATATTCAACACAGAGTATCTCTGTTTGGAAATCTTTATAGCAGAGCTCCATTGCACTTCTGATTTAGAGTAACCATGTTATTCGGCTGATAGCCATATTTGCCCTTGTTAACAGGGTTTCATGTTCTGCCTACAACAAATTGCGTGCATTTTTTCCATTGTTGCAATGATTGTTGGGAGTGAAGAAATCTCAGAGGCATCTCAGTTACTGAACTGTTTGGCTGACCTGGTGTATTGCACGTAAGTTCTTTTCTTTTTCCCATTAAACATTCTCAGCGAACGTTGATCGGAAGTTACGGATTTTTCATTTTTTTTTTCTGTAGGGTCTGTGCATGTATGCAGGTAAGCAAGTGGCTTTTTCTTTTTCTTCTTATACTTCACATTTTTAACACTCCCAAATCTTAAGCTAGAACAAAACTTAGATGAACTTCATTGTCAGCTGACTTCTGACTTGGGATATGCAGACCCAACACAAGATCGAAATGGACAAACGTGACGGCAAGTTTGGGCCACAACCTATGGCAGTGCCTCAATTCCAGCAGATGTCTCGCATTGATCAGCAAGTTCCTCCCTCAGTTGGGTATCCACCTCAACCGGCATATCCGCCTCAGCCGGCGTACGGGCAACCTTATGGCTATCCACCTCCCCAGCAGGCTCAAGGCTATCCACCAGCTGGTTATCCTCCAAGTGGCTATCCACATTCTGGCCATTAACTCTAGGTGATTTTTTGAGTTCGAATCACCATCTATGGTGGCCTTTGAATTCAATTGTGTTACATGTTGTTGGTTTGCAAGTATTGTCACCGTGAAGTTCCAACTTGTGCATCAACCGTGGCTCTTCTTGGAGTTTACTTGCAAGATGGTTGACTGATACAGTTACTCTCTTTTTTTTTTCGGTGCTTTGCCTTTTCACCTTCTTAAACTTGATCTGCCAGAACCTTAATATACAGACGCGAGCTTCTTGTCCATCTTTAACATTTTTCCCTTTCGCTTTATGGTTGTTTGTGTGGACTTGGGCTAGTATATGAAAAATATCATTTCAGTTTATTAAAAGTGAGCATAGTTGAACTTGGTATTGGAGTTGTTGGATTGCTGGACACCCAATGTATTATACTTTTTCTCATGCTTGTAGGAGAATTTCTCCTTTTAAGTTATTTAAAAGTATTAATATAAAAAATATTGTTTCCTCAGCCATTGTCTTTGTCTTATCTTTTTGGGGTTTTCGTTTTTCTTTTTATCTTCACGGAATGTCAAGATACGCAGTGCAAGCTAACAAACGAAAAAGTTAGATGAAGTGCTGTTTTATCAACTCGCAATTTAAATACATATTTGGAGTAGATCGACTGTATGGCACGTCTAAGAAATGCGTGGACTCTGTTGGGTTTATTGGACGAATGAAAAGAGATGAACCAGTCAGCTCTCTCAGTTTTGGTTGTAAAGTCTTTTTTTTTTTATGAGCTAGGGGGGCCAAGCCCCTGAAACAACAATTAAAACAAAGCAGTACAAACAAGACGGGTTCTGTGAACCCCAGCACTATCATCTGCGAGAGTTGAGCTCACCCACTCAGGGGCATTATCAAAGAGATGAACTCCCAGATCTTCATTGTAGCTTGAGTTTGCTAACCGGTCGGCAACACAGTTTTTCTCACGGTAAATATGTCTGACAACACAGTTGTTGATTTTCTCCATGTAAACCTTACAGCTACAAATCACACCAACAAGAGGGTGAAAATTACTGTAATTAGGAGCTTGAAGAAGCTGTATAGAAGTTGCTGAATCCATTTCCACAATGAAGTTTGAAATCCCACAATCAACTGCAAGTTTAAGACCAAAAGCCAGCCCTCAGATTTCTGCATCTAGTATCTGACCCTTGCCTAAATTGACAGCAAATCCAGCAATCCACTCCCCACCCGAATTGCGAATAACACCACCCGCGCCAATAGCACCAGTAGCAGATTTCCGAGATCCGTATTTAGTTTAAAGTTGTAAAGTCATTTCAATGGTTAATCAAGTGCATAAATATAAAATACTGAAAGCTTTGGGAATTTGAGATCAATACTTCATCAAACAGTAAGCTAACGTGTTTAATACCTAGCCTAATGTTCCAATTATTTAATTCTAATAGTTTTTTTTTTTTCTCCACCCACCGTCATCACTTAGGCTAATTGTGTAGACCAACAGAGCCCACGACTAAGTCCGTACCAACTCTAATGAACTTATTATGATGTGAACCACATGTAAGACTATCTATATCCATATTTATGACATATATCAAGTCATAAAATTCTATAGTACTATGTATATCTATACTCATGACTTGTATCGAGTCACACAACCCCACATGCCTAACCTCAATAATGAAGCAAGCCTTAAATCCAGCTAACCCACCAACCCATTTAAATCTTGTACCTTCGCGATGAGGTAAGGTAACACTCAAATCTCTGTCATTAACCCAACTAATTTTAGTACTAAGCATGTTTGATGGATCTACCCAACCCAACCATCCATTTCTATCCTTTTAGCTCATGCATTACGTTTAATCTTAATCTCTGAACTACCCTTGACGTTGTGGCATCGCGGCCCTTTGCTTCTCTTTGTCTCAACCATAGCCCCAAAATTATATTAGTATCTAAATTAATGGGAGATTCTCCGATCAGTATTTAAGTTAAGGATTGGTTACGTACTTTTAATTTCATTTGTTAGATTGTATCTAAAAGATTATCAATACATTTAATTAATACAATCCAACAACCAAGATTAGAAGTATGTAATCAATTCTGGACATAAAATATTTATTAGAGAAAAATTCCTAAATTAATAATCTTGGCAGGCCCACGAACATGTTTGATTATATTCACTTTTTGACTGTTTTCATATATTTCAAATTTTTGCGTGTTGATTTCGTTTTCAAGTTGTCAACTTATCAAACTAGTTTTCGTGTGGGCTTTCTCTTTTCCCACCAAAAAAGAAAAGAAAAGGAAATACCATGTATATGCTTGTCGTTTGTAACTTGAAACAGACGCTTATGTATTCTATACGTAAATAAATGGGGTATATGATTGAACCATTTTGTACGGATTCGATGAAGTTGAAAAACATGTCAAACTAATTCAAGCCATGAGCTTTTACTATTATTATACTATTAATGATGGAGACATCAAAACGAAATTCGAAATTTAAATCCTAAATGATGTGACAATGTTTTATTTTTAAAGTTCTAAGTTGGTGATTAAAATTTGAGAAAAATTTGAAAATTGTTATGTAATATTTTATAATAATTTCTTTCACACTATTAGAGGAACACAAATAATTTTATTATAAAGGAGTTTTCCAAGATCAAAAGGGCGATTGACTGTAACATATCTTGTACTATATAATAACATTATTGTCTGGACCCTCAAAGAGCTAACAACCAAAGTTTTTGATGACTCTAGTATTACTCATATGCATAATTTTTATTTTTATTTTTAATAATTATGAGATTTTGGAATGTTCCTTAAGTTCTAGAATAAGGTATTTGAGCTAACAAGATTTAGCCCAATGGAAAATGGCATTGATTTGCAGAATGCAGAAGTTTAGAGTTCGAAATCTCATTGCATCATAGTTGTGTATGTGTGAGAAATCTTTTTATTTTATTTTTATAGTTTAGACTATCGCATGTGCCAAAAAAAAGAAAAAAAATATATATTTGAAAATTGGAACATGTTTTTCCTCAATAGTTTTATTTTGTTGGAGCAGATGCTCTATAAAATAGAAGCACTCTACAAGAATACAAAAATTCACAACCTGACCAAACATAGGGAAACAAAAAAAAAAAAAAAAAAAAGAGGAATCTTGGACACCTCTTCAAATTGCTGGCATGGAATATCAACAATAACCCTAAACACAAAAGAAAATTAGAAAAATAAATATATGCAAATTGAAGAAAGTGATGTTGCAATTAAGAATTGTAATTACTTGTGGAGTTCAGCCAAAGAAAAAAGAAAGCGAAAGCCTAACGCGGTCTTTGAAAAAATGTTCAAAAATTAGATATATCTAGAACCATTAGGTATTTCTTATTTCGTATCATCAGTTTAAGAATCCCTTGTTGTTTGAAAATCAACCACAGGCGGTGGCTTTTCTCCATGCTATAAAGTCTTTCAATTGAATAGTTTCATAAATCGCTCCCATAAAATCAAATGTGAAATTTTCAATCATCTAATCATTTAACATCAAATTTGCATATGATTGTGAGCCAAATAATAGTTCACAATAGAATGCATACATGGGTTAGACCAATTGGATAAAATAGTGAGTCCGTCCTTTTTATACTCAAATTTGAATCATCGTCTCCGTAAATTAGATTAATTTAATAACAAGGATCAAATGAAACCTAATTTGTTCACGCCGGCACAATTCGTGCAAGGTTATGAAAACCATTTTATAAATTGATATACAAAAAAGAGAGAAGATTCCCGGGAAACAAAAAGAAAAAGAAAAATGATTCCCGGAAACCTGGAAAGATATAACCTTGAAGTCTGAAACTGATGATGATATCACATGAATATTAAAACAAAAATTCTCCATGTTTTTTGTATATAGTGACAAGTGTAGTTCAAATCCACCCACATCTAAAGCTGCATGATTTAAAGTTGGCACGAGAGAGAGAGAGAGAGAGAGAGACCATTTGATTTCAAGTCCATTTGAAAAGAAAAAGAAAACATCCATGTCTTCCATGACCAGAATTGTATCCAATGTGAACCCACCAACTGACAATATCACGCTCCATCCATTTCATAATAAAATTAATGACTTACAAAATACACGCCAAACCCCAAACTAACCCTACACCAATTTTTATCACTAACCAAATGAATTAAAATAAGGGAGTTTCACTAAAACACCCTAAATGAGGGTTGAAATTATAAAAAAACCCAATAACCCAAAAGACTTTATAAACACACCCAAAATCCATCATTACACACACTCAAAATCCATTTATAAACACACCAAAAAAAAAATATATAATTATTGATTATAAGGTTAATTTTGGGTTTGTTTCTATGTTTAAATAGTATTTGAATTTTTTTATTTTAACCAAAATCATATTTTAACCTTTTAGAATCTTAGTCACAACTGTAAAAGTGAAATAAATAAATAAATAAACAATAAACTGTACAAAACTATCTCATGGCATTTTACTCGATCCTCATTTCATTTCCCATTTTTCTTTATCCAACAATTTCCTATATTTACACAGTATTACATGAACTTCGTGGTAAAAAAAAATTTACCACGACCATTAGAATTCGACTCTCAATTTCGAAATGGAATTGTGGTTGTCGATGTGACCGGAGTTCGATTCTCGCTCTTCTCTCGGATTTTTAGTGCTACAAATCTAAACCATTTTCGGTGTAGGGATAAAAATGGTCGTAAAAATCGGGGATCCCAGAAGCCGCCCAAAGCCTCTCATTGAAATCGCCCTGCATATCGTCCGATATGAACGGCGTACGACAAAGCGGGCACGTCTTCTGGTCGTACCCGACCCACCGGTCCACGCACCCTTTGTGGAAGATGTGACGACAGTTCGTGAGGCGTCGTATCTCGTCCACACGCTCGAACTCGTACAGGCACACGGCGCACGACTCGGGCGGGTCGACCAGGTCCGAAAACTTGACGACGGGCAGGATTTCGCGGATCAGAAGGGCCGACGCCGAGTGGAACTCGGGGAATGGGATGGGCGGGTCGGCCCAGGCATTGTCGGGTTCGATGAAATCTTGGAGACCCAGTAAGGAGAAGGATGTGGATATGAGTTTTCGGATGAGACCCAGAAGAGAGAGAGTGTGGATGAAGAGCTCTGTGTATCCCACCACCGGAAAACCCATTAAAGCTTTGAGCTTTGAGCTCTTGGAGCTTCTTATGGAGTGTGCTTTGCTTAATTCTCTGTGTTTTGTGGAGATTTTAGAGAGAGAAAGAGGGGTAGGGAGAGAGAGACAGAGGGTGTGGAGTGAGGAAGAGGAAGGGTTATATAGAAGCCATGGATGAGGAGGATTGAGAGTTGTGGTTGAATGACATTAATGGCCTCCAAGTTTGTTGAGAATTACAGAGCCAAATCGTATTCATATTTATTTTGTGTGCATATAGAAGAGGTTAAAAAAGCTTTTGCCACTCCTTAATTAATTAATCATATTCATTAGAAGGAAAAACAAGATTACAGTTGTTTACACGAAGAACAGATCCTGGTCTTTTTAATTGAGTGCTGCTAAACGAACCCTAAAATTAATTGAATATACCCTATAATTTAAATACATCATAATATTTAAATTAAAATATAAAATTAACTAATCACACCATATTTAGTTACCAAAAATACCCCTATACACTATCACACAACACCAAACCTAACGCCTCCTCTGCAGCTGGAGATGATTTCATTGAAGATATTACAACCATTGTAAGTTGTTTTGGATTTGTTTTATGATCTCTAGTTATTACTGGATGAATTTAAAATTAACCTACTACCCTTTGAAATTTCTACATAGGTAGTCAATGCTCATACTGGTCGTCTAAATCTATTTCGTAAGTTGCTATTTTTAATTACTCCTCCTTCTTCCTTTTTGTAGTTCCAGAACCAAATAATAAATAAAAAAAAAAGAAAAAAGAAACCAAGAGAATGTTCTAAGTTTGAAGGACTCAACTTTCATCCAATAAATTATTTATTATTTTTCCTCCTGGTATGAATCATCCCCAACCCCTTAAAGAACCTGTCGGAGTAGACTCCATGGAGCATGTATCCGCTAGAGTGTTATCTACCACCAATGACCAAGATTTGTATCAAACAAACAACTTCATAGCATTCGCTTGCGTTTGATTAGGGTTGAATATAATGAGTAGGGTGTACTTATTAAAATAATTTGTTTCATAATTCAATATATCCATTTTGGTCATTTTATATTATGATAAATTAGTAATTCAATAAATAGTTTGATAGTATGGTGTACTCAGTTAATTTTAGGGTTTGTTTAGCAGCACTCTTTTAATTTGATTAAATTAAAATATAATTAAATTGGGTTTCACAAATCAACACGAGTAAGACTTGTTAGGTTAATAAATTGTAAATTGTAATTTAAGAGATAAGTAGCTTCACTTGTCAAAAGATTTAACGCACACTCCACGTCTTGTGTTCGAATTCGGTTGTTGAAATTTTGGATAAACCTTTGATAATCATAATGTTTGGTATAACCAAATTAATGGGAGCCATTTTGTTTGAAAGTGCTAGAATTCTCCTCCTCCATTTTGTTTAGTTTTTCCTCTCTCCCAAAATAATGGGAGCCAACAACTACTTTTAGTCTTATTAGGAATTAATTTTCTAATGAAGTGAATTTTCTAATTTTCAACGAAATATCGAGGATATTTCGATTGTTTTTGAAAATCACGGATATTTGGAACATATCCATGTATATATCGTATAAATATCGACAATATCAATAATATCGGAACATATCGATGTTCGAATAATTTCGCTCACATTTCAGCAATATTTTGTCAAAATATATGTGTAATATCGCTAAAATATCGATGTAAAAGGGAAAAAATGGAGAGAAAAAAACACAAAAGGGATTTGAACCCCTCCCATTTTACTCCTCCAACACCCTAACCACCATATCACTTATGTTTTTGTGATAATGTGCTAAAATATTTATATTTATATGGGTGACATATTAACAATTACATGCAAAACTATTTTGGGAATTTATCATTTGATGACTATTCTTTACAATATACTTACTGTACACATAGAGATGATGAAGATAGTGAAAAATTTGAAGCTCATAAGAACTCTATGTGGTACTAAGTCACTCATGTATCTTACCATGCAATGTATAAAGTGTAAAATATTGTAGTAAAACATTATTTATAAATGATTATGGTGTGTTTAATCTTTTTTTTCATTAATTACTACATATTTTCTACACTTACAATGTTTGCCAGCTCGCCGTGTAATCAACTTAAATCAGTTAAATCCATCATGCAATGCATTTCCTTCTAATTTTTTGTGATAAACTAATAGATAATTGACTAAATAAACATTCTCCAAAGTTTCAATACAAATTTCCAAGTTTTTCTTACAATTTCCGTGGTTTTTATTCAATTTTTATCGATATCAATAATATCCCGATATTTTCATCGAAATTTCCGTGTTTTTGGACTATCGATATTTCCGATATCATCGATATTTCCGACCTTGGGAATAACGTGCCCTTTGAATGAGGCATGTCCATGAAACATTTGTCGTGGCCCCTAACTGATAAAAGAGATGTGAGAATATTATCAGAAACAAACAATTTATGTTGATGGGTTTCTTGACGGCAAAGTTTCAGAGTCATCGATAGGGTTCATAGTTTGGAAATGGATTTATCAAAGCGGCATTCACTTAAACTATATTTATGCCAAAGATCATGTCCCCTTGAAAATGAAGTTAGTGGATATAGTTAAGCCAAATTTTCTTGCTTAATTAAGTTCTAGTTATAACGTGGTAACAGCTAAAACCTTTAACATGGTTTGATAGTTGGTGAGGTATCTTGAAGTGAAAAAGATACGGCAATATGATTAATTGATCATCCATTTCTGTATCGATCGACATGTTATCAATACACTCCAACTTTGTTAAAATACCGAGCATCATAAGCATACAATAGTTTTGGTGCTGAAATGTCATAGACTTGAAGTGGGGCTAATGCTAATAGTTGCATCCCTTAATTTAGAAGTTCCCTCAGAACAGGTTAGACATTAACAAATCAAATGAATAAGGGGAATACATAAGAGCTGGTAAGTGTGATGAGTCTCATGACTAGCTATTGGTGATCATATTTGGTGCTTTGACAAATCATGGTGTCATTGTCCCATCTTAAATGGGATGGGAAATGGGGGCACCACCAATACATCAACTGATCTTATTATATGCCTTTGATTTTAGACAGACCTTGAGGTATCCATCACTTTCTTTTCTCTCTTCACGCCCACGCACATAAATGCATGACAATAAATATATCGTAACACAGTTGTATAATTTTCTGCAAATTCAAGCGTTTTAGATTCATTATCTGACACGTACATGAATTCGATTTGTCAACTCAAATGCCCTATTCACACCATATATGCTAGATATCTAATCATTTATTCACAAAGGACCCACTAGTGTAGTGATTTGGAGCAATTGCTCCTAAAAAAATATCATAAATTTGAGTCCTAGCATTTCGTGTAGTGTGTGTGAGTTTAATAAATTATCGACGCTTTCAATAGGAAATGTACTTAAAAGCTTTGTACCCTAAGAAAAGGGAGGTTGAAAAATGGTTTTTGGTAACCAAAACTTTCCCTGCCACAATTCTAGTGGCTCCTTGATTACATGTCAGTCAGAACGATAACAGTAACAATTGCTTGGAAGGGGCCAATCATTTATAAAGTGATGAAAATCAAAAAATTCTTCTTTCATGGAGAGAGAGAGAGAGAGAGAGAGAGAGAGAGACAAACGACGAGAGAGGTGGTGGTCTTGGGGGTGGGTGGGGAGAGGAGAGGCCTGCAGGCCAACCATCCAAGCAGGATGGGCTGGAATCTGGATGATGCAGAGAAAATAAAAGGGAGGCGTGGCAACATTTGAGCCCAAGTGGGTGGGGGTGCACCCAGCTCCTATTTCTCCACAACTCCCTCTGACTTGTGTCCTATGCATCCAAGACATCTCTGGCCCAACAGACACATTCAAACACAGTTACACAGTCACCATAAAACTCCATATGCCCCCCATATTCATATAATATATTTATATATAGAAAGAGAGATAGAGAGAGGATTAAGCCTGGTAGGGTCCAACCCACCTCACCCACCCCGACACCAGGTCACCACCTTTGCTCCCTTCTCTTGTCTCATTCTCTGTCTTCGTATCCGAACATGCCCTTCACCCTTGACCTATTGCTTACCATCTGTCTATTATGATACTCAAATAATGGGCTTGTTGCTTGTGATATTTGTGCTTCTCATATTCCATGTACATCCATCTATCTCATTCATGTGATCCATGAAATGGATCTAATTTTCTTTACATAATTATTCGAATCTAGAACGTATGAGTTTAATGCGTTGGATGCTTATCATTTTATCAGTGAACCACGTGTGCATATTCCATTTTTGAGTATCTTAGTGCTAGAATGCCGTCGTTGATTTAATTACTTCCTGTGACTATACACTCATTGACTATGTATATGGTTTGCAACTTCATGATGGAGATTACTCTTGAAAAAAAGAATTCAAGCCAAGTATTGAAATCATGAATTTGTTGATATTTTGCAACCTCGTTTGTTAATGCTTTACTTTTCATGCACGTTTCAACTTTTAACCCTAAGCTATAGTTCTAAAAGTTCAAGCTGTTAAAGTTTGATGAA
This sequence comes from Prunus fruticosa, assembly GCA_018703695.1. Taxonomy (NCBI): domain Eukaryota; kingdom Viridiplantae; phylum Streptophyta; class Magnoliopsida; order Rosales; family Rosaceae; genus Prunus; species Prunus fruticosa. The sequence goes on from CM031921.1 coordinate 21,416,172, forward strand.
GAAAAACAATCCCAGCTTCATTAGCTAGGGAGAGAGAAAGGTCCCAATTCAATTGAGGCACAAGAGTAGACTAGTAGTAGGCAATTTGGTGAGCTCACTGGTATTCATTTGGCCCTACTAGGATCAGATTAACATGCAGGTAGGCCAGCTAAATCCAACCATGATCACCTTAATTTAACCCTAAGTATCTTGTACTTACAAGCAATAGTGTACCTTTTTTGCACATTATTTAATTTAATCAGTCAGGGATCATGTTTAAAAAAACATGATCTGTACGGGGTTAGTGCCAAATCTTGCCCTATATCATATATAAAAAACCTATGATCATCTCGGCAGAAATTGCCCGCCACAAGGGCTAACTAAGCATCACAGACTTGTCTACTGGCAGGTTATAAGATCGAATTTCATCCAACCTTGCCTGTCAGAAAATGTCCTGAGATTCATAACACAATGTCATGAAAAATAACAAAAAAAACTTATATTTAATGGGACAATTAGGACCAACTTGCAAAACGGTCTTCTGGGGTCAAGCTCAATTTGACATGTGAGTGCATGATGATTATTGAAAATGACTAATTAATCTTAATTATTGTTTTTTAATTCTGTTTTTCACCCCCTTCCAGCTGGGTTTGATTTGAACCTACTTGGCCTGCACTTGATTTGGTTAATTATAAAAGACAGAGGATGACCTAGATGAGCTTGCTAGGGCACAGCTGCTTGCTCACAAGCTGCATATGGATTCCTTTAGACAAGTGCCTGTGCCATGTTGATTTGCTTTTAGCAGAGATTGCTCGCAGCTTTACTATATACCCACGTTTTGCTTGTGGAACAAACAAACCTCTAAAATAATTTTGGTGGAATTTCTTGGGGATGGGCCCCTATTTATAAGCCTATAACCAATCAAACATATGGCAATAATGTGTTACATTGTCTTCAGTTGCAATTATTAGTGAGGTCTAATAGTAGTCCTTCTTTGTGCCTAACCTATCTTTTTTTATGCTAAATGCTCGCACTTTCAGTTTATATTCTTTCTTTTCTCACTCAGTATCGCTTTGATAAAATGTTGCGACTTTTGTTTATAAATTTTATTCCAATGAATGATTTGTTTGGGATGAAAAAAAAAAAAAATGGGTCTGAGCATATGTAATTTAGCTATTACTAGAGTAATGATATTTACGCTCCCGATTTATCATCCGACACTCTTTCTATAAATTTATACTACGAAAATACATGATGACAAAAATGGGTTCATGAGTTCAAACTGAATCTCTCTTTCTGCTGGCTAATGGAAAAACCACTTTCTCTTGAGCTAAGTGCTAATCTTTTCGGCCTAGCTAATTAGCTAGAGCTAGTTACTACAGTATGATGTTAAAAAAAAGGTTAAGTTTCTAGGGCTTAGGTTGTTGGGTGGGAGAAGCACTTGGAGAAAGAAGATAAAAAGAATTAAGACCCCAAGGGAGATTTCTGCCAGACTCACATCTTGATGGCCGACTGTAATCAAAGATAACGATATTAGCAGAGACAGTAGTCAGAATGGTGGGTCATCTTTGGCATGTGGGCATGTGGGCATGTCTGGTGTTTTTGTACCTAACCCTACTCCTCCCGGAATGGTTTTTTGTACATCTAGCTATCGATCTAAGCTCTACATGTGACTCTCAAGCCATGTATAAACTCAAATATTGTGCTTTTGGATTCATATGAGTAAAACTATTCAGATTCACTTGATACGTGTGGTTAGTAAGTGATTATACCATAAACATCGTTATCACATTGTATGTATGTTGGATATTTTTTATTTATTGAATTTTTTGATAAATTAAATCAAACTCATCAAACAACACATACTGTGGTGGCAGTGATGTTCACTAAATAATGGTGGATTGTCTTCTTTTTGTCAACGAAAATGACATTTTTTCTTCGCTATAAGAGTTTTCTTTTTCGAGAAACAAAACAAAAACTGTCTCAAAACTCAAACACATATTGTTCTTAATCAATCATTTTGCAAAATGTTTGGCAAAATCCTAATTTACAGTGATTGCCTTCAAACTCAGAACCTAATTAACCTTCACAAGTACTGCAGCTGATTTCTGGTACTATATATTCAGTAAAGCTTTCTTGAAATGGGGTCCAAAACTTGTGTAATATTCTAGTGCTAAATAGTATTTCAACAGCTAGAAAGATAGGGTCGGGAAGCAAATATATATTCAACTTCTACTATATATGACTAAGGGTACTATTTACCTCCTTACCGGTAATGAGATACTCACATGTCACACGCTGCGATTGACATGAATGTAAGAGCTTCTGACTTACTTGGTAACGAAGAAAGTATTTTCCTATAATGAATTGTTTAACAGTCATTACAGGCTTAATTAATTATAAATTACTTTCAGTCATTTTCCACTCTATATTTTGTTAAAGACTTAAAAGGTATTGCTATCAGCCTAAGCCTATCATCACAGCAAATAAATAAATAATAGAGAAAGCTATTATATTATTTAGAAATGCTTTCATAAGGCTGCTAAAAAGAACTTCCAAACATGCGCTAGGCTTAATCAACATCATGACAAATAATTACAAATACAATATTTTGGTCACAATCCATTTTTGGCACCCATCATGTGACACTTTCTTTAAGGTTAATCAACATCAAGACAAAATAATTACAAAATTCAATTTATTTTTATTTTTATTTGGTAATGGTGGGTCTTAGTATAATTATGTGATTTTGCAACAAATTTAAGGTCAAATCTCAGTGATAGATCATTGTCCAATTTCCATTACTGCCCTGATCCAAAAGAAAGGGACAAGGAACTACCAAACTTTAAAATTCTTGGTTTTCATTGCCGCCGGGTCTAGCACAATAGAAAAATGTATTGATTTGCAGACTAATGGTCTTAGGTTTGAAATCTGACATCTTAGTAGTGTGTGTGAAAAATCCTTATAATTTAGACTATCCTTTAAAAAAAAAAATTAATCATTTGCTTTCATTTAGTAATACAAACCCAAAGAGCACATTCCCTAACAATTATGCTGGACCACCACCATCATATTATTCAAAAAAATAAAAGACAAGAAAAAGAAAGTAAAACTCTAAGGAGGGTTGGGCCCAATCTTAAAATGTTTTCCTTCTTGCCTTGGCTTTGGCTTCTTTTAGGACCTCATTTCTTTTTGCCCCATCAAATAAAATTGTAGGCAAAGGTAACTATTTTGCTCTTGGGTTCGAAGATTAACAAGTCTGTAGGCCCAGCCCATTTGATGACATATATAATTATGAGTGGAGTAAACTGTAATTTATTTACTTACCAATTAACGGTAGTAAAATGTAGGTAATTCATCCCAATTTGATTGTGGGTATAAACCACTAGAAGAAGAAAATAATTGAATTCTGAAATTTTGTTATAAATGTGTAGAGATAAGTGTTCTACCACTAAAGCTATAACCTCGTCTTACATGCAGGTATAAACATCCTCTTTCCTTTTTTATCCATGGCCGATGATCATCTTTTTTTAATACTGTGAAAAGACACACACATAATAAACAGTAGAAGTATCCAAATATTTAGCAAAGATTTTTTTAAAAAAAGTAAGAAAGAAAAAGAAAAAGCATGGTTTAGTGATGAACTTCTAGGATCTACGGAAGAGGGAGATTGAAAATTCACTATTAAACAAATAACTATAACGATATTCTACAACCCTAAATCACACACACAACCTTACAAACAGAATCCAAATTACACTCAAATTCTCTCCTCCCTTTCGATTAATGATTTGAGACATTTTCCAATTGGTAAACTTGCAGGATGCACTATTTGCAGCCACTGATTTTAAGTTTGAATGAAATTACATGTAAATTAGCCCAATCCATTGTTCCCATTCCACCACTCACAATTAGCCTTGAAGCCCACTCAAATCCAATTTTCTAGCCTAATTTCTAACTCACTAGTCACTACGTACACGTCTATAATGTCATATGATGCAGCCCACATCTTTATATGAATATCCAAAAGTTAGTATAATATGGCACATAACTCGAGGAAGTAAGGTATTGCAATCTATCAGCATTAGGCAAGTAAAGAATGGGTTCCTCTAGGAGAGCCGTGCGTCACATCTAAGGTTTCTTTTTGCATTCAGTCGCCATCTTCTCTTGTTCAGTCTTCGTCGCTCTCTCTCTCTCTCGACAAGAAATTAATTTAGTTCGGACTCGCATGTTCTATTTAAAAGGGTGCTATTATGCGAACCACTTTTCAACATTGCTATATTAGAGAGGAGCGAGTGAGAGTTTTTTTTTTTCCACTGTTAGACTGTATAATCTCATTTAAGTTAGTTTTCTCTCTTTCCAAACATGGGTTTCAAGTGTTACTTAAGTTAGTCCAATTCAATGAGGCATACCAAACACAACCTTACATGATTATCCTTTTCACTGTATCACATGATATAAGAGATAACCATATAATTGTGTACAACCGGTGATGTGAAAATTTTCTTTCTTGAGGACATCTCTGTAACCTTGACCTTATAGAAAGGTTTTAATGGAGTACTGTTACTAAACCTTATATAAAAAATGAGAGAATCCATATAAATTAAAACCCGAGGACATCAGCCAACACATTTGGTATGATGTCTGAAAGTTGAAGATTTATAGTTGGTTTAGGCTAGAATATGCAAAAGACAACAAGCAAAGGTCTATGCTCTCAAGTGACAAGTCTTAACACACCATAGAAAAATTACAAATGCAAAAGCTAAAAGTGAAGTCTCTTCTTATGGGGCCTTTGCCTTTGAGCCCCAACGAACATTCGACACATCCAACCAAATGCTTGACCAAAAAATAAAGAATGTGGAAAATGGTTGTCTTTATTTCTTCAATGAGAGTTAATACTAGTTGTTCAACCTCTGCCACTCCACAAAATCATGCAATGAAGGCCACCATTTTTATCCTGGTAATTTTCTCTTCTACTTTATAGTCAAAGAAGAATAGTGATTAACCAAAATTATTAGGGTGGGCCAAGACTTTGTTTAATTCTTACCTTCTTGCTTCTGTTTTTGTTGAGAAAGTAGGGAATTTTCCAATGGTGTTTTCTTCTGTACAGCTAAAAGCAAAAAGAGCATGACAAAGAGTTTGGTTGAGCCACCCATGAGAGAGATTTTGAAGGAAATTTTATATCAATGAGAGAGAGAGAGAGAGAGAGAGAGAGAGAGAGAGAGAGAGAGGAAGGCACATCAGATGAAACCAGAAAATGCCATGGTATCAAGTAAAGTGAAAGCAGAGATGAACACAATGAGTTGTGGTTGGAAAAGTTCAGTATATCTTTTATAATAATCGAACAACCTTTTTGTTTTCCGTTATAATTATCAAACTTAATAAAATAAATCGATCAAACTTGTGATTTGAGCATCCCCTCCTTCACTTTCTTCCACCTGTTGATGCAAAGTTTGCAAACCCTTTTGAAGTCAAAGATATATTATACAGCGGAACTTTCACGTCACGTAGTTTGGAAACAAATTAAAGGTATCTTTGTTCCATACCATTCTAATGGATAGTTTCTTCCATGCTAATTATATTTCTCATTACATTTGTCACTCTCGATGTTAAGATGTGAAGTTCGTATAAATAATCGGTTATTTCTATCAATGTCGCTATTGTTGAAACTCAACACGGTAAGTGCCGATGTGAGTTTTCGTTTCTCGAATATGAACGTGTAATAATAACATTGAAAATAAGAATATTGTTTCATGGACCATGAACTTTTTCAAATTGCTTGGGGAATGGCTTATGCCGACCTATAGAAATGCTTAAACTTTAGGCTCCTTGTGCAGTTATAGTGGATATATTACTAGCCTCTGCTTGGTCACTCTCAATCATTTTACAGTCTAAAGAAAAAAAAAGAATAATCAAACACCAGCAAAAACAAAATCTAAATTATTACAGCTTAAACAGTGCAATCCCAGCAATAAGTTCCTACTTTAATGCCATTATTAATTAAATTAAAATTAAAATTACTGTGTGAACATGACAGGCAGAAATACCCCATTAACATATTTTATCCTTTTGGGAGACCAAAAGAGTTAAGAGGAATGACATCATGAAACCCATGTCTGAAAAATCATCACAAATCAAATCCCTTTTGTACAAATGGAAGCACCCAATGGCCCAAAGGGGCCATAAACCCATAAGGAGTGCCCCAAAAACTGAAGCAGGCAAGCAGATGCCAAAACCAAGCAAATACCAAAAACAAACATCTGGCACATAGCACAATCAAACCAATCACCAATTGAAGCAACCAATGAATCACAAAAGACATTGTCACAAGATTGCTGATTCTGCATCAGCATCAGCATCTGCTGCACAAAGAAAAGAAAGAAAAGAAACCAAAACCAAAGCCAAAGCCAAAGCCAAAGACTTTGTGGGGCTAACCGGCCATCATCCTATGCTCTATGTGCGATGCTTCTTCTCCCCCCTCCTCTCTTGCTCTTTTTTATTCTGACACTTCCAAAGCTTTTGCTCTCAGCGGAGCCATCAAGAAAAAGAAATCACAAAAACCACAGCTTTTCATCTCTTTCTCCTCTAAGCTCTCTCTCTCTGTCAATACTGACCAACAAAGCCAGATATTTAGGACCCTCTCTCTCTCTCTCTCACAACTTAATGCTTTCTCAGTCTCTCATTGCTGTTTTTTTTCATGTTTTTTACTTCTGATCCATCTCGTTTACACCGCCATTTTTAATTCACTTTCTTTGTCAATACCCAAAAGAAAACTAGAAAAAATATACCCAAAAAAAAAAAAAAAAAAAGATAGACCCATCTCTAAACTAAAGGACAACAGCAACAACAATTTATAAGACACATAACATTTTTTTGCGATTTTCAATATTTCATGGCAGCTGCAGCCACCACAACTACTAGTACCACTACTCATCTCAAGTCTCAAACAAACCCAACTAAACCCAGACGCCGCAGGTGCCGCCAGACCCATCTATCTTCCTCACCAGCACCTGCTCCCAACCCGACCCGAAAACTCGACCCACCCACCATTGTCTCCCCAGAGAGCTCCTGGTGCTGTTTTGCCTTAAAAGACTTGAAACCCGTCTCTGTCCAGCCACGCCCGCAACAGCCCAGTAACCCGAATCACAAATCCGACCCGGTTCAGCCTTGCCCATCTGGGCCATCTCCTTCTTCTTCGCCATCCTCGTTCCGGATCCGATTCGCTCCGGGCAGTCGCTCTCCGGTCATGGACTTCAGCCCCGCGTTGACTAATGGGCACTCGGGTCAAAACGACTCGTTTAATTCCAGCTTCACCAGATTTAATAGCATGCTCACGGCCGGATTGTTGAACCCGATGTCGCCGCCGCCGCAGCCCGATAAGACCACCCGGTCCAGCCCGACCCTTTTCGAAATGATGGCCAACGAGCCCGAAATGGCCCAACCCAAGCCCCAGATCCACCAGAATGGCGTCGGTTCGGGAAGCGGGCGCAAAACCCATGTGGGTTTGGTCCAGGATAAGCAGGCGTTGATGATGCAGAGGGTTTCTGATCTCTTGCTGGGGTCTCGGAGCCCCGGGAACCAGTTCAACGACCCGTCGAGCAGTGACATTAAGCTCACGTTGAGCGCCAAAGATGGGTTCAGCGTGTCGATGAATGTGCACCGTCAGATTCTCGTTGCGCACAGTCGGTTCTTCGCGGTGAAGCTCTCGGATAGGTGGGTCAAGCAGCAGAGAACGACGTCGTCTTCGTCGCCGTACAATGTGGAGATTGCGGATTGTGATGACGTGGAGGTTTATATCGAGGCTTTGAGGTTGATGTATTGTAAGGATCTGAGGAAGAGGTTAATGAAGGAGGATGTTCCAAAAGTGCTTGGCATTTTGAAGGTAAAGTTCTAATCTTTATTTTGTGTTTAATTTTCTATTTTTTTCTGGTTAAGTTGCATATTATGTTTGATTGCTTAGAAAGTGTAGCTTTGGTACATAATTAGAACAATTTTAGGTGAGTGGGTTTGTATTTGGAATGAAAATTGATCAAAAGCCAATTGTTCAATTCAACTTTCTTTGTATCTTTTTTAAACTTAAATTTGTCTTTGGATTATTCATTGCAAGCCAAAAAGGACATCCTGATTATGTGAATGATGACATTGTGGGTGTTCCGCGTGCTTTAGGTTTCGGCTGCAATTGGGTTCGATGCAGGTGTTTTATCTTGTTTGGAGTACTTAGAAGCTGCCCCATGGGCTGAGGATGAAGAGGAGAAGGTGGCATCACTGATGTTTGAGCTCCGCCTTGAAGGCGTTGGAGCTGGGGAAGTACTGAAGAGGGTCTCTGTGGAAGTTGCTAATGGAACTGAAGAGGGTAATGACAATGAAGAAGTTCTTTTAAAGCTTCTGCATGTGGTTCTTGAAGGAAAAGATGAGAAGGCAAGGCGTGAGATGAAAGGATTGGTGTCAAAGATGCTTCGTGAGAATTCATCTCATAATGATCTCCGAAAAGAGTCCTTGTACTCAGCTTGTGATGGGTGTTTGCAATTGCTTTGCCACCATTTTTCTCGGGCGGCAGAGTCAGACTTGCAAGATGTGGGGCAGATTGCAAGGCAAGCCGATAATTTGCATTGGATTTTGGATATTTTGATTGACAGACAGATTGCTGAGGATTTCTTAAAAACATGGGCATCTCAAACGGAATTATCTGAGGCACATTCCAAAGTGGCTGCAGTTTATAGGTATGAAGTTAGCAGAGTTACTGCTCGTCTCTTTGTTGGGCTTGGGAAGGGGCAGCTATTGGTTTCCAAGGATGTGAGGTTCTTGCTTTTACGTACTTGGTTGGTGCCATTTTATGATGATTTTGCATGGATGAGGAGGGCGTCAAAAGGCCTGGATAGGCACTCAATCGAGGATGGTCTAAGCAACACAATTCTTACCCTGCCTTTAGCATGGCAACAGGAAATTTTGCTGGCTTGGTTTAATCGGTTCTTGAACTCTGGCGAAGATTGCCCAAATATACAAAGAGGATTTGAAGTTTGGTGGAGGCGAGCCTTTTGGAGGCGGAATGGTGAGCAGGAAAGGTCACGGCCATTACGAATTACAACTGCAACCATTGATAACTCTTAGAAGTTAATATTTCCACAGTGCAGGGAAAATGGTTCCCTTGGGTTCGGGTCGCTATACTCACCTTTCTTCTTAATTGGTTATCTTTTGATCTTCTTACTTTGAAAACCATGGCTGGAACCCCCTTATGGAGTATTTGGCTTTCAGATTGGTGCATGATGTTGTGGTTTGACTGAATGTACCTAGGTTTAGTTGGGAAGACGATAAGACATATTGGGGCATATCGGGGCAATGTTCATATTTTTTTGGGATAAAATTCAGAAATTGCTTGTTTAGTTCGATCTGTTACTTATTTTGGTCTTCCTAGTCATCTTATATGGGACAGCATTTATATTGGGTGACATCTAAATAGTGATTTCTCTCTCTCTCTCTCTCTCTCTCTCTCTCTCTCTCTCTCACTCTCTCTCTGTGAAAATAATGTTATTAGCTAACTTGTCTTTGGCATATAACAGTGGACTAAACCTGTTATATGCTCTACTTTGTAATATGCTGGTTTCTATAACCATATTCTCACCATGTTGAGTTCTGGACTTAGGTTTAGCTATAACTGATTGAGTGGCTCAGAAGTGGCGAAATACGGATCGATTGATGGCTTGTTTCTGGTGTGGTGGTATATGGATGGAACGAAACAAGAGGGTTTTTTTAAAATTCTAGGGGAAGCAGAGGACTTGGGGGATGGATTCCGTTTTGGACATCCATTTGGAGTTGTGTTTCCTTTGAATTCTGGGATGTCTCATTCATGCTTATTCGTGCTGAATGCAAAATGGATTTGCAATGTTACTTTGGCTTTGAACAGTGTCCACTGTGCTTGTATTATAGTGTTTTTTCTTCTTCTTTATATTAATAAAATCTGCGCTTCTCATAAAAAATAAAGGAAAAAAAACCTTAATTTCTATCAAGTTAAAAAACTTTTTGTAAATAAAAGAAGAACAAGAAAATGGAGATGCGGGGTATCGATCCCCGTACCTCTCGCATGCTAAGCGAGCGCTCTACCATCTGAGCTACATCCCCTTCTTGAAAGACTAAGTCGTTTTTAGATATTTGTTTAACTGTCATAATAATTTCTTCTATCAAGTAAAGTTAAAAAAACAGAACGTTCGACCAAAAAAAAAAAAGCCCTCAAAAAAGAACAAGAAAATGGAGATGCGGGGTATCGATCCCCGTACCTCTCGCATGCTAAGCGAGCGCTCTAGCCATCTGAGCTACATCCCCTTCCTGAAACCTTAAGCCCTTTTTTTGTTTTTTTATTTAACTGGTATGTAATAATAATAAACATTGAGAGTTGGAAACAGCGTAATCACAGGTAAAAATTCAAAAAGGATTTTAACGTTCACAAAGGGGATGTAGCTCAGATGGTAGAATGCTCGCTTAGCATGCGAGAGGTACGGGGATCGATACCCCGCATCTCCATTTTCTTTTCTTTTTTAAGCTTTACCAACGGTTTTTCTTTTTTAAGCTTTACCAACGGTTTTAGCTTTACTTTCTGACCAGCAAAACCTCGATGAATTATGTTCCATATTTGTCATGGATTTTGAGTTTGTTCTCTGGTTTAAACTTCTCTGTAAAAATAAGAAGACGAAGAAAACACTTGAATTTCTTTTTTTCCTGACTTCTGGAGGTTCAATTTACAACATGCTACTCACCACATACAGAGTTTCTCCTAAGCTAAATCCTAAGCAACTGCTGTTTCTTATTCTTACTATATATATCATCTTCACTCGCTGCTGTTGATTTTGTTTTCATGTTCATCACCACAATCGTTGTCGAAGTGCGAGAAGAAGGAAGTTAGTGTTGGGCAATCATAGTTCAGCCCCCAGGTTTTGTTTTTTCTCCCACCACCAAAAAAAAAAAACCAGGTCAGAGTACTAAACAGAAATGAGACCTCATTACAATGAAATTTTGCCTTACCATTCCTGTTAACTTAACATTTCATCTGTCAATCCAAATTCCCTTAGCTCTTCTTCTGTGTGGTGCACTAACAAGCTGTACCTGCAGATATCAGAGTTTTCTATAAATGCAGCTTAACTTCTAAATCTCGATTCCAAAGAACACAGCAGCAGAGGATTTAATTAATTACCTTCCACCATAACCTCTTTCCATAACAACCACGCCTCCATTGCCAAAGTTATTCAGCCTCTCAAATTGCTCCACCGTCCATTTGTACCATCTCATGAGAAACACTCTCAGTGTTAGGCCATGTGAAACTATTACCAAGTTAATGTTTGGATTTCTCTCCCCTGGTGGCTGAAATCGACCTATATCGATATCTGCTCTCAATGTTTCTCTGAATCCTGCATTGTCTCAAGAGTTCTTAGGCCTAACATTTCAAACTGATCAATAAATTGACAAAATTGTAGAAGCTATACCTGTAATTCTGTCATAAACATCCGCTGCAGATTCCCCATTAGGAAACCGGTAAAAGAAGCGACCGTAAAGCATTCGAATGGCTTTCTCTAATCTCATCTTCTCCCTGTCCTGAAAATTCCCTTTTCATGGAAAAAATTGCAACAAAGTCTTGTTAACATAGCCTCGTAAAAAGTAGTGTTCCAATTGTTTTTAGTAAATTGACACTTACCAAAGTCTTGCTCTCTTAGCCGAGGTTCTTCTCTCATGCCAGCAATTCTTGAGCGCTCAAATGCTCTTCCTAAACCCTTTAGGGTTTCAACTCCCCTTCTATAAGGGGACACATAAAAGTAGACCTTCCAATCATGCACTTTGTCTTTCTCAATCATTTCCCTGATCCTCTTCCCACATTGCTCAGCATCCTCCAACCCTTTCTCTGTCAGTCCAATCTTTGGATCAGAAACTTTTGTATAAACACTCTCATCTACATTTCCTTCACTCTGCCCGTGTCGAACCAAGATTATCCGGCGCGGTCTAGGAGGGGGGAGCTTTAGTACTAGTAGCTGACTTCCTATGCAAGTGCTTTTCAGGAAAACTAGCCAACCCATTATCAGAATGTTCAGTGGCCTCCCTCTGGCTCGTACAACATTGGATTGTGTTGAAGCTAAATACCCCATTTTTCAGTGGCTTACAAAGTGTGAGAGAAAGAGTTGCATTTCTTGGGAAGCAAGAATTGTAACACAAGGAAGCAGAGAAGCAAAACTGAGCCATTGCCATGAGCAGCAGCACTGACCATTAATTGAAGAATTTCTAGACTTCTGGTCATATACTGCAATATTCTGCTGAAATTTTTTTTTTTTTTTTCTTAGCTTGCAAATCCAAGGCAAGTGGTCCTCTGAGCCTCATAATTTCAGAGAAAACAGTTCCAATCTTGAGGATGGAGCTTTCAAAATTTCCCATCTTAGCTACATCAATCAAATGCCAATTTTCAACAAGAGCCTTAGTGTACGATTATAAATTGAACTTTATCTGACGCATAAGTTTTTATGTGGTGCAAATTGGTAGGGGATCCTTTTCAGGTTTTGTTGTTTTGTTGTGATAGGGTTGTTGGTGGAAACAGAAGGGCATGATAATCAAGTGATTGTGGAAAAAGAGTAAGGTGCTTCCCTCCCAGCACGGTGTCTTTTGTCTTTCTGGTGGAGGGGACCAATCTGCATAGTGCCTTTGGGTCCCAGTTGATATGTCTTGTCTCGTGGGATGAGTTATTAAGTGTGGTCATGCTCTGATTTGCACTGCAAATTATTTTTTGTCCACAAGAACTGAGAATAAAAAACAAGTATAATCCCATTTTGATTCTTGGAAACTTAAACAGGAAGGAAATTGTTATGGTGACTTTAATTCTTTATTTGTTCTTTCAAATTTAACCAATTTTAATTTCCTTTTTTGTTATGTCCAAAATGATGAAAATAAGTCAACAGTGACTTGTAGACCAGTGATGGTTCGAACCCATAGCACCTTTGTGTGTGCGTGAAACCCTCTACCCTTTCTTCTCCTGTAGTTTAGACTGTAGTTTAGACGTCGCTCGTGTTAAAAAACACAAAATGGCAAAATCAGTCTAATGGATGAATGAACCCTTTTGCTTGTAAGAGTAGCTTGGCCTGATTTTGTATGGATCTATATATTTTATGGGCTTCCGTTCCCTCCTTAACATGAGGAAGCCCTTTTTTGGAGTTGTATAAATAAGAACACAATTTTGGGCTTAGGTTTGAGGCTGTACATTTTCCAGGTTAAGAAAAGTTGATGGTGCCTGTGATATTAGTCAACAGTGCAAATCATTTGTTACGCATGGAAGTTGTAGGGCAAGTTCGATTAGCACCACCAACCAATCATTTATATCTTTCTTCTAGAGATTCTGAAAATCCCAAGCCGATGTTTGTTGGCGATTTGAAATCCCTAAAACCTAATTCCTTAGTCAACAAAGACATATTACACCTTTATAAGATTAGGTGGTCCTATTCTCTAGACCAAAAAAATCTATAGACTAGTCGTTAAGCAAACATAATCTCCTATCAACAATTTAATTATCAAATTCATGATATATGGGTAGACTAAGAATTTCTTGTTAGCAAGCTCTTGACCATGACTAAATATATACTATACTAAACTTTGGTCAGTCCATGGAAATAAAGTATATAATGTTACCACAATAATTCATCAACATATGGGACATAATCCTAGAAACCCTTCAAAAGGTTGGTCTAGGTAGTCCTCCACACTATCTACATGGTCCTGCTTCGGCAGTTGTGCCCTAAGGGATAAGGTACTATTCCAACATGCATATGTAATCAACCACACTAAAACACAATTGGTTTCTTGTCCTTGTCAGGACAAAAGAATAGTCCCCCTATTCTCTTCCTTGGTAAAAAATCAAAGGGGTAGGAGGTTTTTGGTTGTTGGTGGCATATTGTGGCTAAGGTGTAATGGAGGTTCGAATTTGAGATCATTTGTATGCAAGTTGAGGTCTTTTTCAACTAGACTAGACCTCTGTTGGAAAAGAAGTAGGAGGTTTATGTGTAGTGATGAAGCAGCCTTGGGGAAAACTATGGGCTGTAAAATTAACCACCTATAATCTCTCCTTATTGTTTTCTATGCATTCTTGCACCTTGTTTTTGTCTCTAATATACGCAAGCTGTGTTCTAGGCCTTCCATGTGTAAAAGTTGCATTGGAAACCTCTATATATATATATATAATGGTAAAAACACCAAATAATTTTGATAAGACTCTTTTGGAAAAGGGTATGTGCCCTTTTTATTTGCTAAAAGTGATGCTCATTGACAGAGATGTTTTCGATTATTTAGAGGAGCTAGCATGTAGGAGTATAAGTATAGCAACAAACAAGAACTTTCCATTTGAATTCTCATCTTAGTACGTAAACAATGAATAAAGTAGTTCAAGATTGACCCTTGGGATTTTTGACAAAATGCTTAATGTAGACAGTAATGCATATTTTAGGTTTCAGTTTCTACCCAGCTTAAACACACAAAAAGTAAATAAAAAGGTTATTAGGGGATGTTAATCTAAGACATGTTATTATGAAACCAGAAACCGTTAGAGGAAATTTATAGCTAGAATTAGCACAATGCCTATGAATAAAAAATACAAGATGCAAAAGACCCACTAGTGTAGTGGTTTGGAGCAATTGCTTCTCCAGGCAAGGTTTTGAGTTAAAGTCCTAACATCTGTGTAGTGTGTGTGAGTTTAGTATATTATCGCCCATCTCAATAAAAAAGGTCCTAAAAAAATACTGGATTAAACATATAAAAGACATTGATATTTATTAAAGAGAAGAGGATTCAAATTTGGGATCTACTCTTTTCATATTGGGAAGAGCAAAGCAATACCACTAGACCAGGAGCTAGTTGTTACATAAAAAATGTACAAAAAGAACTTCAAATTGATATTGTTGCTAATGCAGAAATTGATAAATTTAAATAATAGTACCTTCAATTTAATTCCAGACTTGTTCATCAAATGATGTCCCGATCTATGTGCTGAATGTCTTGTTGAAAATAAATGAGGCTACATTTGAATCGAATGAAACACTACCATATATTTGATCAACATGGTTTGGTGAAGAAATTTGATGAGCAAAGCAGTACTCAAAAGAAATGATAATATAAAAGAGAGCTCCAAACAGGAGTGTGAAGAGGGTTAGAAACCAAGACCTCAAGTCAAGCAGCCCACTTGCGTTAAAATAGAAACAAATAATATATGATTAAATTAATTTGAAAAATAAGTACTATTAAATACACAGAAAATAGTAGCTTTCGTTGGATAATTAGGTTAATTTGAATAATAATCATCCAATAACAAGGGTAGCAAGGTCTCTTAAGAAACTTGTTGTGATTGCCAACCCAAAAAGATTAGTATATCCAAGATAATACATGCAAGCTAAATTAACTTATTAGTGAGATTCAGCTCAACCATCAACAATGAAAGGGTGGAGAGAAAAAAACGAAACAAGTCTACATGTTACCAGACAGATTTGCAAATCAGACAAGAAGCTAAAGGCTACTTATTTCTTTTGGGTTTTTGTCATTTTTATTGACTTTAGTCTTGTTGCTGACTCATCTTGCAATTACAAAGAAAAAATATTTTACATATCTTTTTTTGTTCTTTGATATCTTACAAAAAAAAAAAGAAAAAAGAAGAAGGTGATTTTCTAAGATATTTGTAGTTTTATTCATGGGCTACATGACGCAGCGAGATATAAGAAATAGGGAAATTGAACGATAACCCTACAAGTAATAATGTCCCTCGATCAACTCGGCAATGTGTTTTACATCACTACACTTCATGCAATGCAACATTTAGGGTATGACAAAAAAGTGGTATATCTTAAGTTGAATCTTTGCTGCATTTGAATTGAAGTCAACGAAAAATTATTAGCAAGTCACAGAGTTCTTGGAATTGAAAAACTTGCTCTGATCTTTTGATTGTATCTGCAGTCAAACGCGTGCAAAATTGAAAGCTGATGTATTGTTATTAAGTGCTCTATCTCTTTCATTTGTTTTGTTTCTGTGGTCTGCAAAAGTGTATGTATGTAAAGAATAATGGAGCATTTTTCTCTTCACGCTAAAATATGATATTCGTTTAGCGTTCACATACACGGACACACTCCTTTTTGGCTTAAGGTATGTGAACATTGTGGAAAAGCAAGAAATATTTTGGTGCCATTTTTGACCTTGTTCAAACCATCTTATCTTGGTGCCCTTTGGGTTGGGTTATGTAAGTGCCGGGCTACTATACTGTTCGTGGTGTTATAAATTTAACCAGGTTAAGTAATAGTACGAATCTATTAAAGTGAGTCTCATATTAGTAAAAGATGTGTATACAGCATGTTACGCCATTAATGGTAAATGCACGTAGTAAGAATTCAGGTTAGCCGTGCACTTGGGTTTATTTATAAATATCTATTAAATCAAACCATATCAGAAAATTCATTTCAATGTAAATGGAATATCAATTCTTTTGTATGGAGGAAGCCACAAAGGAAATGGAATCTGTATAATTTTCTTGTGGAAACCAAAACAATTGATCTAGTTTGCATGTCATTTTTGGAGTCGTCTGTATGAGAACGACACCATGAGAAATGTCGCACACTAAAAATGTTTTTCCTTTTTCTTTTTTGGCCAATCTCAATCCTTTAGAATTACAAATGGCTTTCACTGGAAAGCTTGCAAAAACATAAGATGTATGGAAGTAGGGCACTAGATAGAAACATACCCGTCAGAAACTCTCTGTCAAGGAAAATATAAATTAATGAAGTAAAACTTGGATTTGGGTTGACATTCCGAAGTTCCATATGCAATGAAATGAATCGATATCATTGGATTGTTATATATTGACAATATATTAATTTTGAAATGTGAATATTTCAATTATGTTAATACATGTCACACATTTTAAACAAACACATTTCTCTTATCAGACAGTCTAATTTGTTACATTGAAAGTTATAATTGTTGAAAAGATAAAATCATGTCCAAATATATAGTTCATAATTTATACTACGAGTTAGATATATGGTAAAATTTCTCATCTTTGTGTGTTTGTTTTAAAAGTTAAACATCAATTGGGTTCCTAGGAGAATGTTTTCTATGGTGTGCACCTCTATATATTTATCTATACGTATATAATAAAAAGTGTGTGAGGATATACTAATATTTCAATGTCATCTCCTTCATCTTCTTTGCCTAATGTCATTGCTCTCTTCCGAGTTTAATATACCTTTGCCCTTTATGCTATTCTTTTCGGCTGACCATGTCTTTAATTATATTATTGAATTGGTCCTACCAAGTTGCACTTTTCCCCAATTCTTTTCTTTATCTACTTCATATGTTATTAGAGCCTTAAGCCAAATGCAATTGGGCAGTAAAAACATACTTAATAATGGTGAAAAACCTCTTTAAAGTAAAACTGATTTTTTGCCAAAAAAAGTAATCTCAAACAGGATCTTAATTTAGAGATAATAATCAATTTTGAATCACAAAGGTAGTGGTACTTAATTCACAAACGAAAGCTCCACTTCACTACGTACATGCCTTATACAATAACAAGAAACCTCTATCTTTTTCCCCAATATGTTCAAAGCCAAAATTCAAAATCATTAATGCATGGACTAAAAAGATGAAAAGAAACTAAGATTTCTCTGGTCATACTGTCCTGGTGTTTGTTTCTTACCGGTACATGCAAATTCATTAAAAAAAAATTGAAAATTTCTAAGATTGCATTCATAATTCAATCAAAAATGCCACTAGTCACAAAAGGCTAATACAAACTAGCCACAAAAGGGCTATTACAATAACCGAACGATCTAACATCAGAATTAAGACAAATCTGTGTGCCTCCACTAGATCATTAATATTTAAGGGTGCTAAAAAATAATATATTTTGGTGTATTCATTAAGGTTGAGTTTTCATCAAATTCCATTGTTTCACTTTCATTTGTATTATAAAAGAAGAAAGGGGTAGTAGACTTAGCATCTTTCTATCTGTTAACAAATTGATCGATCGATCTAGACCCTTAATTGTTTCAATATGGATGAGTTGTTGTTTGATTGGTTTCTGGCTATTGCCCCAGATAGCATGCAACCAGATCTTGACAGTCCATTCAAGAACAAAAATTGGGTGGAGATTTTGATGTCTAATTTTAACGGCTATGAAAACAAAAAAGGGCCATTTTTAACTTATACTTCGGACTTTATAAATTGATATTATGGCTGCTGGCCTACCACAACAAAATTTTCCATGTGGGTCGTCTTTATGCGCCACACACTAGTGCCAATTTGCTATTTTTCTTCGTCCCCTTTCCTCCAAAGTAGGAATAAATGGAAAAAAAATAGTGAAGATATGGTTACCCATCAAACAAGGGATGTTGTGTGCTTTCTACTACTAAGTTCTTGTCTAATGAGGATCTTGCTCTTCCACACTACTTAACTTTTAATATGATTAATTTATTCAATCACATGATAATTTTTTTTTACCAAACAAGCGATAGTATTTTATTAGATCAATTGAAAAAGTAATGAGAGAGACATCTAATCAATTAGCAATACAACAGACATGTTAAAGCTTCCTTAGTGACCAGAGTCAATTCTAGAGCTGAAACGATATGGAGAGAATAAATCACACAATAATTTTAGTTACCTAACAATTTTTTATAATCGCGGATCTTTGAATTTTATGATGAAATTTGATCCATAACAGTGATCCATGAAATTTGAATTTATGACCTTTTGTCAACAAGATGGACATTTTTCTATTAGCTAGTGTGTTGCTAAACTAAATTGCTATTGGCCGTTAACTCTTAATTTCTTTCAAGTGAACTAGTTAGAGGGATTGGATTGGATGGTTGAGCAAGTTGATTAGGGTATGATTATAATCTAACTTGAGATTATAATGATAGTTGTAATGATGATTGTGATTCATTGGCGTGCCTTCGCTATCACATTTTGGCTTGCCAAAGAAAGGGGAAGCAAGGTATTAATCTCATATATATGCAGCCGTCATTATCCCAAAGGATGGAGTTGATTATGGAAATAAATCATGATTAGGGATGACAAAGACAAGGGGGGAAAAGCAATAACCATTGTCATAATTCAATGGTAACGAAGGTCAAATAATTTATGGACACACATATTCATACATTATAATATTCCAACCGTTTTGCATGCTCTGAAAAGAACACATATGATAATGCTATATCTTTATAGTTTCTTGCACACGAAATCATTTGAAAAAAATAAAAATAAAAAACCCTTGATTATATAGTTTTTTGACGGCCTTGATTGATTTGTTAATTAATCCCCTAAAATGTAATTAATAATGCTAATTCTGGAAACTGTGTAGAATCGCGAGGATTCATCTTCTTTAAGTAATTCGAAGTCTCTGCTTTTCAATAGACTAGCTTGCCTTTTTCTAGCAGTACTATTTCTTACCACCTTGCCTTTTTATTAGTATTAGTTTATGTTAGATTTAGATCCAAGCAAGCAAGTTCTAGAAATTGGTGAAATCGAGTGGAATCTTTGTGGAAGACCAATTTTTTCTCCTTGAAAATTAAAATTTTCAACCCCTAGCTAAAGCCAATATTTAATGAGTTTCCTATGCTTGTGGACAACACCCAATTAAATTCGAGTTGAGGTCAAGTTTGAAGCTTGTTGCTTTACTCTTTCGATCAAATGATATTTATCTCTGCTTAATCGAAAAAGATCTCATATATTTAACTCACATGAATAGCGAGAACGACGATATCAAATCTTGTACTATCCAATTAGCGCCAAGACTACCCTATGTCATGTAGCTAATAGTGCAGTGCCAAAATTTGCAAGGTACACTAGACACCAAATTGTCCCTACAACCATTATATCACACACACCGTATCCACCAATCCGTTGGCTCAAAAGGCCCCAAACAATAACTCAACAACGGTAGCAAAATCAACCCCCTTGGATCTGCATTCTGCATTCTGCATCTGCACTTGATCATCATCATCATCATCATCTCATCATCATCATCATCCTCATCATCATCACATCACAAACTGTAACCTGTTCTTGTTCTACATAAAAAAGCTGCAATACACAGAGTGGCCCTTTAGTGCACTATAACTATATAGGGCAGGATGGTCCATGCAAAAAAAACATTATATAATTATTATCAATTACCTTACCTTGCATTGCAAGGACCATGGACCACACTAAAAACTATATACTGGCCTATAAATACAGTTACAAGTTCCAAAAAAACAAAACCCAGTTCAGAAAAAAAAAACAGTGCATCAAATATCGATGCACCACCACATTGCATTGGTCCAAAATTTTCCGACCTTCACAGCACCCGGCTTTTATGGGGTTTACAGCAACTTGACCCACCAACAAATTGACCCTCCCTAAAACACAGAAGAAAAAAATTTATGACCCTTCAAAAGTAGGGTTGGTTTCTGGTTCGTACAGATTGCTTTCCTGGCCTAACATTCATGGAGAGAGAGAGAGGGTTGGTTTCTGGTTCGTATATATATATATATATTGTCATATTGACAATTTGACATAAGCATTTTTGAGGCATTAACATATAAAATCTGAGTGAAAGTTACGTAAGGCTGAGGGCTAAACACTTCAAACTCCAGTTTTGTACTAGACTGGTGTGGTGTGGCAGAGAGATGCCAGAGATGGATGGAGATGTATCATTTGGGGACCGGGGTTTGCTAAGTTACTCAGGGGTGCGTAGTGTGCACTAGTACCTCTGATTTTGAAGGAAGGAGGGAGGGGGAAGAAGACAAAAAGAGGGGGGGTGAGGTCAGCGTGGTGTAGGCGCAGAGTAAGAAGGAGGAGAGAGGAGAGAAATATAAGGCAAGCGGCGGAGAAAGCTTCGTTTTTGAAGGACCACCTGCTTTTTTAACAGACCACAAATTAAAGCTGCGTGGGGACTCTCTGCCTTCTCACTCTCATTCTCTTCTGCGTGTGCCTCACATGTTCTTCTATCATAATAGTAAATTGCATACAAAAAACATGCAACCCAATGATTATTATTTATTTTAAACTTCATTTGAAAAAAAAAAAAAAGAAGTTTTTTTTTATAGAAAGTTATTTTTGAGTGAATTTTAGGATACGGGCTTCAAAAAAGAGAGTATCATTAATAAATTATGTTCTGTTTGAGAGTATTAGCGGATTTAGTTAATATAGTTTTTACTTTCGAATTCATATAAAAAATGAGATTAATCTCTCATTATTGTGTTTGGCAACTAAAGATTATTCTTATGTTGGATAGGTAGAAATAATCTATTTTCATTTTTCAATTAAAAAATCATACAATTTGAAATCCCACTTGAATTGACCCTAAAGTTCATATGATTGTCTATTATTCAAAAGAAAAAGCAAATGGGAACTTTTTTGTTTATGAAAATGAGAAACATGCTTGGCAAACGGTTGTTGGAAACCTTTTCAAACAATAACTTGAAAACAATTCATTTGAATGGTATGTAAATTTATGGTTTTGGAAATGTAAACACATAAATTTTTGAAGACGACTTGAAAATATAGAGATTCTTGAAATTACTTTTAAAAATGAGACTTATATCATGTGTGTTGTCAGAGAAAACAAAAGGGCTTTAGCTTGTTATCAGGCCCTTCAAATCAAATTAGGAAAAAACCTAGATATTTCCTAATGTTCTAAATCACAATTTGGCCTTTCAAAATACCCCCTAACCATTTCAATTTCCTTAAGAACATGTGGTAGGGAAGTTAACTTGAGGAAATTGTTGTGATAGGGTTGTGGAAGATGAGCAAATAGCGGCTGCGCGTGGAGTAGGTATATTTTTGTTTGTTTTTTTTTATTATTACGAAGATAAATAAAAAGAAAAAGAAAAGATGCTGGTCCCATGCAACAATGTGTTATTAAGGGAAGTAAAGAGAAGGGGGATGGGTGGGCTACTTTAATACACCAATTAATGAGAATTAGATGGCAAAACATTGGACCACCTCATCTCGTCCTACACACAGTCCCTTATTTTGGGAACATTTTGCATAACTCAAGGCGCATCTCCCCTCTCTCTCTCTCTCTCTCTCTCTCTCTCTCTCTCTCATTTTGTGAAATAAAAAGCTCCTCGAATTTTTGGGTTCATGGAAAAAAAGTTTACCCACTAATTAAGATGAGGAAAAAAATGAAAAACAACAAAAAGAAGGCAGGGCCACCATTGTCCTATCACAGGCGCATAGCATCACTGAAACCCATCTGAAAAAGCCTGGAAACAACTCCTACATGGGAAGGACTTCTTGGGATTTGATCCCACCCAATCCGACCCAACAGAGATTTTTAATATAAAATTATCATATTATTTTGCAATTGGGTTTTTTTTTCTTTTTAATTTTTGGTGGATGATTATTATTATGATTATGTGGAAGAGAAATTATTAAAGTAAGAGAAGAAGAGGTCATGTGGCGGCTTGAAGTTTGTGTACTTAGGCAAAGGACGATCACTACTCTGTTGTGGTAAAAATAGTTGTAGTACTAGTACTTTGCAAGGCAGGGAGGGTTTAAATATTTTTTAATGTTTAATTTATTGTATTAATTAAAGGGTTTTTCATAGTTTAAATATTGTTGGGTTAGGAAATAATTGAGGGGGGGAGGGTATTAGCTCATTCTAGGAAGTCTATTTTGGAGGTATTTATATCATGCATTGACCCACTTGAGAGAGAGAAAAGGAGAGAGAAAAGGAGAGAGAGGGAGGCCATATATGATGGAAATGAAATGATGAACATGGTTAGGGAAGGTCATCATCAGCCCTATCTGATCTTCTATTTCTGAGGAGATATATTTGATCTTTCTTCCTAGGTTGGGCTTTCATGGCTTACCATGTTGGCTTATTAGGAGAAGTCTTCTGAGAAAAAAGGAGGCAACTCTTCTTCTCTTCCTCCTCCTCCTAGCTCCTCCATCATCCACACCACCACCACCACCCTCCACCCTCCACCTACTCTATTTTCCTGAACAATCAACATATGCATATACTGTACTTTGTAAGCCCCTCTTCTCTTTTCTGTCTAATGCAATATTGTTTGCTTAACAGCAAGCAGCAAACTTTATTGTCCCTTCTGTTCATCTGATCAAAGTGATTCTTTTAATTTGGTTTTTTTCATAAATTTTGGTTATTCATCTGGGATATAGATATTCTTCAGCTCAGCTCTATTGGGAATCTAATTAGTTTCTCTGTTCTTTTGTGGCAGGGGATCTTGTTGGAATTGTAATTGCAGAAAAAGAGTATCTTTCAGTCAAAGAAAAGCAGTAGAGAGATAGAGAGCAAGAAAGAAGAAGACAGTAACTTTCATGGCTGGACAACTGAGTGAAGCTAAACCAAGGGACATGGTCTCTTCTTCAGTTGGGTTCTGCTACTCTGATGTATCCAGCAACCCAACCATTCATCAAACCCAGTTCACCAATCAGATCCAAGACTTCGGCTCCAACCCAGAGATCTTCAACTTGACCACAGGAATGGAGATGATAGGTTTCCCAAAGCAGAATGAAAGTAACAACAGCTCAGCTATGTGGAAAGCTGGCTTCTTTGGCAAACCAGGGAACCACCAAGCAGGCCCATCTTCTTCAAAGACAATCAATGAGTCAACAAGTTCTGATTTTTATCATCACCAGCATGAGTTTAACAACAAGCAACCTGATTTCTCAAATGGGATTTCAGAAACAAGTAGTGATCATCATCAGAATCTAATGGTAGGACCTCAACATCAAGACTCCTCTGGGGCTTGGCAAGAGAATAGGTTCCTTGTTGATGATTCTTCTCTGAGGTGTATGTTTCCATGTGAAGGAAATGAGAGGCCAAGCCAAGGCCTTTCACTCTCTCTTAGCTCAACCAATCCTTCTAGTATTGGGTTGCAGTCCTTTGAACTGAGGCAGACCAATCAGCATCAACCTCATCAGCAAGACCAACAAGATGATGATGAAGAAAATGATGATCACATGAGGTTTATTTCTTCTGCTTCAAGAGATAGTGTTGGGCTCTTTGGAAAACCATCAGCAAATATGCAGCAGCAGATGAATATGATGCAAGATGGGTTTTTGGGAAAAGCTACAGCTTCTTCAAGTCTTCATCCTGAAGGGCTGTTCCACCTCAGAAACTCAAAGTACTTGGCTCCTGCTCAGCAACTTCTCAATGAGTTTTGTAGCCTTGGAACCAAGCCAAGTACTGATCACCACCATCCATCAAAGCAAAAGCCCCACAAAAACAAGCTGTGGGAACAAGAAGACAATGGCACTACTAGTTCTTCAAGAAACAAACAATCCAATATTTACTCCCTTGAATTTGTGGAGTTGCAGAAGAGAAAAACCAGACTGCTTTCAATGCTAGAAGAGGTAAACATATACATGTCTTTCAATATTTATTCATTTACAGTTGAAAGTTAAAAAATTTTACTGGGTGGTGGTTGATTCTTGAGCTAATTAAGCAACTTGGGGTCCTTCCAATTAATACCCACAATTCAATATTTCGATTTTTTATTTTTTATTGTTTATATTGGAAAATTTATAACTTGAGATTCTTTCTCAAACCCATCTCTACTGGGATTTTATCATCATGATCATATGTGTGTTTGTTTTAGGTGGAGAGAAGATACAAGCACTACTGTGATCAAATGAAGGCAGTGGTCTCGTCCTTTGAAACTGTGGCTGGTGCTGGGGCTGCCACAGTGTACTCAGCCTTGGCTGCAAAGGCCATGTCACGACATTTCAGGAGCTTGAAAGATGGGATTGTGAGTCAGATTCAGGCCACAAGAAAAGCCATGGGAGAGAAGGATCCAGTGGCTCCAGGCACAACAAGAGGTGAAACACCAAGGCTTAGGATTCTTGATCAAACACTTAGACAGCAGAGAGCTTTCCAGCAGATGAACATGATGGAGAGTCATCCATGGAGACCTCAACGTGGCCTTCCTGAGAGATCAGTCTCTGTTCTTCGAGCTTGGCTCTTTGAACACTTTCTTCACCCGTATCTCTCTCTCTCTCTCTCTCTCTCTCTCTCTGGGTCTTTATATGAGTAAACAACAAATTAGATTTTTGGGAAGAATCAATGTTATGTGAAAAGAAAAGAGAAAACAACAAACACTTTTTTTTTTTTTTTTGATGAGCAAAACAACAAACACTTTGCTGATGTTGTTATGTTGATATAATTTTCTTAAGGCCGCAAGAGTTTTGTGATCATCAAGTGATATCTTGTATGGTCTCAATCATTTTGCTATTGAAAAAACAATACAAACACTTTGGTTGTTTCTATCCACCACCATTCAGATTCCAAGTTTTTCAATTTTTTTGCGTCATTTTATTTTCAATCATTTATTTGCTTGATATTTTCCTCGGCCCCCCACCCCCAACTCTCTTTGTTGTATATTCATTTGTGGGTCACTAGGTCTCATTCTACTTCATGGGGAAAAAAAAAACCACCATCTCTCTCTCTCTCTCTCTCTCTCTCTCTCTAAAGAAGTAACAGTTGTATTTTTAGTTGTTTAAAACAATAGAAATAAAAGAAAGTAACAGAATGTTTTGTGAAACTTTTGCAGGTACCCAAGCGATGTTGATAAACATATCTTAGCCCGCCAAACGGGTCTGTCAAGAAGCCAGGCACGTCGACATCCCCTCTCTCTCTCTCTCTCTCTCTCTCTCTCTAATATTATACAAATTTCCCCACCACTTAATTTATATTATTATGGGGCATATCTTCTTAGGATCCATAGTTTAGTTGAATAATCTATGTTTATATCATATTATAATTCGTAATCATTTATATTATAATATGAATCCGTGTCACCAATCATATTATATATGTGATGCCTTTTGTTGTTACATGGTGTTTCAACAGGTCTCCAATTGGTTCATTAATGCAAGAGTTAGGCTGTGGAAGCCCATGGTTGAAGAAATGTACTTGGAAGAAACAAAGGAGCGTGAAAACAACATGAACAACTTGACCTCCTCAGATGGGATCACAACAGACCCCGGGGACAGCAGCCGATCGGGTCAAAACCCGCTTCACACCCGACCCGAGGATCAAAAACCCACGCCCGACCAGCTCGTCCGAATAGACTCCGAGTGCCTCTCCTCCATCATCACAAACCCAGAAAAAAACCATGACTCCAGAAGCAGCAAAAGCACCCTCTTAAACCACCACATGCACCCGCAACAAAGTTTTGGGAGGGTAAATGAGTCATTTGGGACAATGGAGCTGGATTTTTCATCCTACAATCACCATCAGCAACACTCTGGAGGGACAGTTTCTTATGCCAATGATCATCATCACAACCCAAATCAGGGTTTCAAAGGTGGAGGCGTGTCGTTGACATTAGGGTTGCAACAGCATGGTGGGAATGGGGTGAGCTTAGCATTCTCTCCCGCCTCACAGAGCTCTCTATTTTACCCTAGAGATCACATTGAAGAATGCCAACCAGTTCAATACTCTCTCTTAGATGGGGAAGGCCAGAATACTTTGCCCTACAGAAATTTGATGGGGGCACAGTTGCTACATGACTTGGCAGGATAGGCAAAACATTGCTCAACAGGACAGTTTCAAGAGGTTCACTACGGTTTAATTTAATTTATGTCACAAATATGGTGAATTGGGGATTGGTAATGGATAAAGTAGTTTTAGGTATAGATGGATATATATAGCTAAATACTTGATACATACATAAAAGGCTATACTGGGTTAGGCAACAATTATATGATGATCTTCACTTTCATGGCAGCTAGCTGGTGTAGTTTCTTTGGGTCCTCTCTCTTTTTTCCTTTTTCCCTTTTTATAATTGTAAGGACATGTTTATTATTGGTAGGCTAATTCGGAATTGCCTATGATTTGGTCCAAAATTATACAATATTTGTTTGCTCTTATGCGTAGAATATGGTTTTCCAGAGATTTTAACCTAATTAAGTAGTTATATGGTCATCTCTCTTTAATTGCCTTTCTCCATTTGTGGTTGGGCTAAGCCAACCGACGATTGATTGAACCACTTGTGGCTCTTTTTTTAGTGAATATTTGCTTTTTTTGTGGTGGAGACAATTAAGTTTAGCAGCACAATTTGGTGTTGGATCATCCTTATGTAGTTTCTTGGAGACTAAGACATTTTGCTAAAATATCGTGATCCTTTTTTTGTGTGTGAGTGTGTGTATTTGTGGTCCTATAATTCATGAGCCTCGTGAAGACGATATTTTCATGCCAATAAGAATTGGTCACCTTTTTTTGATTTGTCAACTTTGGGATTGGTTTATGCTTCTGCTTTTGCAAATGGAAAAAGTTGCTTTTATTGGTTACCTTTTTAGGTAGTGTGAAGGGCATTAGGGTTTTGGGATACAACTACCCTTGTACGTGCACCCAATCAAATTTTTCAAAATCAACCAAATTTCCCCCTCGCATGCAGAGTGCAGATCCCAATCGAATACTTCACCTCTCTGTGAAATAGATCGAATTAATACTTCACCTCTCTGTAAAATAGATATTCATGAAATATTGCATGCACATATAAAAACAATTTAAAAAATTCACCAAATTAAAATGTTTCATATCATGGAAGATGTCAATTATAAGATGCATTAAAAGATTATATATTGTTATTATCTATCATATCGTTTCAGCTTTTTGGTTAACTTAGGTCACTGTGGAAGTTTTAACTTCGTGTCTGTCGTATTGTTATTTAGATGACTCTCTTTACAATCTGTGTCATTTATACTATTATTCATATTAATCTAATAAAATTCTATCGCCTTTAGATTTTTTTGTCAATATATATATATATATAATCAAGGAAAAGTTGTACGTAAGTACGTGGTTCAATTCCAATAACTATCTAAAAGCTATGTAAATATGCATGATTATATTATTGACATGCAACAAATCAGAGTCAGTGCATAAAATGAATATTATCATGTGATAGGAATCCCCCATTGATACGCTTTCCGAGCACAAAACAAGGTAATCAAAAATATATATATATATATATATATAGCTCGTGAATGGATTCCTCAAATAAATTATTAAAATTTTTGTACTTTCTTCAAATACTGTGTTCATTAATTTTGTAGGACACCATTAGATGTTTAAATGGTTTTCGATTTGTCTAATTTTTTACAAAGATGATTTATGAATAAATACTTTTAAAAATAGATAATTTCGATTGTTGAAAAAAAAAATGGTAGGATACCCTAAAAGGTGTCTCTCAAATAAAATTATTTTGAGAAATCTCTTAATAGAAGGGGAATATATATATATATATATATATATATGGTTCATTGCAGGCGCGGTTTACAGCAAGGGGCAGGGGCAGGCAGCCGCCTACCCCACTTTTTTTCACTTAAAAAAATACATATATATAAACAAGCCCATGTTAAACTTGCCTACCCATGATAGTGTAACCATTGCCTGCCCAGCCCATATAAAACTACCCACATGTGTTATAGCCCACTTAAACTTTAAAAAAGAGAGAAGAGAAACAACAAGTATAACCAGCCCACACTTTTATGTTATGGGATGGCCCAGTCAAACTTTAAAAAAAAGGGAACATAACTTCTTAGCAGTCAAATAGCTTTTGACTGCAATTCCAGGCAGTTTTTCGGCAACTTCTTCTCCTTTCCAGTCGACAGTCTTGGCTTGGCTTGCAGTAGAGCTGTGCAATTGTGGACTGCTCCTTCTCTTCTCAAATCTGAGGAAACAAGTATTCTTCTTATTCTCTCCTCTTTATTTATCTTCTTCTATTGGGTTATTCCTAAAATAAATGTATGCATCTTAGTTTTAATTTTAATGTGAAATTGAGTCTTCTAGGGTTTAATTAGGAATGAAATATAATTTGTTTAGATTTAAATAGTTTAGTTTTGTGTTGCATTGCATGTATTTGTTTTTTTTTAGTTTTTTTTTTGTTAAGCTTTTATTTATATATAGAGATGCATATTTGAGGGTAAGGCTCATTATGTCCCCCTAACTAGGTGTATCTTTTTATTTTTATGAATGAAATTCACTCATACCGTCGAGTTTTTAAGGTAAGTTTCACCTACCTGACTTTTGAATCCTGGATCCGCCACTGGTTCATTGGTAAGTTGGTAACACAAAGTAGTAACAATGGTTGAAGGGTTCTTCTATAATTATAAGTACATGGCAAACCATATCTTTCAACCGTTGGAACGGTTGCAAGACAGTTGCAATTGTTAGTAAAATGTTTTTTATTTTGTTTTCCTTACCTTATGAAAGATATGGTTCTTGATTACATGCACATTGAGGGCGAACTAAAGTCAGGTTTTCCATGCCTAGGTATTCTGAACGGGTTGACAATGACTAACCACAACAACATTATGGAGAAGTTAACAGAATATACCATATTTTTCAAAATAAAATTATTTGGCGACTGATCAGTTATAGACAAAGAGGGCTTGTTACTTGTAACTCCTTTTGTTTTCCAAATACATTATGTATCATGTGATTGAATTATTGTGACTTATGAAGGTACATTGACAAAGGAAGGAAGATCGGGTTTTAAATTCCCGCTAGCGCTAGCGGCGACAGTCATTTGGAATTCATTTCAAATGGAATTTTGATACTAATAACTAGTCTTTGTTCTAGTGACACTTTATTTCTCAACATTATAAAAGATCTCAAATTCGAATCGCTCTTCCGTGTTGAGAAAAATTGAGAGATATAGATGGTCCTATTTAGGAAGCACTACTGGATAAGGACTGGTCCAATTTAGGATGGGCCCTATCCTTCTTACGTTTTGGACAACTAAGTCAAATCAGCACCCAGAAGTCATAGAACAGCCAAATCTTATTGGGCTGCCAGAAGATACTAGCCTCTGGCCTGTATGTGAAAATTATCCAACCCCCATCTGGCTGAAATTTCAGCGCTTCATTATTGTTTGTTTGTTTTTTAACTTTTATATATTGGAATGGTTGCATAATAGAAATGAATTGGAAAATTGCAAATTTAGGAAATGAATATAAATCAAGACATGAGAGCATTTTTGCTCACCACTTTAACCTAAAAAGTATCACCACTATTCTCAACACTTGAAGCATGTCCATGAGCATAACTATGATTATATGAATACAAAGTAAAGAGTTAACTATTGTTAGGTCCATTGACACATGTCAAGTGTTGAAAATGGTGGTAAGTAAAGATACATCTTGGGTTAAAATGATGAGTAGAAATATTTCCTAACCTAATCTTAACGGGTGTTAAAACATTTGGGCTTCAAACATGTGTAAGCAAAGCATAAAATTCCAAATGGACTCAGCCCCGAATTGAAAAAAACCAAGGAAAACCGAACCGACTTAAATCGGTGTAGTTTGGTTCGGTTATAAATTGCATTTCTAGTAAAAATTGAATCAACATGAACCAACTGTAAATTGGACCGAACCAACTCGTGCTCGGCCTTAATAATTATTGTTAAAAAAGACCCCAAAAAAAGCGTAGGATCCTTTGTAATGACAATATGGGAGAGGGCATCAGAGATTCATAGGCCAGGGCTGGTTAATATGTGCAGCGGAAATGAATTATTACAAATAGGGAAATGGGGTCTAAGAAGCTAAGGCTAGTCTGAGATTCGTAGGTCAAGAACCACTTAATTACTAGTAAAGTCTAACTTTAGAGAGTAAAATCAGCTGCAAACAATTGTGATTTGTGCCTTTTTTTTATTTTTTTATTTTATAAATATTTTATTTTTGACCAAAAACAAAGAAAAGACAGGATGAATTGATAATTGATGCGTGTGAAGGGATATGGTTATGGGCCATTGGTCAACAGACCTGCAGGGACCCACCTCAATTCACCTCGTGAAACCCTAAAAACCTTCTCCCGACACATTTTAGGTGGTGGATGGGCCCATCAATGTGGGCCCTCTTAAGGTTTTAGCCTCACTCTCTCACCCACCGGACCTTCAAACACAAAGGACACTGAAGTAGGTCAATCGCCCTATTTGATTTTCTTCGCAGCAGTTTAATAGGGTTTGAAAAAAGAGAGCATTTTAAGTGCGTTGATGGAAAAACAATTAACGAACATATCATATCATGTTTTATATGCACCGACACTTTTGTAGATGTAGTTTCTTCTTTTCTTTTTCATTTTTTTTTGTTCATTTCATTTTATTATTATTATTTTTTAATACAAGCGATAATAGAATAAGGAAATAAATGGTTGTGAGATGAGAATAGTCGATCGATCTACTACGCGTAAGATGTGTATCCACATTAGAGAGTTTTTTATATTTGATAGGCATTTATGCTTGGGGTTTATTGTTAATGATCTCTAAATCAAAATAACTAGTAAAAATTGACCATTTTTATAAATAAATTTAAAAAAAAAGAAAAGAAAAAGGAAAATTGTATGATGGATACTCTTGAAACATGTCATGCAAAAAGGTGTAGTGGACTATCTTTATGCAAAGAAACATTATAATTTAAATTATGAAAAGTGATTTTTAATTTTACATCATTTCATTACAAAATCCATTACCTTTTGAGCTTTCTTCTGCTCTCATCTTAAATTAAAAAATAAAAATTACAACTTCTGTTAAAATAAAATAAAATCCAATAGATAGTTGTAAAGCAGAGGGTGGAGTGTGGTAGGCGATTGTAGCCAATACTCCTCAAAATAATGGTTTTAAAATAAATAAATAAATAAAACTTGTGTTGATGAGGTTAACGTGTGCCTCTTCAATAATTGATATATGCACAGCCAAATTTGCTTCTGTCACCCATCACACTGTATGTTATTATTGGAAGTCAAATGAGAGAGAGATACTATTACCTCTATCAAACTGTATGCATGCAGCAGATCAAAACTTGCCATACTTCTTTTTTATTTGTTACTGAAACATAGATACTATTACCTCTATTAATATAACAATATTTGTGGTCCTGTAATAAAACTAATATTATGCATAATTAAATATGTTTTTGCATCCTAATAAAAAATTTATTGAAGCCCTCCCTCTCTGCAAAAGACACGAGTAAACTTCAATTTATATGTAATATAATAATAATAATAATAATAATAATAATAAAAGGAGAGAATGAAGCAGTGTTTTGTTCTCGACATCTTCTGATGTTGGAGAAATCTAAACCATGCTAATTAAAATTCCTAATAGTACAATCAATCCAAGTGAGCTATGACTCATTTGACTTGGTCACGTTAGGTTTGTTTTTTTTCTTCTTTCTGTTGGCAACATTATTATTTTGAGAGTGACACCAGACACCATGGTCATGTTCCTAAATGTCAATTTCACCTAATAATGCATGATAGGAAAAAAATAATAATAATAAGGTAAAGAATAAAGTTTGTGAGAAAGCAAAACGAAAAAAGCGGTGGAGTGGAGGGGGCCAATGCCATTCGGGTGCTTAATAATGTGCCAAAGAATCCAGCTACTAGTAGAACCTTTCCAATCCAATACCTCTCTATATTTTGCATATAGGCTATACCTATATCCTTAGCTGGATTTTACGAGAATGCGATTGTAGCCGTTAGATTGACGAGTTCATTCATTCTTATAGACGAGACGCGTTGAGAAAACCTCACTATTCATTCTTATAGACGAGACGATGCGTTGAGAAAACCTCACTCTCAAAATCAAGAACGTTGGATAAAGAAGGGCAAATTGCATCGGATGGAGCAATAGAAGTAGCATTTTGGATTGTAATATTTAACTTTTGCATATGTAATCTATGGAAAATCTAGGTCCTGCCAAATTGGTCAGAAGACAAACCCAACATGGTTAAAAGTGCAAGTTCCAGAAATGGAATGAATGAATTTTTGCCTCATGAAGCAACATAGATTTAGCCAATCACACCATCATATTCATACCAAACACCAACATGTATTGTTGTTGGGAAGAATTATAAATGAATAATTTAACTGCTCAGACAATTGTGGAAATGTATAGCCTACAACTTTTGTACATGAACATTCTTTTTTGCCTTTCTAATGATTGTTTGACAATGGAGAGACTCCCCATGACACAAAATTTGGAATGTAAAAAGATAACAAATTAAGAAATAAGCCTAAGAATCAATTGGAGGATGGGAAAGAAGCAAGAAGAATAAAAAGAAAAAAGAGAAAGAAGCTGCTTCCATTCTACATTGATCAAATGGTGCTATATTTCACTGATCTCACCCTCTTTACATAAACCAACATCTATCACCATTGTCCCTTTCTTCTTTGACCGCATAACCCTGCAACAATTTCTTCTCGGAGACTGCCAATACACACACACACGAAAACAAAGCAAAAGAAAACACATTGATCAGTTTTCACGGACATCAAAGAGGCGGTGGTGAATTGTAGTGCAACAGTGAGTGTCGAAAATAACAAGTTCAATGGTGATAGTTTTGGAACAGAGGATGCAATAGAAGCTCTTGAAAAATACTTACTCTCTCCCATAGAAGCGGGTCAGGCTTCTTGTGAACCTCGACTTTGTCAAGATCAGCAGGATCAGCCATCTTCCACTTGCAGTGGGGATGAGGTACACGATGCTGGATGTACTCACTGATTGTTGAATTCATCGTAGCATTAACTCTTACCTTTGACATATAAAATACAAATGGTTTCTGGCAAGGGTTTCGGCTAACTGGACGAGTGTTGAATGCATATGCTGTGTAATCTGCTCTTTTGTACCAATTCAAAAATGTTCGAGAAGGCATTTCCATCTCGCGTGGTGAAAAGACTCCTCGAAAAATTTGAACAGCAAATCCCCAAGAAACAGAAATGGTCCAACTCTTTGACTTGTCGTAGCAGATTGATTGTTGCATGATTCCTGCTGAGTCCAGCTTCACTGGTTCAAGAAGCCGCTGAAGGGCTTGAACACGGGTCGTGTTGGGGAAGATGGGCTCAACCACATCAAGGTGATGCATTGTCACTAAGGGTGCCACTGGATGTGCTGCAAGGAGCCCGAACAGGTTGCCGTACACATCATACTGAGAGCCATTGATAAGAAAGACACTCACTGTAAGTTCACACTAGATTGATATGAATCTAAAATTTAACCCTGAAAAAAAAAACCATTACTAGCAAAGGAATGTACAAGCACACTACTGTTAATTCACTCAACCCCTAAAACTAGTACCACATTTTGCAAACTAGAGATGAGGCTCTTGCTCTATTTAATACACTAATTGGAAGAACCCCCAAGTGAAATTGGACAACTAGACTCAAATTTTCTTAACCAAAGCCTACAAAACTACCAGTCAAACACTTCGTGCCAATTCCATAAGCGTTTCACAATTCGGTGCCATGTGGGCAACAAAAATAGGACGGCTTCAGAGTGAGCGAGAATCACTCAGAAGCGTAAAAATTAGGGTCCCATTTTAGCTGTCTCCATTGCAAAGCTAAAAGCATTACCATTCTTGAACACCATGTTTAATCTAACCCCTAGATTCTCCTAATGGAATTTAAAGAAAAAAAAAAAAAAAAAAGACATTCACTAATGAACTCCCTCACTTGCCCAAATGAAAGCTACATTCATTCAAAGCACAATACATACTGGATTATACCGGCTTGCAACAGATTTGAGTCATTTGACAGTGCCTGCCATAATTATATGCCAAATTTGAGCTTAAAGACACTCAATGTAAAAGAAAAATACCAACTGTAAAAAAATGGACCACAAGAAAATTTTACCCTTTTTCCGAATAATAACTACCCCATAATTGGGGTTGGCAGAAATTGAAATTTTCCATTCAATTCAATTCAAAGTTTGACTGTACAATGCTCAGCAAAGAAGCGTGACGTCCACGACCAGCAACTGCTCGTGGGGCAAGAAGTTTGATTTCTGCGTGTAGTGAGCTGTGAGACAAAAACCTGGTCTAACCCTTTACACACGTAGGCCCCATCCCGTCACCTTCGACCCGCGAGCATTGACAACATTGAGCAAATCACTCGCTTGATGTTGGAGATCCCGTCAAAACCAACGTTTGGTTTATAGACCAATATTATGGTCTATCAAACCGACACAAATCAACTATTCGACTGATATTTCCCGAAACCGGAAAGTACCGTATCGGGAACGGAATTATCGAACTAAGAAGATGATTAACAGACGCACGCTCTAATTAATGAAACTCAGTAACTTAGAAGAGAAGCCTAATTAAGTGCACCTCCATAATTAAAAGCGAAAGAGACACAACTTCGCCCAACCGACATTGACCCTAATTCGTATCGGCCGAAACTCTGAAATCTTCGTAGATTTCAAGTCTAATCCTACATTCCATTGCTGGAATTCAACCTGGGATTTCGAATTCAGAAAAAACCCAGATAAAATCAAACCGGATTACAACTAATTAAAGCGGAAAAAAAAAACCCATTTAGTGTACGGACCTGGTGAAAGCCGAGTTCTTTAGTGAGTGGGACACCGAGTTCCGCCATGCAAGCCTGCATTCGGTCATCGGAGCCGTACAGTCCCGGGTACCTCTGTATGCACCGGTCTTGCATTTTGCTCAGAGCTTTAGCCAATGGGTAGCTGATGGCGAAGCCGCCGCCGCCGTAAGCCATGCCGTAAGAGAAGAAGATGTTCTGCAAGTGGCTCTCCGATAAGCTCCCAATATAATAGTACTGCGTGTGGTCGTATTTCCTCAGGACCCTCACGAGATTGTCGGTGATGAAAACGGTGTCGTCGTCCCCCATCACGAACCACCTCACGTCCTTGAGCCCAAGACGCAGCGTCTCGGAGACGATCCGAGATATCCGAATCGCGGACCGGTGCCCCTGTTTGTTAGTGTACGCGAACCCGGAGGTGTCGCCGGAGATTTTAATCGGCGGGAGGCCGAGGCCTTCCGGGTTTTTATCTTCTACTTGGCGGTCCAGCCAAACTATGCCTCTCATCGACTTGGGCTTGTACCAGAGCCTGATGTAGTTCTTCCTCTGTTTCCAAAGCTTGGCGGAGGCGGCAATGCCGAATACGATGTCGTTTATCTCCGTCGGGTGGTTTTCGTTTATGGGTTGGTGGGTTGTGAGCTGGAGAACCTCGGCCGTCCGATCTTGGACGGCTGTGATGTTGGTGGCAGTGGCGGTGGAGGTGGAGGAGGAAAGGCGGACGGGGTTAAATGGGTCATTTTCATCGGAGCAGGCGGCTCGGGAGGTTGAGACGAGCTTGAGCGTGTAGACGATGTAAGTGAGAGAGACGCAGAGGATGAGCCAGACGAGGAGTTTAGGGGTGGCTCGAGATTGAGAGCCGGGTCCAGGAATTGG
The DNA here is from genome assembly GCA_018703695.1 of Prunus fruticosa. Lineage (NCBI taxonomy): Eukaryota > Viridiplantae > Streptophyta > Magnoliopsida > Rosales > Rosaceae > Prunus > Prunus fruticosa. The sequence goes on from CM031921.1 coordinate 21,452,362, forward strand.
GGTCCCTGTGGAGTTCCGCATCTGATCCCAAATTACTTTCTCTTGATCTTTCTGGCTCGCTTTCATTTTTCTCAAGCCCCACTGTAGCTCCAAGCTCAACCCTTTTCACTACTCTCTCTCTCTCTCTCTCTCTCTCTCTAATTGCTGAAAGCAAACAAAAAAGATCAGGGGTTCTGCAACATTGGCGTTGGAGATTGGAGAATCTTTGGTCCCTTTTGGAACCCAATTGGGGGAAATGAATGAGGGACTCAGATCTCCCTGGAATTTCAATCAGTGGTGGTTAAAGATTAGAACTTTATGGAGAAAAAAAAATGGAGATCAATGTGAATGAGAGAAACCCAGTTGGGGAAAATGGGTTAGGAGTTTTGCAATTCAAGGCAATGAGAGTGAGGAAGAAGATGAAGATGAGTTAGATGATGGTGGTGTTGTTGATGTTGTTGTTGCAGAGAGGTAAAGGTGAGAGCTTGCATTGCTGCCAGGTTGCAGAAGGCTCCACATCCCCGAATGGAGCTACACCGGAAAAATAAATATTTATGTTTGTTTTTTGTTTGTTTTTATTTTTACTTTTGATTGTTTCGCAACATGGAGGAGAGTGAGATGGGAGTGATTTGTGTCTGAGTGTTCAGATCTGTGTAGCGTGTGAATATGAGAGAGGTAGAATGTTTGGGGGTGTCGGATCTTCTAATATTTGGGTCCCACTGGAGAAGAAATCTTGGGTTGGGTTGGGTTGGGTTAGGTCATTTGCATTTTGGTTTGGGCGGTTTGGGTCAGCCTCACTGAGATGAGAGAATAAATTAACACTAAAAAAAATATTATAAAATTACACACGTATCCAATAAGGGCCTGAAATTTGTTTACTACACTAATCTAAAGATATCAAGTGCCTCGTCTTGGCCTATTGGCCTGATTGCAATTTGCTAATTTCTGCATTAGCCTCTAAATCTAAAGTTTTCTTTGTCTTCTTTTGGTTCTTTATCTTTGAATTTTATGGATAAGGCCAATTTCTCCTTCTTTTAACACTTCTGTTGCAATTTTTTCAACTCGTTAAAATTATATCCTCAACTAATGAAGCAAAAAAGAAAAGAAAATATGTTTGTAGTTTACCTAAAATGTCCTTCAAATTAGCTAAATTATACTTTTGGTTTAATCTGTAAAACTTTAGTTCTTTTGCAATGGTAAATTTGAACTCCACACACTGACTCTTTACCAAGTACACTCTTAGTGATCGACAGGACGGAGTTCAGTGCACATTTTTACCAAGTACAAAACTGGCAGGGAAATGATGCCTGGTATATTGTACAATTAGTGGTTGACTTTATATTTGTGAATACCATAATGCAATAGGATTTTATGAAACATGTAGAAGAGATAAAAACTAAGGGAGCCTAATACACTGCTAATTAAGTTTCGACAATCTAAGCAGTGAGAATGAGTAGATATGAGCTTAGCCAAGTTGGTTGAGGCGGGATGTACTCCCCATTTCTGGATTGAAAGTTTAATTCCCCATGTATAGTTTAAATTAATTTAATACATAATATCACTTGTATTAAAAAAAAAAAAAAACCAATGAGAATAAATATTTTTTCATAACGTACAAGTTTTGTCCCTTTACATGCATAAAATATAGTGCTCCTACTATTCTATCACATATCTACTAAGCTATGTTGACTTTGATGGTTTGAGGGTTCTTGGAAGACACCTCCACCACATTGACGTTTTGCAACCTTCAACTTGTTTACTAGGGACATATGATACAAAAAATTGATATTGCTTGTGGAGATTTCTCATCACACAAAATTTATACACTATTTTTTAGTCTTTTATAATATAATCAATCTTTCCCTGGTGGAGATTTTCCTTATACCAAGATAAATTCTCAATTTATAACTTATGTTATGTGACATGAGATGAGCGGAATGAAATATCCGCATTATAATATGATCGGAAATTGAACTACAACTACTATCCTCATGAAGCTAATCAAGTGGATTTTCAATTTAATCATTTTTTACATAGATAATTCTTGAAAGAAAAAAAACCTAAAACATGAATGATTCTGATAATTAGACTACGGTTTAAAACTAAGATATCTTTATTTCAGAAAAACTGTACAGAGATAGAGAAAGGCTCCACGCCAAAAAAGAAGAAAAAAGCCTTTCATTTTGTTTGCTGGCTATGGGGTTCGAACCCATGCGCACTTATGGGCAGAAGATCTTAAGTCTTCCCCTTAACCTCTCGGGCAAACCAGCTTGGATACCATCCCGTATGCATTCGGTGAATGATGCATCACTCATTTTTATTAGTGTTATAGTAATGGGTTGATTTTTTGAAAATAAATTAATGGTTGCCCGAGAAAAACAGATGTCTTATATTGTGGTTGAGCCACTAATAAGAAGGAGTTCCTCCTTACAAGCAAAGAGGGAAGCATTATCCTTTAATAAATACGACAGCACATACTAAAGCACAACCCTTTCAAAGATTTTATTGTCTAGAATAGACTAGCTACTAGCCAAAACCTTTCTAAAGCACCCTCATATGACAACTCAGACCACGTAGTTCTGCGACTACCCTGATAAAGACTAGACCTGCTTATATTTTGGTATTACATAACTCATTCATGATACCATCCATGTGAGTGTGATGCCGTATTCACCAATCGCATGGAAGAATCGCTTGCATTCAAATCTTTGTTGCCTTCATTTTGCAGCAGAACCACTTACATATTACATGGCAGTGATTTTTCAGCTAAAAAAAGAACCATATTGATCCACAACCTCAACCTAAAACAAACAAGAAAAACTGAGAATCAATATTTTGATATGGACTGGCTCTTTGAAAAAATTATACACTATTTTCTAGTCTCTTATAATATAATCAATCTTGCTTTGTGGAGATTTTCCGTATACCAAGAAAAACTCTCAATTTATAGCTCAAGTGACATGAAATGAGCGGATTGAAATATTCGCATTATAATATGATCAGAAACTAAACTACAACTACCATCCTCATAAAGCTAATCAAGTGGATTTTCAATTTAATCATTTTTTACATGGATAATTCTTGCCAAAAAAAGAAACTTAAAAAATGAACGATTCTGATGATTAGATTACGGTTTTAAAAATAAGATATATTTATTTAAGAAAAATAAGGATAGAGAAAGGCTCCACGCCAAAAAAGAAAAAAAAAACTTTCATTTTATTTGCTGGCTATGGGGTTCGAACCCATGCGCACTTAGGTGCAGAAGATCTTAAGTCTTCCCCCTTAACCTCTCCGGCAAACCAGCTTGGTTACCATCCCACACGTATTTGGTGATATGATGATCATTCATTTTTATTAATCTTATAGTGAACGGTTGCTGTTTTTAAAAATAAATTGATGATCAATGATTTAAACCTAATTAATAAATGTGCCCTTTCAAGATCTGATTGTATAGAATAGACTAGCTACTAGCCAAAACACCACGAAAGCAACCCCATGTCTCATTCAAATCACATCGTTTGTCCTTTAGCTAAGCCTTAAAAATAGAATTGAAAGTTTGATTTCCCCTAAAAGCCATATTAATCTCTGATCATTGTGACATCTCAGATCACATAACTCTCAGACTACTTTTTTTTCGTTACATTAGGAGGAAACTCTTTGGAATTTCGAATCTGGGTGTCAAGCAGGGGGGGAGGCCACTACTGTGGTACCTGCTCACAGTGGCGGATGAGGAATTGACACCGTAGAGTCACAAAAATAGTGGCGGCGATAGAGACGGCTAGTGGTGAACAACAGCTAGCACCCTTCGCGGCGGCGTCAAGGGATGAGATAGTGGTGAACAGGGAACAGACCTAGGAATTGCAAATCAGGTGGGCTAAATTTATCTTAAGTACAAATGTATTAAGAAAATTTGGTAAGTTTTTGTGGATTTTGGTTGGTTTTTGCAAATTTTTAGGCTTGAACAATAGATTGTAGGAACTAAAAACTAGAGGTAATCCACAAGAGTGGCTATTTTTTTTTTGGATAAATTATAAGCCCTTGTTGTTATATTTTTATTTTATATAAGCAATCTTTTTTTAGTATATTTTCTTCATGATATTTAGAACTTTTTGTTATTATACAACGTTTGAAATAGAGAAAATAATGAAATTATTGATAATATTATTGAAATATTTGGAAGAAATTGAAAGGAAACAAAAAAAAAAAGAAAAAAAGAAAAATTATTATATTTCCCCTCTCTCTTTTTTATTCTTTTTTCCTCTCTCTCTCTCTCCCCCGTCTCCCTCTTTCTTTATTCTTTTTCCTTCTTCCTTTTTCCTTCTTCCTCTCTTCTTCTTTTCTTTCTTCTCTCTCCGTCTGCTCCATCTCTCTGCCCTCTCTCTTTCTTATTGCTCCAGCTGCCACCACATGAGCTTCTTCTTCTTCTCCATGGGGTCACTTCCATGGCTGCCAAGGGAAAAAACCAGTCCCTACCACTAAACTCCAGATCTGCCGTGGGGTCGTCTGACCCCATTGACCCCATAGTGGATCCGCCTCTGCCTGCTCAAGACACTCTCCGACTACTTTCATAAAGACTAGACCTGCTTATAATTTGGTATCATATGACCCACTCGTGATACACTCATACTCCAGTCGCACAAAAGAATCGCTATTGCATTCAAATCTTTGTTGCCCTTCACTCTGCAGTAGGAATATCTGTCAGTTGGGGTGGCTGTCATAATATATTCCATTGCTGTTAATTAACGGCCAGTATGTTGTATCAATGGGGACAAAGGAAAACCAAATCCCCACTCTTCTACAACAATCTAACCTATCCTTGAGCTCTGCATGGACCAAAATGGCAGAAACCAAAATATAAGAACAAAAGTTTGCACAGGCTAAAGACAGTGCCCGTGAAGAATCTGTGCAAGCTTAATGATTATATCGATTTATTATTTTATCTCTCTCTCTCTCTCTCTCTGTGCAGCTTGTCTCTCCTCTTCAATTTGAATTTCTGTGGAACATCTGTTGGTATGGTGAGTGGGAAAGTAGTTGATGATGTGGGCGTGAACATTGTATCTGGATATTGAGCATCAACCCTAAGATTGACTGTTGATGGTGGGGCAAAAATTCTATTACCATATGATCAGTAAAAGGAATATCCACATCATCCGTAAGTTCATTTGTTGATTTTAGTCTTGTGTGTGCGTGTGAGGCTCACAATGCATTAACGAACATTAGTGCACCCTCACCATTACATAATTCTTTAAGAAGCAATCTCATAAAGTGGATTGTATCAGTGACATACTTATTTTGTATACTTTTCTTCAAAAAGGTCTGTTAGCACCAAATCTCAATGATGAAATTGGAGCAATAACCGTGGAGGGTGCATAATTGGATGTATACTAAACTACTCTATCTGTTGCCTTTTCTGTTTTTCCTTTCTCTTAACCAAAATGATTGTAGAACAGTTTGATATATTATCATGTTTCGAATCACACTATCATACAACCAGAAAATATATACTTTATATTGGTCAAGAAAATGGTGGCAAAGTGTGCAACCACTCCGAGTCGGGATTGTTTACGGCAAAATCAGAAAATTCTTTTCAATAATAATAAACCTGACATATGCAATTCAAATATAGGTCAGCAAAAAAAACAAAACTAGCCACTTGAAACATGTTAAACAACAAAAGTTTCTTGCAATAAACGTTAGGTTCAAAATTTTCTCTGGGAAAATAAAATCAAAATGACCAAAATGCATACAATACAAGCCCATATAGTTCATGGTTATCACTACCAGGTGCATTTAAATATGGACCAACACCATTATCATTATCATTATTGTTATTATTATTTAATATAAGCAATATTCTAAACAAAAAAGGTGGGAATTTCTCACACACAAATATGAACCAGCACCAGTGATTATAAGGTTGAAAGTTTTACAACATTTCTCAGTGCACCACCTCTTCATTTCTTTTGGTAGGTAGGAAAAAATGGAGGGTGACTCCACCAATCAATTGCTACTTATACCCTTCCTCAAATGGGCAGGCAAAGGAGTAGAAAGAAAGGATGATTGGTTGGTATGTCACCACTTGATAGTAAAATTATATGCCCAACCAAATGACACATTTGATTGACATAATTTCGTGTTACCCACCAATATCATTCTTCTTTTGGGTTTTTAAGTTTGAAAAACCCCACTTCTTTACTTGTTAGTAGCATCAACAAACTGTTGGAATTTTAAAAGATTTTAAAATTTTAACCGTTTTATTTAATTAATTATTTTTTTGTTTTATTTTATTTATTGTGGGGGTTATAAATATTTTATATTCAAGTTTTATTTCTGGTTGGTGAATGCCTTAATTTTTTGATTGGTGAACTTTTATGGTTGGTAAAGGTTACATGTTTTGGATGCCTATAAAAGGCCACTCCTCTTTCACATTTGAGACACTCACAGTACACCATTAGAATATCACATACCACAATCACCACCATAAACTAATTCTCTCCTTTTCTACTTTTATATATATTCTCTACTTTATATTATTATTTTGGCAATGGTTCTGTGACTTGGATACCCATATTCGTCTATGAACGTGCTCATAGAGGATCTTGAGTTTGTGTACAAGGGGTCGTATCTTGGAGTCTTGTAGACCGTCAGGACCTGCACGTAGGGAGGCTACAAAGGCTTTAGGACATCGTCTTTGACGTGCTTCACCGTACCAAACTCACCTTCTTACTTATTATTTATTTTCCTTTTACTTACCTATTATTTTGTTTTGTTCAATTTCATTATACCTTAAAAGCTTTCCTATTTATTTATATGTTATTTATAATATAATATATTTTTTGTGTTTGGCATTACGGAAAAGGAAAACTATATATTTTGTATATATTTTTTATAACAATCTAAAGCCTTTGTACGTTAAAATTATTTTCTTTCCGTACCTGCTGTAATTCTTTGTAGTTTAAAATTGTTACAATTGCATATCTATATTTATGTAAGCTCTTGACAGCAATATGTTTGTTCTTGTTAAAATCTATTTAATTTTATTAAAGGCATTTGGTAAAAGGCGTGTTGGTTTGAAATTGCTAGCATGATTATTTGAATTTTCTATTTAAACAACCAAACAAGTTCCCGACCTTTTGTCAAAGAACCGTTTATCCATGAGTTTCAGAGTTCTATCCAAATATTTTTATTATTATTAGTTTGTTGGTTAAACATAATTATTGGTTTGTATAATTTTGAGGAAAAATTGTTTTTGATGCATCTTTGTCGTGCAGTGGTATTTATATTGCATAGTTCGTTGTGTACATTTGCAACCATATATATTGTACAGTTCATTTTGTTGTTTGAGATATTTTAATTGTTGACTTTATTTCAATAGCGTTAATATATTAATGTTCTAATCATATTATTGCTGATTTTGGATATCAATTATCTTTGGTTTTGGAAAATGGATCAAATTACGTTATGTGTGGTGTCTTTTGAGTATTTGATATAAATATACATATATATATTGCACTAACGATTATGTTCAAGGTTTATCTTATTTATGGGAATAGAGATTTGTGTTATTTTCAAGTGGGAGTTATAATGGAATCGATATATCAGAGGTCCAATATCATATACTGCGAGTTAAGTGCTACCAACTAATACTTTATATTGGTGTGAATGCCCAATTTTGTCAAACTTTAATTTGCTGAGTTTTCAATGATTACTTGTTTTGAAACCAACTTCAATTTATTGAGAATTAGAATTTTTACATTTATGGAGAAATTAATTTTGACTATTCTATTTTGTGCATATGCATATATTTTCAAAAAATTTCATTACTCCCATATAATGTGCTATATTGAAATCTTAAATGTGGTACAATTTATTTTGGAGGTTAGCTTTGCAACGGCCATTTCATTTATATGATTGTTTTGTACTTTGGTATTGCTTTAAATCATTATTTTAGTGGCTTCATTTCAATTGGTTTTTTCAAATATGGGAATTTCTTAATGTGGTGATTATTTTGATTTGTTGAAAGTTGATTACAATTTTTTTTTACTGAAGCAATCGAAACATGTTTTTTTATTCTCCCAAACCGTGTAATATTCCAAGGAAATTCTTCATTCAACAAAATCTAATTGTTTCCGGTGAAGGAATTAATGGGATATTAATGATGCTTCTCTATTACTTTTGTAAACGTATAATTATACAATATTTCAGTGAGTATGAATTAGCATGCCTTCTTTATTTTGTTGAATTGAAAAGGCGTGCATGCATAATTAAATTTTCCTAAATTCTTTTCTTTCTTAATTGTTATATACTTTCAGTTGTTACGACCAGGCCAATTAAATTGATGTTATCGCACTTTGCCTAAAACTCTAGCTGACATTTGTATAATTTGATCAATGTATCAACTTAAATGAATCGGGTTATATTACGTGTCTTTTCGAGTACTTTGTATAACAATATATATATATATATCAGTTTTATTTTATTTTATGTATTTAGTGGTTTTACTATTATATTTATTATGCTTATTAAGATGACATTGAATTGGCACTAGAGTACCAGCCGTTAGACTAGCTTTATGTGATATCAAATTTGAAATGGTAAGCATGCAGTTATTATTTTATTTTGACTGATTCGTTTTGTTTGTAATGGAAAATATAATTTGAATTTAGTGGTTTTAGATGTTAGCTCTTTTTGGTTCCAAAATTGGTTAATTGATATTAATTAGAAACTTTTGCATTGCACATTCAATTACAAGATAATTTTTATTTACGGCAGCTTCAATTTCCAGCTTTAATTTCAACGCCTCAATTGCATATTATCAATTTTATGACGTTTAGAGATTTATGTTTGGCAACAGTTGTTGATATTGTTGGGTGTTTATTGCATTTAACGTACTAAACATTTATGAAATTTAATTACATCTTTGTTTTAATGCGTTGGATTCATTTTAAAGTTGCCAACACCTATATATTTCGATTGTGCAATCCTTCATATTAGTTACTTGAGTTAATCTTGATAAAATATATTGAGTGAACTAATGTTCTTTTGATTGTGAAGTCTTGACAGCTGCCACATTGAGTTAATTGCAAGGAAGTGTACATTATGAAATCTTCTGGAGAAAACTGAAATAAAATGATAAATTATATCACTGTAAGCTGCATTTAATTTTGAGTTTGGGTGTAAGGTTTTCAACCCGTAAATCCTCTAAAGTATTATGGCATATCTTATGAATTTAAAATTAAATAAGGATTTGGTACAATGTTCACATAGGTTGAAATTTTCCTTAACTTGTGGGGGTTGATGTCTTGCAATCTTTTTGCTTTGTAATTTATTTATTTATTTTTATTTTGTGGCCAAACTTGGAAACATAGAAGGGATGGGTTCTACGTTAACATATTTTAAAATGTGGGGGTTGCCTTAATTTCATAACCTTGATATTATCTTTAAGTAATTATAAAATGAGCATTTTTGGAGAACTTGGTGTGAGTGAAATTTTCTTATACTATGAAATTTTATTATGAGACTAATTTGTCTTAAATTTTGATATGAAAATGTGTGCAACTAATAATGGCCTAGGTACAAAATTTTGGTAGAGACTTCTTACTGTCTTATAGGTTCCTATTGAGAATCAAGAAGATACAATGACAACTTGGATATGTGATCACGATTTCAGCCACTTGGAGTGCATAAAAGGGATGGTAGCAGGTGCACTCAAAGTTTCATGGACTTGAGAGGTACTCTTGATCATAAGATTTAATGTATGATGTTTTCTGTTATACTTAAATGTATACCAATCCGTATCTAATTTCCGATTATACCTGAGGTGAAATCCATTAATCGTTTGTGTGCAAGATTGTGTAGGAAATATTTCCAATAACATGCAGGTTTAGAACGCGCTAAAACGGAGAACAAAGATATGACCTACATTATATATGCCTTGTGAAGGCTAGTCTTGATATGCATGCCTCGTGGAGGAGGCTATTAATGCAAAATGTCGAGGGGGATGTGCTTAAGCCCATAAGGGAGTCACCTAGGGAGGTAACCCAACTTCTGTGATTGGAGATCCCATGAAGGAAGTTCAATGTGGTAGAAACAATCCATATTGCGTGACTCATATAGCACTGCTAAAACTATGGAGATATCCTTGAGATATTCTTCTGCTCATCCTTAAGGCAAACGTGCTATTTTATGTGACGTCAGGAAGGGATTTATCCATGAATGAGTTTCAAGGTGGGCAAACTCCCGCAGGGTGTAGGTCACATGTACTCTTGGAGAACTCACCTAAGTGAGAGACGTCGTGACGCCGCGACTATGAGAATTGGGCTATTCTCTAGTAACTCTCATGAGAATCAAGATGAGCGCATGACCATAAATAGCGCTACCCCGCATCCAAGTCTCAACCAATACTATGTGTGGGATATGTTGAAGTTTGGTCAAAGGTGCTGAGTTCAATACTGTGTACACTCGGGTTCCTCAAACGGAGACTATCATCACTAAGTGAAGGTTCAAGCCCGGAAGGCACCTACACCTATTACATAGTATTATATTGCCATATATATTATATATTTTTCACTGTTTTTTGTCACGGTAAAATTTTGAAAATCTTGTGGGGGATTGTTGGAATTTTAAAAGATTTTAAAATTTTAACCATTTTATTTATTTAATTATTTTTCTGTTTTATTTTATTTATTGTGGGGGTTATAAATATTTTATATTCAAGTTTTATTTCTGGTTGGTGAATGCCTTAATTTTTTGGTTGGTGAACTTTTATGGTTGGTAAAGGTTACATGTTTTGGATACCTATAAAAGGCCACTCCTCTTTCGCATTTGAGACACTCACAGTACACCATTAGAATATCACATACCACAATCACCACCATAAACTAATTCTCTCCTTTTCTACTTTTATATATATATTCTCTACTTTATATTATTATTTTGGCAATGGTTCTGTGACTTGGATACCCATATTCGTCTATGAACGTGCTCATAGAGGATCTTGAGTTTGTGTACAAGGGGTCGTATCTCTTGGAGTCTTGTAGACCGTCAATACCTGCACGTAGGGAGGCTACAAAGGTTTTAGGGACAGCGTCTTTGACGTGCTTCACCGTACCAAACTCACCTTCTTACTTATTATTTATTTTCCTTTTACTTACCTATTATTTTGTTTTGTTCAATTTCATTATACCTTAAAAGCTTTCCTATTTATTTATATGTTATTTATAATATAATATATTTTTTGTGTTTGGCATTACGGAAAAGGAAAACTATATATTTTGTATATATTTTTTATAACACAAACTTGACGGTGGGGTTGATGGATATAAATCTTCTCTTTGTCATGGCCTTCTTGGCTTATAATCCAAGTGATCCATTAAAAGGACAACTTGGATTGGATTGGAAGTGAAAGGTACTGAAGACAGAGATAATCCGACTCTATTATTTGTACCAATATCCGACCCTTATCTCACTATCATATTTACTCATCATCTCTATTATAAATGTGGATCCGACTCCACAACCTCAGTTACAAGAGTAATTCTTTACGTAAAACCAGTTGTAGCCAATATAAATTACAATTCACAAAGGTAGATATTGGTCAACAAGGTGGTCAATATTTACTAATTTACTAACTCCAATTTCTAAAGATATGTACTAGCCTCTCCACACTCGCTTCCGAGCCTGCAAGAGGGTTTTTTTTAAAAAAATTAAATTTATTTTAGAATTAAAAAAGATAATTGGTAGTTGTGTTCCATAAAAATATGATATATTATCTGATTTTTCTTTTAATTTTAATTTTTTTTAATATGAAAAAGTGTGAATTTACCCTATTATCCTCATTTAATTGATAATTTCAATTCTTAATGTTTGCATTAACCAATGAAATTTTCTGATATTTTAAATGTTTTACCATTCTATGACTTTTGCATGATATATATATATATATATATATAGATAATACTTTCTTTTTTGAAATAAAAATTAAAAGAAAAAGGAAAGTTGCAAGCTTTACATATAAGGCTTTGGCCCAAAAAACCAGGGCTTCGAAGAAAAGAAAAGCCCACCATTCTTTCTTTTCGATCCATCAAAGCTTTTTAGCGGGAATGAAGATCTCTGGACGCAAAAGCAGAGGAAGCTTCATTTTCAGCAAAACCATGAATGAAGAAGCTCATCGTACACCAACCTATCAGAGCCTTACTGCGTCAAGGTCTCTACCCAGAAGCCCTCCGAGCCTCCACATCAACCTCACCTCTCTACCCATTTCTAACAAACCAAACCTACGCTCTTTTTCTTAAGTCGGGTCACCGCCTGGACCCCTTCCTCGCCTCAGCTGTCGTTTCCCAATTTGCCAAATTGGGTCTCTTTGATCACGCCTTTCAGTTCCTCAACGACACCCCTGACCAGGATACAGTCTCTTACAACGCCCTCATTGCTGGGTTGGCCCGCTCCGGCCGACCCGGACCCGTTTTTGATCTCTTTGATCGGTTGAGGCATGTGGGTCTCAGGCCTGATGCTTTTACATTGAGTTCTTTGGTGAAGGCTTGTGATGGTTTGGAAGAGAATGAGATTGCCCATGGGGTTTGTTTGAGGTTGGGGCTTGGCTATGGAGGTTTTGTGGTTAGTGGGTTGGTTGAGAATTATATGAGGAATGGGGATGTTGGGTCGGCTGAGAAGTCTTTTAGGGAGTGTTTGGTTGTGGACAATGTGGTTTGGACTGCTATGGTTTCTGGGTATGTTTGGAGTTGTGAGTTTGAAAAGGGTAGGGAGGTTTTTGTGGAGATGAGGGGTTTGGGTTTGGAATTGAATGAGTTTAGCTTGACTGCTGTGCTTGGTGCATTGTTTGATGAGAAAGAGGGGGAACAGGTTCATGGGGTTGGTGTCAAAATGGGATTTTTATGGGGGTGTTCAGTTCATTTGAGTAATGCAATTATGAATATGTATTCTAGGTGTGGGAATAAGCAGAATGCCGCAAAGGTTTTCGATGAAATTACTGACCCAGATGTTGTTTCTTGGACTGAAAGGATAGGAGCTGCTTCTGATGGTGTGGAAGCTTTAGAACTGTTTAAAATTTTGCACTCTGGGGATTTGAAGGTAAATGAATATACAATTATAAATGTATTGTCAGCCATTGTAGGGCTGGGGATGTTAAATCCCGGTAAGCAAATCCAAGCACTTTGTCAGAAGCTGGGGTATTTACGGGTGGTTTCTGTTGGCAATGTGTTAATATCCATGTATGGGAAGTGTGAGCAGATTGGTGATGCTAGGTCCATATTTGATGATATGCTTTGCCGAGATTCTGTCTCTTGGAATTCTTTGATTGCTGGATATTCTGAGAATGGACTTGTTACTCAGGCTTTGGAGGTACTTAGTTGCATGCGTGATATCTCATTACAGCCTAATGGGTATACTGTGGCTAGCCTTCTTGAAGTCGCCTCCAACTTGAATTCCCCAAGGCTGGCAATGCAAATCCATTCACATGTGATCAAAATTGGGTTCATGGTGGATGATCGTGTGGTGGCTTGCTTGATAGTGACATACGGGAAATGCAATTGGATTGATGAATCAAAAAGGATATTTTATGATATTAACAAGATAACTTTGGTACTTCTTAATGCAATGGCAACTAGTTTTGTCCGTTCCGGTTGTCATGCTGATGCTATCAATTTGTTCCATATCTCGAGGGGCTTGAAACTTGGAGTGGACAGTTCAACTTTCAGTACTGTCCTTAAAGCTTGTGGTGCTATAACTGAGTTGGAACAGGGAAGAGTGATTCACTCCCTGGCTCTTAAAACTGGATTTGATCAAGGGAGCTTTGTTGAAAGCGCTGTTATTGACGTTTATTGTAAGTGTGGAAGCATAGGTGACGCAGAGAAGGTGTTTAGACATGCTTCCACAAACAATTTGGCTTCTTGGAATGCGATGGTGATGGGATATGCTCAACATGGTTTTCATGATGAAGTTTCGGAACTATTCAACAAGATGTCTAAGTTTGGAGTAAAACCAGATCATATAACTTACCTGGGAGTTCTTACTTCATGTTGCCACGCAGGTCTTGTCAAAGAAGCTTTTAGTTACTTAAACTCAATGTTTGAGCGTGATGAGCTAATGCCACATATAGAACACTATGCCTGCGTGGTCGACCTACTTAGTCGACTTGGACTCCTCGAAGAAGCAAAGATCACCATTGATCAAATGCCCATTTGCCCTGATGCTCATATATGGCAGATTCTTCTATCGGCCTGTAACATCCATAAAAACATGGACATGGGGAGAGTCGCAGCACAGAAGCTTCTTGAGTTGGAGCCTGACAATGAATCTGCTTACATTTTGCTTTCAAATCTCTATGCCTCAGCTGGTATGTGGAGTGCTGTTGGAAAAGTGAGAAAGGAAATGAAGGAAAAAATAGTCTACAAAGAGCCTGGTTCTAGTTGGCTTCAAGTTGGAGGATTGCTTCATTACTTTTTAGCTGACGACAAATCACATCGTGATAGTAAAGAAATACATACGGAGCTAATAAGGTTGTATTGGCAAATGTCAGTGACATCAAAATTGGAAAATGACGGTCCAAGTTTAATGATCTATGACTTATAATCATGAGAGTAAAAACATAAGTATTGAGCCATTCACTTTGCTTGCTTGGCTACCCCTTCCGGATTGACAAGTGAAGTACTTGCCATCTGATCAGGTTGGTTTTTCAATTTATGAAGTCCAGTCACATATGCTCTAGCGCCATGTAGCGTAGGAACCACGTCTATATTTATATTCTCCACGTCGTGGTAATTTAAGTAACAACGACGCCCAGGTAAATACTAGGATCGTAGTAGATAGTAATAACTACGTTCTTTCTATTTTTACAGCCGCTACTACATCATTTACATGTCAGTAATGACCAAAAGCGTTGTGGAATCTTATTAATCACGACGGTTTATTTTAAAGAACCATCATGACAGTCATTACGAATGACAGTTATGTAATATTTAGGGTCATGGTTACTCTATGGTTACTCTATATAACATTGCTCATCAATTCTCTGTTCTTGGTTATGGATTGCATAAACAATTATTAACCTGCTTTCCAAGGTTATTTTCCATTGCTTCAACAGTTATGAGTATAACAATCAAACTTATAATATCGTCATGTTCTGCTAACATTGTGAATTGTGGCCTTGTAAGTGTTTAAAACTACAAATGAATTTAGCATCTTTGACACGAAAATATGCTTGAATGTTTGTTTCTGTTGTATAATCTGTGCCACTCGTGAAAGCCAGATATAGCCATTTCCTTGTCATTTTATTGTTTTTTTTCCCTTTCTTTTCCCCAGCAAATTGCTATATTAGACTAGAAACTATCAATTGAGCTTGAACGGAATAAGAAAAACAAAATGATATAAGAAGAGCTAAATACATTAAGAAGGCAGTGATCAACTGATCATACATTTTTAGAAAATGATATGAATCTACAATTTCTACTGATCTTGCTCTCACTAAAAATGGGTTTTCCTGCTGCTCTGTTTGCCATCTGAAGAGGCTTTGGAGAGCACAGAGACTATGGAATGAATGGCATTTGCAGCTATTCTTGATTTTATCTGTCCCCGCTTTGGAAGAGGCTTTCTGCTTCTGAAGCTTTTGGCAATTTCAGCTGCAGGAACATCAGAGACCTTGGTATTCATTTTGTGATTTGAAGAAATGTCGAATTTTCTTTTCTTTTCTTTTTTGCTTTAAGACTGCTTTTTTGTTTGATGGATGTGGATAGAGTGGCATTGGTTGGGAGTTTATATAGAGCTCATTGTATCATCAAAGGATGGGGGTGGACTGATCCGGGAAGATCAGAGAAGGCTAGAAACAAGCTTTTTCAGACTGGTGTTTGTTAGGGGGCATGCCAGCGAGATTGTCTGGCTGTACAGAGATTCTTTTCAGCTCAACTTGAGACAATATAAATTTGTGTGATGATTTGGTGACTGATTATGATTGATTAAGAGTATTATCCATAGTTTAATGCAAAAGATTGGTTTGAGCTTGTCTTAACTTGAACACGTGCGGGTTATGTAGGAGCTCTGGTGGACCTTGAGGCTGGTCCCTGGTTTTCTTTAGTGGATATGCTGAAAGGACTAGGGAGAACACAGACTTTAAAACAGCGGTAAGAATTTAATGGTTTTTTTTTAATTATGTTTTTGTCCATGTTAACAGATGATTATATAATTTAAAGGCAAGTTGTGCGGATAACAGGGAGCAGAACATAATCCATTCATGTACATTTGTAAATTGTTTTCTTCTAATGAATGTCCTTGTTTTCAGGGAGACCTTATGTAGGAGCTCTGGTGGACCTTGAGGCTGGTCCCTGGTTTTCTTTAGCGGATATGCTGAAAGGACTAGGGAGAACACAGACTTTAAAACAGCGGTAAGAATTTAACGGTTTTTTTTATAATTATGTTTTTGTCCATGTTAACAGATGATTATATAATTTAAAGGCAAGTTGTGCGGGTAACAGGGAGCAGAACATAATCCATTCATGTACATTTGTAAATTGTTTTCTTCTAATGAATGTCCTTGTTTTCAGGGAGACCTTCTTGGAAATGTCAAACGGCCATTCTGCTACCTACAGGTGAAGCTATCTTGTTCTATTATTTGAATATGTTTGTTTTTTGGTCGAATTATTTGAATATGTGTGTTGTATCACATGGTTGAGTAGATTGATCCCCTAGGAAAAAATCAAGTGAGATAGAGAGAGAGATGAAAATGATGAAGATTGTGACTGTTATTGATGTTCATTCCTTTTACTATAATTGTTCCTTATTATACCAAAAATGGAAAATAGTGAGAAGATCCATTTTAGACAGAGATTATGTATTGAAATTTATAACCATGAGATGTGGTGTGGTGGTAGCTCACCTCATTCTTTAACCATGAGGTTGGGGGTTCGATCCCCGCCCATGAGAATGGAGCGCATTTCGTGGCCAGCCGTTTACCTCCATTAGGAGAGCTCCTGCGGCGAAATGTATTAGTCACTGCTGTCGGCGGTGGATACCCTTGGGTCTCACCTAAAAAAATTTATGTCTCAGCTGTCATCCATGGAATAAGAAGAAAGATTTGTGGTTATGCTGCTGTATGAAATACTTCACATGTGCTTGTGCTTCAGTACCGTGTTTTCAGCGTAGCCTGCAGAAAAAAAAAAAAAAAAAAAAAAAAGAAAGAAAGAAAGAAGTTTCCTTCTCTTTGGTTCTCTCTCTCAAACATGTGCACTACATCAGTAAATCATCATGCAGGATTATTTAACTTGTAAAGTTTATTTTGTCCTTTTGTACAAAAAATAGAAGTATACCTTGTCTTTTATGTATAAATATGTAGATTTGCATTCTTAATTACTAGGGATTGGAAAATTCGAACATGAGACATCTTTTACTTGAGGTAGTATTAGGGCGCCTTTATCAGAAAGTTTGACGTGTACTGTGGATTTTCAATCTAAAAATTCAGACAAAATTTATCTGAAGCAGTGATTTTGATTGACAGTGTCAAACTGTTTGATAATTTTCTCATCATATTATGTAAGCTAAGAATATGTCCGCATATAATTGTGCACTAACAACCATATGAATATAGATGACATATTTTGGGGAAGAACACATTGCAATCGGCAACTAAAGACTCCCAACAAACCATGTCCAACTAATTTCAGACTGTATTTTCATTTTTCAGTAAACAATTGCAGAATGATTGATTTCCAAGATGGCAAGACCTAAGCCCCTATGAAGTTAGGGCATCTAGGCATACATGATAGGGGTATCTAGGCCCATCCAATTCCCTGTCATGCTTCTTAAACCTCCACTTCTTGCTGCAACAGTGCAATTGGTTAGGGTTGTGGTAGGGTTTGGTTTGGCCGGCTTATATTTTTCTTTTGCCTATATATACAACGTCAATCAATTCAAAAAGCAAAGATTCCATTTTGAATTCCAATTTATTAAACGTCTGGGAACATATAAACATCTACACATAAAGAATTGCTGATTATAACAAGTGTGACACTATGTACACAGGGTTGCCAATAAATTCCCATTGAACAACGTGGCACAAGTAGCTTATGATTTATTTCATATTTTATGTCTAGTACTTTGTTGATCACATCGAAGGTAAATTCGATATGATGAATAATATAATCAATAACTCTGATATGTTATAAAACTAAGGGAATTGAGAGAGAATTTAAGAGAGTATAGATGTAGAGAAAGCCATAAGGAAGTTCTCTAGCCTTGTTCTTGTGTCCTTCTTATTCATTCAATTGCCTATATATAGGCATAACATATACATATAATAATACAATGGTAAGTTGATACATACATCATTGATGAGATATATAGCACCAATAGTTAGGTATACTATGGTGGGCATCCGTTACATATAGTTTACAACACTCCCCCTTGGATGTCCACCATACATGGAATATGCCTCATTAAAAACCTTGCCAGGTAAAACCCAGTGGGACAAAAACTGGTCGAAGGAAAAAAGAGTACATAACCATGTGTAACATAAAAATCTGTGTATAGAACACGACATGCGTGCAACACTGCCTCGTTAAAACCTTGCCAAGAAAAACCCAGTGGGACAAAAACTTGGTCGAAGGAAAAAGAGTACAGTGTGTGAAGATCTTTATTGATGACACGCTCCCCCTGATGCTTGCAAAATTTCATTAGGTCATATTGTTGACCATCTTTCTAAATGTAGTGGTTGGCATTACTTCCTGTGAATTAATCTTGCAATATTGTAGGAATGCTCCCCCTAATAACTCCATACATGTCTTATATTGCTTATCACATTTGTCCTTCACAGATTGAGCTTTAGTAATGCCTCTATAAAATTTGCTCTTGTAGCATCATTGGAGGATGTATGTGTGTCTTCATTTATTTAGTCCATGTTGAGGTTAGAATAATACAACAACATCTAGACTATTTTCACAAATATTTTACTACATACAATGGCTTGAATAATAACTATCAAATATTTAAAAAGAAAAACTATGAGCTCATACTTACAAGACCATTAAACATTTCTATGGTATAATCACTCATTCATACATATTCTTGTATGATTGCATATGCTATTCTTCATAAGCTCTTCGGGAGTCTAATTATCATAACTTTAAACATTTGGATACATTGCAACGTTTTGAATTGAATTCAATCAAAAGTACTCTTTGAGGCAATTTATTTATTTCAAGTCGATTGAGTACTTACACTGAGCTTCAAGCTCTATATTGAGCGTCAGGCTCTATCCTAAGCGTCAGGCTCTATCCTGAGCTTCAGACTCTTTTCTCTTCTTCTAGATTTCTTGGTGCAATTTATATATTGCATGGCACATTATATCTCTTAGAATTTATTCCTTTGTATTCTTTAGGAAAATTGCTTCTGGCGATATGTTTTAGACACTTTATAATCTTTATAGATTTCTTATATCAAATTCCTTTATTAAATTAGGGGTAGATTTCTCATATCAAATTCCTTTATTAAATCAGGGGAAGCCTTTGTAAACTCTTCAAGAGTTCTAATAAAATTCTTTTATATATATACTTGCAATGATGGTAAACTCATTTCTAAAATTTGGATTATTTATATATATATATATATATATATATATATCCTATTCATTAAGTCGATTATACCATATTCTTCCATAATACTTTAATCAACACAAGGATCGTTACAAGCCATTATTTGCTTCAGGCATTTTGAATTATTCAGGAATTTTCATACACATGACTTTTCCATAAATATGCATAACATAGCTGCATATGTTTACCATCATAATCCCATGTCTTTCCTGGGAAACGTTGTGCCATATTATCAAGTGATTTATTTCACTTTATCTTAAACACCATTTTACAACATATACATTTTCATATCCTTTTGGTGTTTTTATCTATAGGTTCAATCATTGCACTTTTTCAGGAAATTTTCAACTGTCCTGGACTGTCTCTTCCAGTTGGCCAATCTATATTTACATTTGTCGACAATTATAACAAGTGGTGCAATATCATCATGTATAGCCCTTGATAATTTTAAGTACGTACTATAAACCAATATATCATCAATTCGTGATTCCATCATTCTCATGTGCATGCGCATGCATAATTTATAAGCATCTCATTGCTTTCATTATTTTCTAGTACCAGTGCCATTTCATAGGCTTTCATTGTCGCTTCATGGACAAATATCTCTTCTAAGATATAGAATTTATAGAATGTGGATCATAACCTCTTCTAGAGCGTTATTTTAAATAGGGCTTAAACTTTGCAATTAATCTCCACTTCTGAGGAGTTTGGAACCTATAGATATGTCATGCTTCAGGCATCCGACATCTTTATCTGTCATGCTTCAAGCATCCGACATCTTTATGCTTCAGGCATATTACTCATTAGTAGTCAATTACTATGCGTTTGTATGTGCTTGAACTTCTGGCATTTGACTTACAGTCTTTTTCTGTCTGAATTTGCTTCTAGCATTTATCTTTTATACCAATTTGTTTGATGAGACAATAATAAACATATTCCATAATCATTCATGTCGTTCTTTGTTCTTTCAGGAACAACCAATTCTCCCCCTAACGACGGAAATTTTGCCTCATCAAAATGATACCAAGTGTGTCATAAGTAGTGTCCTTCAGAGACAAAGATGCATATAAAATAAACAAGGTAACATAGTGCAGAATCTTCAGGTTCGCTTAATATGATCATTGTATCAAGTATTACAGAGCATAGAACTTCTGGTTTTCAACATCTAGAGGTGTAAATATGCTTATGACACAATACAATAAGTATCAAGGACAACAAAGAACAGAAACTTCAGGTTCCCTTAATAGAATCACAAAGATACAGTATATCAAGAATCTCTGGTTCTCAACAATAAGTGATAGGGAAAAAAACTTATAATATAAAAGCTAACTCACAACGATCTATAAAAAGTGTGAGGCTTACAACCTTTCTCTGATCATTAGGATGTAGAGAGGTTACATGAAGAACATGAAATATATTGGAAAGATACTTGTTGTGATGGAAACGTACCATGCTTCATGTTCTGAGAATAAGAGAGAGATGAAGGGAATTAGTATGTTCAGATTCGGAACATACCATGTTCCATATTCTGATCCATGAAGCATATGGATCTCTTATACCTCTCTTCTATCATAATTTGACCCAGAAGCCCGGTGAACGAGGCTGATCCATGAACAAACTACTACCCTAACAAAGTAGTGGATCATGATCAAAGATAATCTTGCTTCTGAAGGTCTTGATCAAAGATAATCTTGCTTTCATGGAAATCTTCAGGATTCCTGAGCACGCCAAGTGCTGTTGAGAGAATTCAGGTTGATATCTCATTCTTTCTTTAGAAAGCAACAACAAGGGGGTATTATGAAACCGTCCAAGGGTAGGGAATATATATAGCAGAAATAAGAATATAGAAAACAGGTGGCCTAAACTTAAACCATACGTTAGGCTCTAATCAATCAGATTACTTTTGACAAAATTCTCAATAAGACAATCCGTAAATTATGCAAAGAGTAAAACGATAAGAATTGAATCTTTTCATAGATTAAAATATCTTAAAGGTTGGATCGGATACCTTACCATGGTCGACAAGCTTAAGTGGACAGAATAGATTTTGTGGAACAAGAATTCGAATTATATGGATGGTTGTCAGCTGCTCACCTCTTAATATATATATGATGCTTACAATGCACGGTTCATCAGTAGAATACGTTCCCTATTTTCTGCTATTACTTAAGTGGTTCATTTCCACATCTTCTCCTTCAAAAATGTCTTCCTATCCCCAAAACAATTTTGATTTGAATCCTGCTCCCAGGAGCAAATATTGTTAGCACTGAGATCAGATAGTGATGTTGTCAATGATTCTTTGGTTGCTAGCATGCAACATGCTGCATCAGTTACCAATTTAGGACAACGGCTACTGTCTAGATCACAAGAAGTGCAGACACTTAGATCTCAAGTCATAATCCTGCGCGGAAGGCTGACTGAGGCTAATCAAAAACTTAGAAGACTGGAGAAAAGTAATAAAGATTTGGAGGAACTTGTTTTCTGTGTTGCAAGTTCATGAGGAGAATGAGGGACACCAAGATTCTCCTACGGATGCCCAAATATGAGGCGTTAAATATTTTAGTAACTCTGATTATGTAATTTGTTTCTCCTTTGTAATATCGAATTGCAAGTTCCAATCCTTTATAATAATATGAACATAGTATCCATTAAATCTTTAAATCATATGAACTTCAAGTCCATTTTTGAAATAATATGGATGACCAATAAAACTTCATGTTCTTTGTAAACTTGGTCTTATGATTCCCTAATTGTGATATCAAAAATATAGAACTTCAGATTTTATGTAAACATCTTGTATGTTTGTTTACAGAACTTCTGGTTCTTGGAAATTTATCTCATATATATAAAACTTCGGGTTTCATGAATTAAATTCCAAATTTATATTTAAGTAAATGTACTCAAATCTTCTGGTTTTGGATTACACATAAAATACTGAAATGAAATAAATAAGATACAATAAAAGTAAAACAATAATTAAACTGCTGTAAAATAAATAGGTGAAATTTCTGGTTTTTCATTTAATTGCTCTTTTATGAGTTTAGGGAACTGCAAGTCCCTTTTTGTATATAGTAACGGAGTACCCAAAATGATTAATATTCATGCATAATACATTTGCCAGTATATTTACTATTCATGTGTCTGAAACTATTATCATATTATCAAGGAGCTTCAAGTCCTGATTTACATGTCAATGATTTTTGGGTCCGATCATATTTTCACAAATATAATTTCAAAGAGACTGTCAACTCTCATTTTATTTCATTATTAAAGATCTTCAGGTCCTAATGTAGTATGATGAGAATCAAGGAACGTCAGGTTCCAATTTCTTGCATGATATATAATTCATCATAATGAACTTGTAAAATAAATTCTCAAAATAAATATGCAGTAAAATAAATTCATAAAGTAAATTGCTTGCTGTATGGGTGTTAATTCTGCAACATACCTTAAAATAAAAGTAAATATACAATAAAATAAATGTGCTTGTATGGGTATTAATTCTACTCCATACTGTAAATAAAAATAAATAAATATGGGGATAAAACCGCCACTTAATATAAAAGGGATTTTCTGGCCTTTTTTTATTTACATGATTTTAGGGACTTCTAGCCCTTCATTATTTATATTAAGGATCAAGATCTTCGGGTCTTATTGATCATAAGTGGACTGCGAGTTCGCAGACATCCCTGATAATCAATTTCTTGTTTCTGCCATTTCATGATGATTGTAGTAATGACCTCTCATGATCAATTGTAGGAATGAACTTTCTTAGGTCCCAAATATATGTGCGACTCTGGGGGTTGTTAATTGTTAAAAGGACCACTTGGGTACGCTGATAGGTCCAAATCAGGAAAAGGGTTCTGGGCTGTTTGTTTTTTAGGTCCACCTTCACCTTCCCGCAATATTTGTATACTAGTAATATATATTGCAAAGAATAATAATTAAAATTTGTAGTGGAAGCTTGGCAGCCACGTACTGCATTGTAAACATTGTTATAAATAGGTTATTATATTAATATATGTAATTAGAAAAGTAGAGAAAATCATTAGTGCTAGTCTGTTAGAGAATATCACGTTTTGTTTGCAAATGCACCATGAATACACATATATGAATAGATTATATAATATATTAATATACTAAGATATTAGTGGAGAGCAAGATATATCACGGTTGGCTTTTCTTCTTTCCACCTGCAAACTTTACTAGTTTGGATGTTAGTTAGCATGAGTATTAAATTGTGTAGAAAAATAATAAAATAATAGAAAAAGGTAAGAGGCAACTTATCCTTATTGTAGGCAGAGTCCAAGCAAAGCCACCATGCTCTGATTCATCTGAAAACAGGACCAAAACTTGAAGAGCTACAAGACATGACATAGCTTGGAGAGCCTAAATCCCATGTTGGATTTTATACATGCATTCACGAGCTACGAAGAAGAGGAGTATGATAAAGTAGAAGGTTTTGATTGAATATCTCAGCTGGTATTTTAGAGATATTCGTGTTGATAACGTGTTATAAAACTAAGGGAATTGAGAGAGAATTTAAGAGAGTATAGATGTAGAGAAAGCCATAAGGAAGTTCTCTAGCCTTGTTCTTGTGTCCTTCTTATTCATTCAATTGCCTATATATAGGCATAACATATACATATAATAATACAATGGTAAGTTGATACATACATCATTGATGAGATATATAGCACAAATAGTTAGGTATACTATGGTGGGCATCCATTACATATAGTTTACAACATGATACAAATAATTTTATTTTTATCGACTCGTTGTGATGCTTCAATGCTATATCCTCGGGAAAAAAATATGATTCACTCCTGATGTGGTGATACTTAGATTTCATACCAAGGCACAAATATAGGCAAAGCAATCTAATGGAACTAAAACCATGTGGCGATTCCTTGGTTAAGGTAGTGGTGCAAATGTCCCTTTATTCTTTCCTCTATTCTGTCACACTAGTCCATTGTACATATGAATGCTACATGATAATTGTTTGCTTCTCTCTCTCTCTCTCTCTCTCTTGTTTCAACTTTGGCTTAAGGCAATGGCTAATGTTCTCAATTTCTCAGGCAAAACACCAAGTCAGAGAATGTGCCTCAAACCAATGGCAGGGCCAGCCATTGGTTCCATGGCCATTAAAAGAACACGCCAATTTGAGCAGAACAAAAGAGATGCTCCGCAACATTGCATCTACGTGAAACGAAAAGCAGAAAATAAACAGTTAAATGACCGCAGGCTCTTTCCTGTCATGGCAGGAGCCCAGAGAAGCTCAGGCATATATCCAAGTTCTCCTTCCCCATCAGACACAATCAAGAAATTCTACAAATGCATCAATGAGAAAAACTTAAAGCAACTAGGAGATTACATCTCAGAAGACTGCTACATTGAAGAATGCTCTTTTAACACACCATTACAGGGCAAAAAGGTCAATGATCTTTGTTCTTCTTGACAACAACAAGATCATAGTTTTCCTTGCAACTAACATAACCTAAATTGCATTCTATGCAGGAGGTAATGAATTTCTTTGAACAACTGATTACAGGCATGGGTCAAAATGTCAAGTTCTGCATACAACACGTGTGCGAAGGAGATGAGCTTATAGGAGCAGCAAACTGGCACATGGGTATGTGTACTTATATATGCCATTGTCACTTCACCTGAAATAAATCTAGTTCCATTACATATCTTGTGCATCTTCAAACTGGGTTATGTTTGGTATTGCAGAATGGAAAGACAAACAGATCCCCTACACCCGAGGCTGCAGCTTCTTTGAATTCTCCCCAAAAGGGGAAAAAATAATACTCAAGTACAGAAAGACAAATGTATTTCTTTGGCTTCACATTCTATTAAAGATGAACAATGCCTAACTGATTCTGATTGTCTACAGGAAAGCCCAAATTGTCATTGAATCACCAATCAAACCAGGAAGTGTAGTGCTGGTAAGTCTGCCAACTACTGTCAGAAAGAATCCAAAGAATCCTTTGGCCTCTATCATCACAATAAGAAAAAAAATAATTAATAAAGTGAAGATTATTGACCATTTGATTTTGTTCATTATGTGTTTGTCCCTGTGGAGCAATTCAGAGTCTGTTAAAGACAGTGACTGCACTCTTCGATGGTTTCCCAAAAACTACCGAATGTAAGCCGAATTTAACTAAAAATTTCAAAACCTTAACTCATCTTAAAATATATATATATATATATATATATATATATATATATATATATGTATCACAGCGTGACATAACATCAAGATATTTCTCCTGCAGGGTTCCTAAAGAGTCCTCATATCGTTTTTCAATGGTTATGGAAGATATACACAATACTTTTTGCACCACTTGTAAACAGCTACTTAAGGCTTTGGAACCTTGCAGCTCGACTGCTCAGCTATGCATACTACATTGTGCTTTACATTGCAAAGTTTTTCTTCAAGTAGAGAGGATCAGACAATGCCAGCGTTAGAAGGACAGATAAATCACCTTTCAGTCATCATTGTTATCGCGACTCCACCACGTTTCTAGCAGAGAGAGAAGAACCAATGGTCCAAAAACCGGTGGAAGGGGCGGAGGCCTGCTGAAGGCGACAATTGGTTCGGTTTTCTGTTTCGCAACAAGTCCTCCTTCGCCAGGATCATTGTTCCCTTGTCTCTTTGGTGTTGAAGTGGCCACAGTACCTATAATTAATTACAATGTATCATATTAATCAGATAAAGAACTTGTAATGCCAAACAATTATAAATTTATAAGTAATTAACTATATTAAAAGCATAAAGAGAGAGGAGAGGAGGAGGGTGTAAATTACCCCATGACCCTTTCATAGGGTAGGCTTGTTTGAACAACTTGATCTTTGCAGGGGACAACGCAGCTAATCCACGCATGTAGGCTCTACTTTATTCTTCTCCTCACAATCAAGTAGCTAATATTCGAAGAAAAAAAAACATACCTTTTAGATTTCTACAGAAAATTGCTCGCACCAATTTCAACAGGTTCATAACTGACTTGAAGAACAGTTGAGCAAATGATGGAAAACTTTCAATTTAAAAAAAAAATCTAAAACCTTTTTGTTTTTGTGATCAATTCAAACAAACCCAACACACCTTCTAATCTTAAAAACACCAAAGATTATTTAGTTAGGCTGTTGATAGATTGGGTTTGGTCCGTACCCGGTGTGCGGTGCTTCAGTTGCTCTGCAACAACAAACGAAGAGACATAAACAGAGTATACCAAAAACCGTTGCAAAGGGTTCCAGTTCCAGATGATTCTTTGCTTTTTTCGGCCAGACAGTTCCAGAAGGAAAGCCAACTGAAGCTTCGGGAGTTTTCACGTTTCGGTGGAAAAATCATCCGCCTGGATTTTTCTTTTCACCTGTTGACGCGTGTACTGATGATCCCCAATCAAAGATCGCCACGTGTACAATTAAAATAGGAAAAAAAACCAATTGTGGGTTTCTTTGAAGAAACGACGCGTCGTTTATATCATGAAAGAGGGAGTTGCGCGTAGGCCTCATCATTTGGCCTGCGGGCTCATGGGCCGATGAGGGCCCGTCCGGCCCATGAAAAAAAGCCTAACTCGGCTCGTTGTGGGCTTTGAGATGGCTCGGCCCTCTTTGGACTGGACTAGATTGGGCTTGGGCTTAGGTGTCTGAAGCCCAACCCAACCCATAAGCCCTGCCTGATTAAGCCCAAGAAAGCCCGATACTGGCCGCCCACAAAAGCCCAACCCGTTAGGCCCGCATACATATATAATTGTGTACAAATAAGAGTTTATGATTAGAATTATATCACTTAAATCACATATATAATTTGTTTCATTTCATTTACTTTTCTTTACTCATTCCTAGTTTATAATTGGATGATTAGCACATTAATTTGTGTCAATTAGTAATACAAATATATATATATATATATGATGAACAACATATCATATCACTAAATACAATCATATAACGAAACATAATCGTACCACCAAATATAATCATGCTTTTTTTGAACACATCATCAAACATTTGCATATTTATTCATACTATCCTTTAAAAAAATATTTTCAAAGAGATCGAAACAAAAACATGAATGACGAACAGACCTCAGGTCATTTACAGCAATTCCAAAAACAGACAACTTATCAGCAGCACGTAGTATACAACAAGGATGTTAATTTCCATGAAATTAAAATCTTTTGCCTAACAATTACAACTACTTCTCACATATGTAAAGTCCAACTTAATCACCTGTAAAGTCTAAGAAGATGGTACGTTTTATTATAAAAGATATCGTTGGTGTTAGTAGAGCCACTCACTTGTATATTAGATTTCATTTTATCAATTTTATGATAATAGTTCAATAGATGGCAGCTGGTGATAAATAACTATAATTTTTAGTTTGGTAGACCGTTTAAGTTAAGTTTGTACGAATTGAGGGATCCCTCAATAGAAGGGGACTGATATACAGAGAGCTTCCATTGAGGGATCCCTCAAATAAGCTTATTTGAGGGACACCCTCATGTAGGCCCCACTCCGGATTGTATTTCACTAATCCAAACCGTCTATTTTGTAGATACTCATTCAAAGATCATCTCTACAGAAAATCACTTGAATCCGATATCATTTGACCACTCAATTGTGTTATTGAAATTTGAGTACTTTCTTGATGCACCGTTGTTCGTTGATTTTATAGGACACAATTGGATATCGAAACGGTTTCCGATTTGTCTAATTTTTTGTAAGGATGATCTATGAATGAAGACCTAAAAAATAGATGGTTTGGATCATTGAGAAAAAAATTGTAGGGTACCCTAAAGGGCATCCCTCAAATAAAATGATTTGAGGGATCCCTCAATAGAAGAGGACTGACTTCTCACATATGTAAAGTCCAACTTAATCACCTGTAAAGTCTAAGCAGATGGTACGTTTTATTATAAAAGATATCGTTGGTGTTAGTAGAGCCACTCACTTGTATATTAGATTTCATTTTATCAATTTTATGATAATAGTTCAATAGATGGCAGCTGGTGATAAATAACTATAATTTTTAGTTTGGTAGACCGTTTAAGTTAAGTTTGTACGAATTTCTAGGTTACTTTGGATTTCAAAATCTTAAAAATGATGGGAAACGACTTAGCATAAAAAAATTAGAAACAATATTCATGTGACCTAAACATAGGCCATTACTTACAATTCATGCATACATGTACCCGCAAGATGTTAGAATCATTTTCTAAGTTCTGTTATATTTTTTCAATCAACGACGGAAGCGAGATTTGAGAACAGAAATACTACTAGACAAATAGTTACTTGAGCTTCACATCTTATGCATTGGTGTTCTATGGATGAGATGATTGAAAGAACAAAGAATTTGAAGTATTGAAATTTTCTTAATTAGATTTACATTTTTAGGAGCGTTTAGCCAATTTTGATGGTGGATAGGTTCCTACACGTCGACAATATTTGTCCTTGAGTGCTTTCTTGCACGTCTGCGGTTGCTGGTTTGAAGAAGTCTCTCACTCCCTTTCTATGAGCTTCGACAAAATGAAGCAATCACCAGTATTTAAAAATTCAAAAAAATAATATCAACTTTTGGATTTCTTAGTTCTGCGCAGGACTTCCTTTTCCAATTCTTCCATGCTCCCAACCTCCTCTATTTCCTACATACAACACATCCAACAATTACTATTTCATTGGAAATTAAGAACCTTTGTTTCAAAGCAAGAGGCTTGAATATTTTTACCTTGGGTCCCAAGAACAACCCAAATGGCACTCCATTCAATATGCAAGAGTGATGAAGCTATTCAAATTCACAAGAAATAATCAAAACCCAAAAAGAATGGCAATGTCAAGAACACAAAATGGGCAAAGAAAATCACAGAGTAATTTACATAATGGGCTGCAGCAACTTTTCGTAAATAAGGGACGTCTGCGATTGGCCCAACTGGAAATCTACGGTGCACAAGACCATCATGCACAAACATGTAAGCCATCCCAAAAGTTGTTATTCCTAATCCCTGGTACCCAAAACAAACAAACAAAAAAACTTGGTTAACTAACTATTTTTCTAGTTTTTCTTTCATAAGAAAGTGATTGACTGATACCGGATATCAATCTACAACACTATTGATGTTATCGATTAAGTACGGGTAAATTATTCATAACCGATATATATATATATATATATATATATATATTTGGGAAATACTTACAGCACCAAAACGGAGTCCTGGAAACAAACCCTTGTTGAAGAAACCATAAGAGAGAAGAGCAATTGCAGGAACAACATTGATTATGGCAAAGATATCGTTGAGCTCGAAAGGGCCATCCCTAGCTTGGTGATGAGACTGCAAAAAAGATCAAACAAAATTAAAAGATCCTCAAAACCAATCTTCTTCCTTATGAAAATTTAGATTAGAATTGGAAATTTTATTTAAAACTGACCTCATGCATATGCCACAGTGAAGCATGCCACAAAGCTCTATGAGCCCACCTTGCCCAAAACTCCATACCCACCTTTGAAACAAGCACAAAGCAAACGATTCAAATTTGTTAGCTTCCTTGGAAAACTAAGATTTCCCATCAATGAAATTGCCATGGTTTTGATAATCCATTACTTACAGCAGAGCCCACAGAGAGAGCAAATGTACCCAGCATTTCAGGAAGGATATATTCTCCAAACTGTTTGATAAAAAATTGATCAAAACCCATGCCAAGAAAAACAACAAATAAATAAAGAAATAGCATTTAATTAATTTTCATTACCTCTGTTTGCCAAGAGAATCTGTAATATACAGCCATGGCAGCAGCTGAAGTGACTCCAAGGCTGGACATGATTGCAGCAACAAGGTAGGTGTTTCTCTCTGATCTCTTTCTCTCCAATCTCTGTCCCACACGTGGCGTTATCACAGTCCACCTCTCTGTGTTCGTCTCTTCTTGTGGTTTATGATCCTTCTCTGTTTTCTTTTCCATAACCAAGCGCAGAACGTTCCATCTCTTCTTCTTCAGGTGGGTTGCTGTTGAGGAAGCTAAAACAGAAGAGGGGATTGTTTTGGAGATGGGTTTTCGAGCAAGTAGAGTTTTTTGGCCGAAATTGTATGTTACAGTGACTGAGGAAGCAGCCATGGGAGAAAAGCTCCAAGCTTTGAGTTCAAAGCAAACAGCTTGGCAATGAAAGAAAGATAGAAGCTTGAATTTACAAGGGTTGAGGAAAATATGGGAAATGGGACAAAAGGAAGTTTAGGTGCACAGGACAGGGGCATATGAGGCAGCTCCAGCCATTTTAAATGGCTGAGTTTTTTTAACTGAAGGGACTTTCTGTTTCTGGGCAACCACGGGGTCAAGGTTTGAAGGGTGCTATGGTGTTTGTTGCTTTGGGTGCAAAAACTCTTTTCTTTGCTAAATTACACTTTTTTGTAATTAAATATTGGTAGTTCTTGACTTTGATGTCTTTTTTTTTTCTTTAACTTCCTAAAACCACTTAAAAACATATTTCACAATCTTCTCTCCATGTGCTTTTAGTGGTTTGAGAGTGTTTTAGAAAAGAAAAGAAGAAGAAAAAAATCCATGCAATAGTCTAATTGAACCATTTTAGAGTGTAAAGATGGAGAGTTTCTTTCCATTTTCATTTTAGAAATCAAACAAATTTTTGGTAAACAAAATTGAGATTCTTGCTCTGCTCAGCAACTTGGCCGAAGTAGTACCTATTTAGGGAAGGTGATAATTAAGTTGGAAGCATTCCAAATTTATAAAAAGAACAGTATGTTTTCACTTTCTTAGAAATTTAACCAAACATTTCACCATCATTTTTTGCAAAATTGAGAGGAAGGGGGATGTTTGTTTGTTACTAATTTTAAGCAAATAACAATCTAATACTAATCATGCCAGTCCTCACTTTTGGGTGGTTCTAGGTGATAAATTAAATGAGGCCCTTTCCCTTAGTATACAATTGCAAGGGTTTTTTTGTTTCAACAACTACAAATGGGTCTGGGCTGCTATAAAAAGCAAATGGATGGAGTTGCCCCTATGCCTAAGTTCAAGAGTTAGGCCCCAAGAGTGCTTCAAAAGGTTCGTGGAGCCTTATGAAGCACTTTGATTTCTTTCACCAACGAAACAAACAGCTGCTTACAGATCAATATTTTGGCATGACTTGAGAAGCTTGTGGCATGGGAGCTGAGCATTCATGAGTTTAGCATTAGAGTGAGAAAGCTTGGATTTCCCATGAGAAATAGAGGTTCAAAGCAAGGGGAGAGGGAAATTTGGGAAGATTTGTTGAGGGAAGAGAGGAAGAGATGAGGATGGAAGGATGAGTGGCTTGAGCAAATTTCCAGCCACTTGGCGAAAGCTTCGTCGCACTCTTGGATGGTTTGCCAGAAGAGAAAGGAGAAGATGGGAGACAGGGGCTTGAAATTGAAGGTTTCAAGGAGTGAGTGAGGATGCTTACTCGCTCTGGATGTGTTGTTCTGCTGGGTAGGAGATGCCCCCTTTTATAGGCGCTGGAAGCTCATTCTTCCCAAGAAACCCTAGTTGGTTCTCCCCAATTTTGTCAAGTCTTCTCCCCCATTTCCCTTCACTTCCTTTGATTCAACCCCTTTTGGTGAAAATTCCTCAATCCATGCACATTGGGATAGAGCATTTTGGGGTTCCAAGGTTTTCTTCCAGGCTGGCCTCTGCAACACCTTCATGTGGATGAGGCTCCCCTTACTTATCTTCCTAGTTTTCCTACTAGAGCTTGCATAAGAAAGAAAAATGGGTAGGGACGTTGGTCTGAAGGGTATTTCACCTCTAGCAGCCTGGGCACATGGATTCCCTTTGATTTTTGTGATGGCTTGTCTTTGACTTGGTCTTGATTTGGCTGAGGTATTTTCAAGGGTGCTGGATATTTTCCACTATGTTGGATATTTTATAAGGTGTTGGGCTAGGCTATTTTCTAAGGTGTTGGGTCGTTGGTGTTTTATTTCCAGCGGCCTGTAAGTTTGCCTTGGTTTCGTCAAGTTGCTAGAAGCAGCCTATCTGGGTGGATTTGTTTTGGTTTTGACAAGGTGCTAGATATTTTGACTGATGTGGGATATTTCCAAGTGTTGTAGGCCATTGGATATTTTCCTAAGGTATTGGGTTTTTTCTCTCATCCTTACCCATATATTTGGGCTCAAGAAATGGGCTTGAGTTTTGGTGATCCCAAGTAGCCCCAAACTTCCACTCTTTAGACTATCAATGGGCCTTGTGAATACTCGTAACCAACCATACCACAATCCGCTCAACAAGCCCTAGGCATTCGTGTGGCTTGGTCTCACTTAAGCTTGTAGCGTGGCTGGGTTCCCAGATAAAGGTTTTCCGCTTGGCGTTGCATGTTATTTGGCGTGCTTGTGCTCGAGCTTTGCCGTATTGTAATGGGCTATGGTCGGGCCAAATGGCACTCGACGGGATAATAAGCGTGGGTTCATAGAGTCAGTACATTTTATGGGCTTGTTACAACCTTTCTGCTTGGCGGGTTGCATATTTTCTTAGGGTGGCACGTGGACCATAACTTGTGCAAGCGTACATGACAAACTCTTGCGTACCCCAGTCGGGCTTCTTCCCCAATTAAGTGTTGTTCTGGCTAGAAATATATTTGAGCTTAGCCTTGAATTTTTTGGGTCTCAACAACAATAAAGCTGAATAAGAAAGGAATATTTTTTTCCTCATTCATTCGTTTTGGTTTAAACTAGGGGATGGACATTCAAACCGAAAAATCGAGCCGAATTGGACCGAAAAAACTGAGTTGATCAAAAACCGAACCAGACCAATTTGGTCCAGTTATGGTTATGGTTATGGTTTTTGTAGTGAAAAAACCAAACCGGCTATGTATTTTTTAATATTTTTATAAAATATTTAAGCACAATGCTAAATTTCTAAGCCTATAACTAATCTTTTTCCACGCTCAACTCCAAATTACCTCTCTTTACATGAAATTGGGCCATTTGTGAATTTTTAAGTCTTGAAAAATAAATTTTAGTTGAATTTTGTAAAAATTAAAAATAAAAAGATTCTTGTCCAAAAGCAAAAAACCGAAAACCAAACAGGCTTGTGGTTCAGTTATATATATATATATATATATATATATTTCATCAAAATCAGACCATATGAATAGTTTCGAATTCTAGTTTCGATTTGCATGAGAAGGAACCAAATCAGACCCTGCCCACCCTTAGTTTAAACATAATAATTTCATTCTAACAAAGCAAAGTACATGAACCATAAAAAACAAAAATCATATTTAGGTCCATACATAGTCAATAGCATCTAACATTCAATCTCATGCTCATCTCCTTTTGGTCACCATCAATCTCAAAGACAAAGATCAAAAAAGAAAAATTGTGAGATTTTCAGTGAGAGATCGATTCTTTTAGTGTTACAATATGAGAAAAGAGAGATGAGAGAAAACTGAAAATAATAGATTGAAGAGAGATTAGGATAATAGAGAATAATATGGTGGATTAAACAGAGAGCATGTTCCATGGAGAAACTAGGTAGGAGAACCGAAGTCTTATGGAAAGAGGAAAGCGTGGGGAAGAGGAAGCGCCTTTCTTCTGGAAAGAGTAATCGTGTTTTTCTTATTTTATTTCAGTGTGTTCTTTTAATAGGTTGGACGCTTGGTATATATATAATATATATAAAATTTGGGCCCCCCTAATTGAAGGCCCATGTCCATCGCCCTTCACTACCACACAAGGCCGGCCTTAATACTAATTAGTGAATCAATTGGGTACAAACACCTGAGGTCTTATATTCGAATCTCTCCTCCTCCAATATCACTTTATAAAAAACAAAAGAAAGGTACAAACACAAAATGTTGTAGGGCTTATTAGGTTATGATTTTGAAGTTGTGCACGTCCACCTATGGCTTATTAGGCTCATGGCTTACTATCTAGTTCTTTTGCGCCCTTTTCTATTATGGGCCAAAATTTGTAATGGAATCATTTTGAATGGACTCGGAGCCACTATACTAGACGAGTTATGACCCAAAACAACTTAGTTCCATGGAGCTCTTTGCCTCTTCTAACTAAACTCATCACATACTCTCTCTCTCTATTTTTGGCATGAACCCATTTCACAATATTTCTCATCAAGGATTACAAGGTTGTTCATTCTGTGTTTGTGATATGTATATATATATATATATATATGTGTGTGTGTATATCATGTTGTATTGTGTTGTGCTACATGTCTAATAGTACACAAAATATCATACATTTATATATGAACATTTGTTGAGAAGATGTTTGCTTAAATGTCTAGCCCAAGTTGTTAACAAGCCAAACAATCTGTCAACATTTGTGCACTATTCTTATGCAACTGCATTTTTGGCATGTCAAAATATTCTCTGTTTCTTTACTTCAACATTTTTTAAAAAAAAAGACATATATCATGATTAGGTCATTCTATATGTAATTGATTTATTCATTTTTACATGAATCCAACAGATTTGTCTCATATATTTTTGAATGTATGGATGGTGATCTTCCTCAGTCCCCATCATGTGGTTATCAATGGGGGATTCCATCTTTTGTACATTTGGGACCCACTTCATACTTTTACCTGTTAATTATGTTGAGTAAAAATGTAGAGCTGTATTTTTTTTAATTTTATAAAATTTATATATACAAAAAGTTTAGGGAGAGATTAACTGCTCTCACCACCAGAGACATGGTAGACCCACACTCTCGAGTTGGAAGGACTTACGTGTAGCACCTAACTGCCAACTGTCAGCTGCCACTGATATGAATTTATGTAGGAAATTCCAGATCTCGCATCAGCAAGAACTGTTGGGACTCAAATACTGGTGGGGTTACACATAGTGTAAGGACCCTACCAACTGAACCATCGTTGGGTACATGTAGAGCTCCTTTATTTCTCACTCTGTCAC
This sequence comes from Prunus fruticosa, assembly GCA_018703695.1. Classification (NCBI taxonomy): domain Eukaryota; kingdom Viridiplantae; phylum Streptophyta; class Magnoliopsida; order Rosales; family Rosaceae; genus Prunus; species Prunus fruticosa. Next base: position 21,487,831 of record CM031921.1, read on the forward strand.
AACCAAACCTACTCCCTTTTGGCAGTTCTATCCTTTCCTAGGTCATCTCAAATTTCCATCAATATTTCATTACCTTATCTCAATTTGTTCATATGACTCTTGACTCAAAAGGGTTCCACAATTTATATTCATTTTTGATTGGACAAGCAGCTGTGTTGTTCATATACAACCCCATTATTGCAGTGAGGAAACTTAGAAGTATACATGTTTAGGTGCCTGAATTTCAGAATATCATAGGTAGGTTTATATGTGAATATATTGCGTGGTATATATATCTTGCTCAGTTGCTTAATGATTAAGATCTAAAGTCCAAAAAAAAAAAAATTTAATGGGTTTGTAGCTCAAGTGATTAAGAGTATTTATTCTTGTATGAAATCCTAAGTTTGATTCCCCTTCGGTAATATCGGTTGTATCAAAAAAGGTCTAAAGACAAAAACAGTTCCTTAATTAACGTCCAATCGGATCTTGAAAGCAAAGCAAGTTAATGGTTATGTGCTGTGTGGTGAGGCCAACATGTACGGATAATAATGTTGCTATGAATGGACATATGCACCTACACCTTGCTTTTCAAATATTTCAATGGGAAACATGATAAATATCCTGAACCAAATAACCAAGGTCATTACTAGCGGCAGAAAATTTTCGAGTCATTTAGTCTTGTTAATAGATTCTCTAAGCAGAAAAAAAGAAAAAAGACATTAATATTTGAGGTGTAAGAATAAGACTTTTGTAATATATGAGGTCTTTGTGATGCTTTGATGTTCAATGATCATTCTCTTTTTTCCAACACTTTGTCATTGACTCAGTAGTCAAGTACTGTAATTATTGTTCTCTCATGCAAAACTCTGCATGCCTCAATACTTATTTCTAGAGGTCACGAGTTTTCATCAATATACACTCTCTGCACTTTTGTAATCTCATAGTTTTTATTTTGAGTTTCGCATTTTACTCCGAACAATTGATGTCCAAAACTACCTAGAACGGATGACATGACTGATCGAATTAATGCAGCTTTAACAAGAATTACGTACATTATTCATGCTCGACTGCATTTGAATGACTGGTTGACAATTATTATGTCACTTTGAGGGCCATAGTGGGTATCATATTTTGCTCCATCAACTCCTTGAAAAAGGGTTCAAACAAACAGCCATGCACTCAATGGCTGACAAGACCTCAACACATTAATTCATGCCACTTCAACCTCTGCCAAGTTCCTAGGATCGAAACTATATAAGCAAAATTATATAATTACTACTTTAGATGTTAGTCTTGGTTATTGATCAATTAAGCAAACCACTGCTTTGGAGTCGATCAAGCTACGCCAATTAAGCATTACTTTAGGTCTTAAAATGATGTAGTTTAGGCAATTAGGCCCAAGAAATCCCATGAGCCTGTCTAGTTAATGACAATTAACATGTTATGGATTACAGTGAATTTAAAACACATGATATATGCAAATGACCTACTAGTGTAAAGGTTTGGAGTATTTACTCCCTCAAGCAAGGTCATGAGTTCGAATCCTAGCATCCGTATAGTGTGTAATATATATTTTCTCCTGCTTTGACAGTACTTAGGTAACTTATTACATCACTTTTTTATACGTGCTATTTCAAAATAGGGTGCGATTAGATGCAGCTAGCCTAATCTCTAAGTCCATGACTGGATGCTGAAAGAGCTACAAGTATTTTATAATTGATTTCATGTTTAATCAATAAGAGGATAAAAATTGATAGTTTGTGGGCTAAGAATCTAATAACTTAAACAAGGGTTAGCAGAAACTAAGTCATTATAACTTTCTATCTAGTTCTGTAATCATGTACCACTAGTGCTATATTATGGTTATTATCGCTTTAAAGGGCTAATCAAGCTCACTTTAGTTTGCCATTCAACCAACTTATTATAATTGTATCTTGTTGATATCCAAAAATGAAACCAACTTAGAAGCGATATGTCTTCGGTAGTGTGGACCCTACGACAGGTATATAATGGAAAGGATCTACGAGAAGGAGTAGAACAACGGTAAAGCTTTAGGCATCGGTACTGGAACAGTTGAAGGCTTTCCGATGCTTAAGTTAGCTTAGAATGAAGTGAGAGTAATTGAACAAAGTAAGGATTCTAGTGCCAAGTTACATGCAGTGGGGCAAGAACCATATTTATAGACAAAAGAGGTGGAGTATGTTGGGTTGTAGTTTCGATGTGGGATTGAACATCGCCTAAGGGTTGTCACGTGTCTTGACATGAAAGTGGCACAACATGTGCCTTCGTTGAGCCGGATCGGCGAGTGAGGTTGCCGAAAGCTAACCCTTAGTAATGGTTGCTGTGACTCTGTGAGTTCCGGGGACTGGGCTGGGCCATGTGGGCCTTTACGTTACAGGCTACTCATTCCACATGTCCACTTGAGAGGATCCAATAATATATGGTTTGAACATGTCTACCTTGCAAAGCAACTGTTTTAAAGTCAATGTTTTTTTATTTCTAAACAAAATATTAATTTTACTGATTACAATAAGGTTTTTTTGTGTGGTCAAATTGGAGTTCGAACGAGTTCGAAGTGGGGTACCATGGGGGAGGTGGAAGTGGTGGGGACCCATTGGTTAATTATAGGAAGTTGACACATTAACAAAATACATATAGTGTGACTGCAAAGTATTTTCTAAGTTCAAATCTCCCACTCTCATTAATATAAAAAAAAATAATTGTTATAAATAATGAAAGTGGAGCCCACAATCAAATTATGAGTTTGAAAATGAGGCAAAATTTCATTGTTCATTGACTGTTCACTCACGGATGAAAATGATGGTTTGAAAATTGAGACAGAAGTGCACTGTGCAATGCACTACGCTCACGGAAGTATTTCAAAAACGCCTATAAATAGGCTTATTCTATCAATTGTAATACACATCAGCAAGAGAGAAGAAAGAAAGGAGAGAGAAATTTGAGTGAGTTCCTATTTGAGAGGAAATTCAATCTGTGCAAACACCACAAGGAAAGATTTAATTTCACTATCAATTTTCAGTGGTAATTCCATACTCCAATTATTTTATTTTACAACACGTTATCTGAGCACGATAGTCTCTCCACTTTTCTCAGTTTAACACTATGTGGTTATTTCTCTTTCTCCTCTCGTCATATGTCTCCTCTCACTTTACTACTACGACGACATGCAAATTTTTTTTTTTTGTGTTCTCACAATTTTTGTGTTGTTTCATCCATGTTTGCTTAATTTATTTCTTTGTAATATAATTTGGAATGGCACGGTTTCATACCCCATTCTGTTGTTTTATGGTGGTGTAATTTTCATTACCCATCGCGTTGTAACACAAATTATCATAATGGTGTGATCTTAAAACCCATCTATTATACAGTGGTGCAGTTATATTGCCCACAAAATATAATATGTACTTACTATATTTTTAGTGGTGGTTTAATTCCCACACTTATTTTATTTACTGTATGGTGTAGGTTTATTACCCATACGGCAGTATTTATTTAAAGTGTGGAGCGGGTTTATCGTCACACAACCGCCTTTTATTTAAAAGTATGGAGGAGGACCAATGCCCATACAAGCACGTTTACTTTACCGCACATTTACTTTCATTTAAAGTATGGTGCGGGATTAACGTCCATACAACAAGTAATTTACTTTACCGCACATTTACTTTTATTTAAAGTATGGTGCGGGATTAACGTCCATACAGCAAGCAATTTACTTTACCGCACATTTACTTTTATTTAAAGTATGGTGCGGGATTAACGTCCATACAGCAAGCAATTTACTTTATGAATTTACTTTACCGCACATTTACTTTCATTCAAAGTATGGTGCGGGTTTATCGTCCATACCAGCAAATTTATAGCACTTTATTTTTATAACCAATTGAAATGAGGGCCTGGAGTTCCTCAAACAATTCCAGGGCCTGAAGTTCCTGTTAATAAATGGCTTAATGTCCCAGATCCGAATATGAAATTTTGAGTAAATATTTTTGGCCTGAAGTTCAAAAATATATTAAGCCTGAAGATTATTGTGAATTCTAATGCATCTCATTCTTCTTTTGAAGATGGCAAATCTGGCTAAATTGGAATTACCTTGCCTAGAGCTTTCCTGGGGACAATTACCTATCATGGGTCCTGGATGCCAAGATCCATCTGCGTGCTAATGGCCTTGGCAAAGCCATTGAAGATGGAAGTGATGCCTAACCTCAGGAAAATGCGAAGGCCATGATTTTCCTTCGCCGCCACATTCATGAAGCGTCGAAGAGCGAATATGTGGTGATTGATGAACCATTGGTCCTTGGAAAGCCTTGTGTGAGAGATACAATCATCAGAAGACGGTGATCTCTCCCAAAAGCTAGATATGAATGGACACACTTGAGATTTCAAGACTTCAAGACAGTGTCCGAGTACAACTTGATGCATAGGATCACCTTCCTTATGAAATTATGTGGTGAAAATATATCTGAGGAAGATATGCTAGAAAAAACTCTGAGTACATTTCATGCCTCAAATGTGCTTCCTGCAACAGCAATATAGGCATAGTGGTTTCACAAAGTACTGGAGAACTTGTATCTTGCCTCTTGCTAGCCTAGCAGAACAACGAGCTTTTGTTGAAAAATCACAGTCTCGCCCAACAGGCTAGGCACCACTTTCTAAAATAAATGTTGCATCTCGGGAAGTGAATGCCACCTCATCTCGTGGCAGGATCCACAAACGTTGGCGAGGAGGCAAACGTGGCCGATGGCAAGGCAGTAGAAAAGATCGTGGTACTCACTCATACAGCCTGGGGCCAAGAAACAATCCACCCATGAATGGCAAAAATGCACCCAGAAATAAGGGAAAAACACAAGCAAGCTATGTGCCTAGAAAAGATGAAAGCGCTTGCTATAGATGTGGTGCAAAGGGACATTGGGCGCGTACATGCCGTACCGCAAGCACTTGGCGGATCTTTATCAAACTTCACTTAAAAACAGAAAAAGTGGAGACAAATTATGTTGCACCAGGATACGCCAGCCATAGACGGCTTACTGGGAATATCGCGTCGTTTAGAACAAGACGCATCTAGATGTTTCCGATTTTGTTACTGAAAGGGGGAATGAAATTTATGGGTCCGAACTGGATTAAATTCCTTTATGTACCATTTGTATTATCTAAAGCACTGTTTATTTTCCTTTCTGCCTTCAATAAAAGTTGCAATGTTTTGAATGATTGTTGATTCAACTTATTTTTTTGAAGGCATGGATGTAAATTATGGATGCCCCAAAACAAGAGCTCTAGCAAAGATATTTGTCTTGCAGACATGCAACTACTCATACAATCCTTCGAGATCGAAAGTATTTCTCAAAATTGATGCTTACAAAAGTAAAGGTAACAACCATATCAGGACCTACAGACCTGATTAAAGGCTCAAGGCATAGCCCAAGTTATGTTACCAAATGGGACAATACTGTCCCATTCAAGATGCCTTGTATTCATCTAACTCCAGAGAAATCTGTTGAGTTTCAAAGATATTCGTTTGAATGGTTACCATGTTGAAACAAAGAATGAGAAAACATGGAATATCTTTGTATTACTTCCAATGATACCCTAGAAGCGTATATTGGAAAAAGCTTTGTGCGCTCTCATTAGGGTTGTACTATACAACCATACAGAAGTTGAGGCACATAGTATCATGGACCAGAAGTCCATTGACTCAAATACTTTAAGCTTTGGCATGACCGGTTGGGTCATCCTGATCCACCATGATGCGTAGGATCATTACCAACTCTAAAGGACATCCCTTATTGACAAAACATATTATGGTATCAAATGAAGCTTTTGTCAAGCTTGTTCACAAGGGAAGTTGGTAATCAGACCATCACAACAAAAGGTTGATGTTGAATCCCCATTATTTTTCAGAGAATTTAAGGGATATTTGTGGGCCTATTCATCCTTCCCTGTGGACCATTTCGGTACTTTATGGTTTTGGTGGATGCATCTACCCGATGGTCACATGTTTGCCTTTTGTCCACTCCGGAATATGGCATTTGCTAGGCTCTTGGCTCGGATAATTAAATTACGACCCAATTCCCAGACTTATCCCATTAAGTCATCAGACTTCAGACAACGCTGGTGAATTTACATCTTAGACTTTTGATGATTACTGCATGTCGTTAGGTATTGACATTGAACATCCTCTCCCCATGTTCATACTCAAAATGGTTTGGCAGAAGCTTTGATTAAGCGTCTTTCAATTGATAGCACGCACATTGCTAATAGAACAAAGTTGCCAGTTTCTGCTTGGGGATATGCCATTTTACATGCAGCATCTCTGGTGCGGTTCAGGCCCGTTGCCAACAATCAATATTCTCCAATTCAGCTTGTGTTGGGCAATCAACCAAATGTTTCACATTTAAGAGTTTTTGGTTGTGTCTGTTTATGTGCCTATTGCACCACCGCAACGTACTAAGATGGGCCCTCAACGCAGATTGGGAATTTATGTTGGCTTTGATTCACCATCTATCATCATATATTTGGAGCCCCTGACCGGTGATATCTTTAGGCACGATTCGCGGATTGTCATTTTGATGAGACAATTTTCCCACTATTAGGGAGAGAAATATGTTCCCTAAAGAATAAGCAAAACTGCTTCCTTAAGAACGACGTGATTATCATGGGATGTACCCACTTTGTTTCATCTGAATCCTTCTACCGCTCGAATGTCGACAACGAAGTGAGAAGGATCGTTCACCTCCAAAGCATTGCACATAGATGCCAGTATGCTTTTAATGATGCATCGAAAGGTGATGAAATCACATATCCCAGCTGCAAATGCACCTGCAAGGATTGATGTTCATAATGAAAAAGACAATGCGCCAAGCAAACGACTCATCCTGTTGCACGCCTGAAGCGTGCAGGCCACTAGGCTCAAAGGGACTCCTCCGAAAGAGGAAGTTGATGGCCAAAATGAATGCAAATGAAATAAATGGAGAGCCCATAATTCATGATTTAATCTCCCTCAAGAGGGACGGGTACTTCCTGTGAAGGAAAATGTCATTGATGAGACACGTGCCCTTGAAGCTGGTAGCTGTACCCGAAAGCCAAGAATCTCCATAAATTATGCATCCACTAATGAATTGTGGAACAGAAATGAGATAATCATCGAAATATATTTGCATTCTTAGTGGCTACTAAGATCATAAAATTTGATGATGTTGAGCCTTGCTCCATTGATGAATGCCACAGAGACAAGATTGGCCTAAGTGGAAAGATGGAATCCAGACAGAATTAGACTCTTTGGAAAAAGGAGTGTTTTTGGACCTATTGTTCCAACCCCACTGAATGTGAACCCTGTAGGTTACAGTGGGTATTTACAAGGAAGCGCAATGAGAACAATGAGATTGCAAGGTATAAAGCACGACTTGTTGCGCAAGGTTTTTCACAAAGGCCTGGAATTGATTATGTGGAAACATACTCTCCAGGAATGGACGCAATTACGTTCCGTTACTCTGATAAGCCTAGCGGTTTCAAAAAACTTGAAATGAGACTTATGGATGTCATTACCCGCATATCTGTATGGAGAGTTAGATACAGACATATACATGAAAGTCCCAGAAGGACTCAGCTACCGATGCAGCCGGTGATAAACCACGGGCCATGTTCTCAATCGAATTGAGAAGATCATTATATGGTTAACAACAATCTGGGCGAAATGTGGTATAATCGTCTCAGGAAGTATTTATTGAAGGAAGGATACACAAATGATCTGTCTACCATGTGTGTTTATTAAGAAATCATGGTCTGATTTGCAATAGTGGCAGTCTATGTTGATGATATGAATCTAATTGGAACTCTGAAAGCTCCAAAAGACCGCTGATTATCTCAAAAGTGAGTTTGAGATGAAAGATCTTGGAAAGACAAGATATTGCCTTAGCCTCCAGATTCTAGCACATGCTTATGGAATTTTGGTGCATCAATCAAATTATACTGAAAAGTATTAAAGCGGTTTGGCATGGATAAAGCTCATCCACTTAGCACTCCAATGGTCGTTCGGTCGCTCAGACACTAAGAAAGATCCATATCGTCCGAAGGGGATGATGAGATGGTACTTGGTTCAGTAAGTACCATATCTTAGTGCAATAGGTGCTTTAATGTATTTAGCACAATGTACCAGACCTTACATCGCATTTTCAGTAAATTTGTTAGCAAGATACAGCTCTGTCTCCAACAGTCGACATTGGACCGGTGTTAAACATATTCTACAGATTTTCGTGAGAAGGCAAGGACATGAGCTTATTCTATTCCAGGTAGTCGACCAATGCCCTGAGTATTGTTGGATATGCTTATGCAGGATATCTCTCTGATCCACATTAAGGACGCTCACAAACTGAGTATGTGTTTACATGTGGAGGAACTGAATCTCATGGGGCTCAACAAAGCAAACGTTGGTAGCACATTTTCCAATCACTAGAAATACTGCCCTCCATGAAGCCAGCTTGCCAATGCTGGTTACGATCAATGATTCATTACATTCAAACACCTTTGCTTTGCCCTCAACAACGACACTCCAACCATCCTAAACGAAGACAATGCAGCTTGTATTGCTCAGAATACAGGAGGGTACATCAAGGGTGACCGGACCAAGCACATATCACCAAAGTTTTTCTACACACATGAGCTTCAGAAGAATCAAGAAAATCAAAGTCAGACAAATCCGTTTAAAGCGATAACTTGGCAGATCTCTTCACCAAGTCTTTACCCAAGTGCACATTCCAAGAAGCTAGTACATGGCATCGGATTACGACAACTCTGCAAGCAATCAAGTTGGAGCATGCAAATCAGGGGGAGCATTCAAGAGTCCTCTAACATAGGACATAAGCGCGTTGTACTCTTTTCCCTTCGACTAGGGTTTTTCCCCTGGTTTTTCCTATCAAGGTTTTAACGAGGCAACATATGCGCACTTCACATTACTCTAATGTCCCAGTAAGGTTGTACTCTTTTTCCTTCGCTTCGGTTTTTTCCCACTGGGTTTTCCCAGGCAAGGTTTTAATGAGGCAACTAATCTAGGGATATGTGGTCTCCAAGGGGGAGTGTTATAAATAATGAAAGTGGAGCCCACAATCAAATTATGAGTTTGAAAATCTAGGCAAAATTTCACTGTTCATTGACTGTTCACTCACGGATGAAAATGATGGTTTGAAAATTGAGACGGAAGTGCATCTTGCAATGCACTCTGGACGCTCACGGAAGATTTCAAACGCCTATAAATAGGCTTATTCTATCAATTGTAATACACATGATCAGAAGAGAGAAGAAAGAAAGGAGAGAGAAATTTGAGTGAGTTCCTATTTGAGAGGAAATTCAATTGTGCAAACACCACAAGGAAAGATTTAATTTCACTATCAATTTTCAGTGGTAATTCCATACTCCAATTATTTTATTTTACAATAATAATAAAATGCATACCGTGCATGCATAATTGATAGTACTTCTAACCTACTACAAAAATTTATAGAAATGTTATATTTAAGAGAGAAACTTCCGTATATACAAGGCAGTATATCCATCGGATGCCCCCTTTTAGATTAAATTATATGCACCTTGAAATGAAAGGTGATTTATATATTACTATTCAGTAAAGAAAATAAAGACAAATTAGGTATTGTGCATCATCATCAACATCCGAAAAGTATTTGCACACACATTTCTCACATAATTGTATATACTGCTTATATATATAAATTAGGGTTCTCTTTGTTTCTCCTATACCTAACAGCTTTTAAGATCGATCTCGAAATTAAGCAGCAGCAGCAGCAGCCATGAGTAGAGGTGGGAGCTATGGTGGTGGACAAAGTTCATTGGGGTACTTGTTTGGCTCAGATGAGCAACAAAGCCCACCTCCGCCATCAAAGCCGATACACCCCCTTACGGCATCGATAGCTTGGACACCGTCACTGAAAAGCCTCCAAGTACCCCTAACTCTGCTGAAAAAGAAAAGGCAGCAGTTTCCAATAACTATCACAGAGCTGAAGGCCAAAATTCTGAGAACTTCTTAACTGTAAGTTTTTCATATATTATATTAATTTATGTGCAAGATGTGTTTTATTAGGGAATTACCTGAGCTTACTTGTAATATATACCACATGATCTATATATATTTATTTCAGGATCGTCCAACAACAAAAGTTAATTCAGTTCCTGGTGGAGATTCCTCACTTGGGTACTGTTTGGAGACAAGTGAAAAACTTCTGAATTTTCTCACCTTCTCTACCTATATATATTTTAATGGCTAGATTATGTGGGTTTTGGACAAAACAAAACAAGTGTATAATAAGAGGGGTTCATCAGTCCCTTAAGTGTGAGATTTGCAAGGTAGGCACCATTTTTTTCATTTTGTTTTCTTTTTTTTCTTTGGGGGATGGGAAGACGAGGATCGATCGATCAAGAACTGGGTGTGATGATAAACTCTCAATCCTGGCATCTATGTGAGCTTCCAAATTTGTAGATACAAGATTAGGTTAGCCTGCTATATTTAAGTATCCTAAGTTTGTCATATAAATAAATCTATTTTGAGCTTATTTTGGTGTTTAAATTTTGATATGGTTCAATTATATATAGATGTAGCTTGGCCAAAACGGATCCGTTTTGGTTTCTTTGAACTTTGAACAAAGATACCTCTTCCGACAACTAGATATTATCGAATTGGTGCTTGCTTCGCTTTTCTTTTCTTCTTTTTCTTTTTCCCTTGTTTATCATGTAGAAACTTATAATTTTCTGATTTAAAGTATATAAGGATTCTCACCCTTACCAGTACATGAGTTCATGTTTTGGGTCTGCTCTCATGATTTGGTCTCTCTGTCTTACAGTTGTACTAATAAAAAAAGTTTCCCTTGTTGGTTTGAATTCTCAGAATATATCTTCACGTGTTATTATTATTTTTTTCATTTATGGCCATGGAATTAAATAAACAACAAATTCTTTAGTTTCCATCTGAGTTAAGTTCATCATTTTTTATGATTAATGATTTTTGCAAACAACGAATTCATGTGTAAATTGTGGTTTATGTAGCTATTTTAAATCATAGATTCATAAAACTTGAACTAACTTAGTACTTTCCCTTCTTTTTTCATCCTCGAACTTTGTTTTGTGTGTGTTCTATAATGGGAAATTAAGAGTTTGTGATGGTATCATTTTGTTGAATCTTCATCAGCATTCATGCATCATCAACGACAGAGAGAGAGAGAGAGACCTCATGCACATATCTATATATATAGATCATACTATGGTTTTTTTCTCTATTCTAGTGAATTTGAATATTGATGAAGAAGATGCTATGCACAACGTTCAAGTATACAAATATTATCCTTAATCTTCCAAATGCGAATCGTAATTATGCTTAACTGACACACCTCAAGCTGAATATTACCTATATGCATGCTTATTATTGGCTAGTTATCTAGCTAAGTAGCTAGCCTTGTTGGTTGGTATGTGGGGCTATCATTTGGGGCACTCAACAACTAGCCTCAAATCCTGGATCCTGGTTTTCAGCAATTTTATATTATAATAGCACTGTTATCTGCCTGACTAGAATATACAGCTTATGAAATTACAAAAATTTATTGGACAAGATATATAAGTGACAGGTGACAAACCAAGAGAGAGATGAAAGGCCATTTTTATGGATGTTCCATTAATTCCTACAAAATCTGGTTTTATATAGATGACTTGGATGGAGTTGCCAATCTTAGACATCTAGAGTTTTTCTAGGTAAAATTTCCTATGCGAATTCCTACGTTATTATCCTGCGAATGCTATGTAATTTGTACTATCCTTTCCTAATTTCCTGCTTTTTACAATGACTTTCGCACATAAGAACGCTGTAGACATCCGAAATGAAGAATAATTATATATATATATATAGAGTGTTGCTCAGATATCCTATAGGTGTTCCTTAGATATCCTATAGGGTATAGGCTAGCCTGCATGTATATATATATATATATATATATATATAGCTGTGTAAATGGCCCAACCTTGTCGTGCTCTCAGTGCAGATACAGAATGTACCATGCCAGGCACTAGCACAAAATAGGCTGTGCTAAAAAGAACCAGTGCATGCCTTACATGACCTATATTTAGTTTTTATTGTCTGAATAAAAAAGGGTCTTCAATGTTCAAATGCTCACCATTGCTCAAGCCAACAACTCTTACTATAATCTTTAGCTACATATGATTTTAGTTGGTTTTTTTTTTTTTTTGTCAATATGTTTTCTTTCTATAACAAATACTGTGTGTTTTATCTTGCAATCTTCCATTAATCAAACAAAGTAGCTCAATTATTGCTTACCCAGACTAGCAACTACCTTAATAACTAACATCAAATTTATACTAAATTGTACCATGACACGAGTAAAACAACTGAAATATTTCAAACTTGGGTAAGGAGGTCAGCCTCCACTTGTCTCGTTTATGGTGGGCCAACAGGCTTATTTGGGTTAACATTTTTGGTCCAAAATTCATCTTACTTGACCTTGGATTGGATTTATCAAAGACTCTTCACAAAAAATTTGTGGGCATGCAATCGGGGCTCTCTTGGGTTCCAACCGTTCAACTTCGGTTTAGACACCCTAACTCAAATCTAACTAATTAAATAATGGGCTGGTAGGTTTTGCTTTCGCTTTTTACTTTATCCCCACCGCCGTAAAACTCTTATTAAAAACCGCTGACACTGGAGGGATAGTTTCGTCTTTTCATCATAGATGGATATTTTCCATCCAATATGAGAGTAGCTTGGCAAATTGTGGAGCCCACCTCTATTCAAAGGCTAAAAAAATAGAAATATTAAGAGTATTGGAGCAAGGGGATTTTAACCCTGAACTCAAATTCCTATAATGAATCCTTACCACTAGAACAAGTTGCGTTTTTGTGTAATATATGTACAACGATAGTATTTATTATATTCTTCCTTCTTCAGCAGTCCACTTACTATTTTTCTATTTCTTTTCTTCTTCTTCTTTCAGTGCTTGGTCTTGCTTGTTGTAAGCCCTTCTAATTCATACATGTTGATGCATCTCTTCTATTTCATCCAAAGCAGTTGCTTTATTAGACATACTTTGTGGTGTAAGTCTCAAATTTTCTTCCAAATAGATAAAAATCTTTGATGTGCATAAAATTAAAGCATATAGTCTCTTTTCCTGAGCTGCAAGATAGGTGAGGGATAGTTAGGTTTGTGTAATATGGGTGGGGTATCAGTTGGGGGTTGCGATTGGGGGGGGGGATCAATTGGGGTGGCTGGTAAGGATGGATTTGTTGGAGGTGGTTGTGTGCGGGTTGGCGTTTTGGAGTTGTGTGGTTTGGGGTTGGTGGATGAATGTGCTGGAGGTGATTGGATAGAGGTGGTTGGTGGTTATGCGATGGTGGGGCTTGTCCGAGGAGAGCAGCTATGGGGATGGGGATGGGGTGGGTTTCGTGGTCTGAGAAAGATGGGAGATGGGGATTGTTGGAGAGGTTGATTTGGTAGGTGGGTTGAGGTGGTGGTGGGGGTGCAAGAAGGTGAAGAGTGGTGGTGACATCAAAGTGGGGATGGGTGGGAGATGGGTGGTGAGGGTGGAGGACAAAGTTATTGGGGGGTTTTTTTTTTGGTTGTATTTATTAATGTTTAAATTTTAATTATCTAAGAGAATTTTCAATTTTAAAAAAAAGTTTTATGCCATATGGGACAAAAAGACGAATGACCCCCGCCTTTTGACAGGATTAAATGGAGGTTTAGATTATGAAGCCTAAAGTGGAAATGTGAACCACAGTCAAATGGGGACATAGGCCACTTTCAATTTCAGGGTTCAAGCGAAGTTTGATGGAAAGTTTTAGTGGGCATTTTAACTAAGAAGGCTTTATAATATAAGTGGACGATTGTAGATAAATGTCTCATAACATAAAGTGAGTGATAGTGTCACGTGACTGTGTAACAATTACACCAAATGAAGTACAAAACTATAGCGTCTAACAAATATCTCATAACATATATCCACTAATTGTGGCATAAAGCCAAACAAATTTCAGCATGAAAGCCGCAAACCTAAACCAAGAAGACATGGACCACATCATCCAAAACTACCAATACAACTACAACTTTCAAACTCTCACAAGTAAAAATACAAAGAGAGATTCAACTACAAACTAAACACCCAACTCACAAAAGAGTTGACGTGATCATTACAACAACAACTAAAAACTGCGAAACCAACCAAGATGACAAAAGTAGAGTCGCTTCGTTGCGCCACCACGAAATGGGAACATACGTCGGAAGCCCAAGTTGAAGGGGAAACCGCAGCCACACAGGAACCTACAAAAAACACACAAAACCCACAGATCTGCAAAAAGAACCCAAACAACACCAAGATAATTAAGTTGGAAGCATTCTAAATTTATAAAAACATATTATGTTTTCACCTTTCTTAAAATTTTGCCAAACATTTCACCATCAATTTTTACAAAATCGAGTAGGAATGAGGAGTTTTGTTTGATACTAATTACAAGCAATTAACAATCTAATTAGTGAATTAATTGGGATAAACACCTTAGGTTTTATGTTCCAATCTCTCCTCCTCCAATATCGCTTTATCAAAAACAAAAAGAAGGTACACATACAAAAATGTTGTAGGGCTTATTAGGTTCTGATTTCGTAGTTTTCCATGTCCACCAATGGCTTATTAGACTAAAGGCTCATACTATCTAGTTCTTATGGGCCCTTATCTAACATGGGCAAAGTCTTCTATCGGAGTAATTTCTTTTGGACGTAGGAGCCACTACATTGGACGAGTTATGTACTAGATCACAACCTAGGAACCCAAAACAATTAGGAGTTCCTTGTTTCTACGGAGTACAAACTCCACGTGGTACATCTTGGACACGTATGAAAATTAGTACTTAGGTGAATGGAGTAAATTAAAACTCTAATGCAGAGCACCTAAGACAACAATGATTAAATTTTCCTAGTAACAATATGACTAGTCAACAACTAGTCATAGACGTATGGACAAGCAAAGACAGATACACAACTCATAACACCTGGATCCTGAGAAGAAGGCTAAGTGACACCCTAGCACTCAAAAGGATTTGTCAATCTAGGCATCCATAGTGCTAGTAACAACTAGAGTGGAGAGTGTATGAACATTCATCATAGATCATAAGAGTATCAAACAGAGTATGACTAGTCAAACAATATGAACACACACCAAAAATTGTTCACCAGGAACCCAAGGTTATTCATCAAGCATCAACACATAAAACATGGTGACCGAGAAACCCACCACTTGGGAGAAACTAGGGGTCTTCAATCTAACCATGCAATCCACTAGGTCAAGAAGGTTCTTATTACCAAAAAAAAAAGTAATCACAAGCTCAAGCAGTCTTAGGTCTATTTAGGAAATGAGCACTACCTTCCCTGTCGACATCCTTCTCTAACTTAGTTGACTAGAAGCTAGTTCTTCATGTAAATGACAGCTAGTCCATCAACTCCTTCACTCATGGCATCGTACGAATAAATTCCAGATTAATAGACATAATGAAATATAGATTCTTATATGAAATGGTCAATTCCTTCAAGAAACCATAGTCTTGAAGAAATCAAACCAAGGATATAATCTACACTAAAGAAGATGACTAGTCATAGTTGAACTAGATGCAGATTTTAAAGAATAAATATTCAAAATCTCATAATGAAAACCTAGACTTCACCAAGGCGAGAATGAAAAGTAAAAGTTTTACTCTAAAAAATCTCAATGAGTGAAGAAGATTTCAAACACATAAGCATAATTCTAAAATGATTTGAAAACCTCATTTCAAAAGTCATGAACCTCTCTAGGACAAACTAAAAAGAAAACCAAGTTTTCCAAAATGGTGCAAATGAAAGAGTGAGAGATTAAAACTTTGATGTGCAAAGCTATGGTAAGATTTTCTGTAAGTAAAAAATTTAGCTTTTAAAATGAAATCCTAAAAACCCATTCGTATGTCATGAACACTCCATACAAACCAAAGAGAAAAACAAGTTTTCCAAAATGGTGAAAATGAAAGTGATGAGAGATGAAAACTTTGTATCACTAAAAAAAAAGTTTGAGGAAATGAAAATAAATAAATCCCAAAAGGAATTCAATTACTTACTAACTCTTCTCCCCCACAAAAAATAAATATAATTTTATTCACAATCTCTCACTAGAACTTTCTATCTCTCTAAAAATTCATATGAAAAATGTAAAATGAGAAATTTGGTGAGTCTAGACGAGCCCCAACCGTTTTGGCTGTAAAGACACTTGGCAGCCAATGATTGGACTTATAATGAGCAAAACCACATGTCTGAAAATATTTGGCCTGGATGACTAGTGTGGGAGCAAATATTTTCGCTCCAATAGTGCACGTCACGTGAAAGAAGTACACCCTAAATTAATTAATTGAACCAATTTATTTGGCCAATTAATTAATACTGATAATATCTTAATCAAATCCCATATGGACTCAAACTCTGACACTTTGGGGGAAAGAACAAACTCTTTCTAATAAGAGTTTTATCTCTACGAAACCTTAGCCTTTGAGGCTCCCATAGATAGATGGCTTCATTCATCATTCAAGGTACTTCTAAAACCCTAAAAAATACCCGAAGCCTCCTCCCTGATCGAAACAAGCACCCTTGTGCGTTTTCCGACCTCTCACTCTCCACTCTCCATATTTTCTCCACACGGCTCCTGTCACTTGTCCGAAATATGCCCTTAAAGCCAACTAATTATGTAAATAGTTAGAGTTAAAGCACATTTTGATAAAAGACATATTATGTTATCATGAGCAAGAACAGGTTGTTTTATACATTAAATCATCCTATATTATCTTTCAATATGTAGAGCAACCACAGTCCAAGGAATACACAAGTGGATATGAGAGCTATGTAATGATATTGCATATATAGAGACTTCTCATCATCCATAACTCTTTAATATGTTCATGGTCATAGGGATATTATCGGGCGTCTATATTCACCAAGACCCCTAGGATACACAGTATCCCTCATATGTAGTGGGAATGAAAGAAATCTCAATTCATTAAGTGTGGAGACACAATGATATGTGTGTAGGTGCTTGTAGAAGAACAAGTACACTTGAATGCGATCCACACATGAGTTACAGGAATGAAGTCTTTACCCACATGTCAAGTCGAAACTACAAATTGCGATGGGTGCGTAGGAATCGTGAGACCTAAGGCATCATAAATGTTTTGTGGCTATGTTGTTAATCCTTGTGGGCACTATACTATCATGCTGAAAATTAGGCATAGCTTAAATGTGCTCATCAGGATTCTCAACAAAGTCATCGGAAGCAAATGAATGTACAACAAAGGGAAGTCTTGACTCTAGGAATGGAGAGAGAATACTCCAAGATATGATTGGTCAAGTATCTGTAAGAATAGTGGATAAGACTTGAAAGAACAAGTCTTCAAATCTTACCAGGATAATCATATAAAAGGAATGATTCACATTAGTGTTAGAAATGTGCCCTAAGAGCCAATACATTGATGTAATCTCCTTAGAATACATTTCTTATATGATAAAATATGGCAATATTATTTTGTTATATTTTATGTCATCTAAAGAAACAAAAGTCCAGGGGTATACTAAATAATAGATAAATTAATCTAAAAGAAGTTTATTCGGAGACCTTTAATCTCTACCTATACCCAAAATGTTCCTAATCATAGGGTTAATCAAACTGGTATTGATAAACCGTCAAGATTGGCACATACTATGCATG
This sequence comes from Prunus fruticosa, assembly GCA_018703695.1. Lineage (NCBI taxonomy): Eukaryota > Viridiplantae > Streptophyta > Magnoliopsida > Rosales > Rosaceae > Prunus > Prunus fruticosa. Next base: position 21,505,599 of record CM031921.1, read on the forward strand.
CTCAATAATGAGGATGGTTGGTCTCAAACCATTTGTCTAGTTGACACTAATACAAGTATGTGGGTGCTCATTAGTAAATGAGTACACCTAACGCGATCAACCGGACCGTATGGAGTATTTATCTATATGTTAAACGAGAACTCATAGTAGTCAATAATGCAAATTAGTCCTCAGACCCTAGGCATCATGGTTGTCTTGTGATGCGTTATTGATCTTTGATACTCACAAAGGAAAGTCGTAAAAGACTTTCCTTATGTGTTATTGGGATCTTAATTCATCATAAGGCATGTGAATGTACAATAAGGACTTCTCTACCTTTGATAAGAAAAGGAGAATGTTTTCAGATATTTCAGCTGAACCCTTCTGCTCAAGTACTTGAACATGATTTAAGAAAGTGGTTTTAATTATGTTCTATTGAATCATATGAGGTTAATCATATTAGGGGTTCGACATTATCTATCCGTACCCTAATAATATGATTCGAAACATCATATTAGAGCAAGGATTTATTGCATTGCAATTCCAATGAATAGGTTATTCATCTATTCTAATTAGCTGGGGAAGCCACTATATATTGCTAGATGTCATCCTGGCTTGTGGAAGTCCTAGGATTTATTGTATCTATCCTAATAAGGAAAGAATTAAATAGGGGTTCAATTCCAGTTCTGCTTTAGAAAAAGAGTTCTATGTCATTAACCGCCCTTGCTAAATTAGAAACTATTATCGCACACCTTAAACTGTTAACTTTGAGTAATACAAATGAGAATGAGGAAATCAATTTGATTGATTTGATGTGGATGATTTACTACGTGTAAAAACCACTTTGGTCTCTTGAGTTACTTACAATGAGAAGCCCAAATGGTCGGGCACCCAGCCAAAGGAGCTAAGACACCTAAATATTATGGTTTAAGTGTCATAAGGCCCAATTTTTGAAGCCCAATGGATTTGGCCGAAAAATGGTTAAGTGCATGTGTATGGGAATTGTTTCCATAAGCTCATTTTACACACAAAATAATCCAACATCAACCAAAGAGGTTTGTAGATCAAAGAGAGATAGTTGTGAGTTTTCAAGAGTGAAACACTATCTTCTTTCAAAAGTGTATTAGTATTTAAACTAATCTTGAGAATCTTGTACTAGCATCCTTGTATTCTCTAGATACCTCATCTCTCTCAGGTTCCATTGTGTGGAGACTTAAGGCCATATACTTTTGTGGCTCACAAAGGAGGTAGAAAGATCAAGAGGAGATCAACAAGGGAAAATCATCAAATAGAAGACCAAAACACAACTTGGTTCATATAATTGCTCCAAGGGTAATTAGATCTCATCATTTCTCTTGAATTTTCATTTATGAAAAAATATCAATGTCCATGGTTAAGATACTTGGAAGTAGTTTTGTTTTGAATTTAAACAACCACCATAGTCTTCCATGCGATCTAATTTGATTAAATGCATGTTTAATATTCAAATGAACTTCTAATAAATGTTTAAAACCAACAATTAGGATATTGACAATCGGATTTCCATGATCTAATAATTGTGAATAAAGGAGTATCGAAGATAAGAGAATGTATTCAATTGCACGGTCATTCCAATTTGCATAGGTTCTTTTTCACAACCGCAGCATCTCCAAAAAAATGTTAATCTAAAGAAGATTAGATTTCGGAGCATTAACCTTCAAGTCTCAGTATCCCTAAAATGTTCCCTAATCATAGGTTATCAAAGGGTATTGATAAACCGTCTAGATTAGCCACATATTATGTATGCTCTATCTGGAGGATGGTTAGCTTGCAAAACCATTTGTGGTAGTTGACACTAATACAAGTATGTGGGGTGCTCATTAGTGAATGAGTCACGGAACGTTATTAATGGAGTTCTCGTAATGGAACATTGATCTCAGATGTTGAAACGAGAACTATAGTTCCTATAAATGCAAATTAGTCCTTAGACCTTAGGTCATCATGGTCTGTCCCTGCGAATGCGTTATTCATCTTCTACAGCTCTTAAAAAACCGTGCAAAGATTTGTCTTAAGTGTTGTTGGGATCTCTTAATTCATCATAGGGCATGTGAATGTACAATAAAGGACTCTCTACTTTCTCAGAAAGAACGAAGAATGTTTCAAGACGTATCAGGGAATCTTTGGCCAAAATATTTTGAACTTGATTTAGAGAAGTTGTTCTTAATCATGTTCTTTTGAATCACACTAGTTTTTGTAAATCATATTAAGGGGTTTGTCACAAATAATTCTTACTATAGTAATATGATTTGAAACATTGTATAAGAATAAGGACTTTATTGCATTGCAATTCTAATTCTTAGGAGGTTCTTCATCTCTTTGGTTAGCTTGGGTAGCCTTGATATATTGCTAGATGTCACTCTTGGCTTGTGAAGTCCTAGGATTGATCGTGATCAATCTCAAATAAAGGAAGAATTAAAAAGGGGTTTTATTTTAGTTGGTTAGAAGAGTTCTTATATTTTCCCACGCCTTGCTAATTAGAACCTAATGGATCGCACACCTTAAAATGGTTAACTTCGAGTAAGACAAATGAGAATGAGGAAATCAATTTGAATTTGATTTTGATGTGGATATTTACTACGTGTAACGTATTTGGGTATTTTGGACAGTTAAATAGGAAGCCCAAAATGGCTGGGGTATTAACAAGGGCTTAAGACACCTAAATATTATGGTTTTAAGTGTCATAAGGCCCAATTTCGGAAGCCCTATGAGTTTTGCCCCAAAATGCTTAAAGTATGTATGGGAATCCTTTCGATAAGCTCATTAACACATCAAACACAATCCAACATCAACCAAATGGGTTTGGGAGATCAAGAGAGAAAGAGAGTTTCCAAGAGTGAAACACTTTCATCTTTCAAAGTGGTTTAAGATCCAACTAACCTCTAATACCTCGCACTAGTATCCAAAGATTCTCAAGATACTTCTTCTCATCTCAAATAGTTTCCATTGGTGTGGAGACTTAGATGCCATATACTTTTGTGGCTCACATGGAGGAGAAATATCAAGGAGGCAAAGATCAAAGATCCAAAGAGAAGATCAACAAAGAGGAAATCATCAAGAGAAGACCAAACACAAATTGGTTCATATAATTGCTTCAAGGAGGATCTTATCCTTTTCTCTGATTTTTCATTTATGAAAAACATATCAATGTTCATGGCTGAAGATACTTGGAAGAAGTTTTGTTTCTGAATTTAAACAACCACCATATGACTTCGCTGATATTAATTTGATTAAATGCATGTTTAATATTCAATGAACTCTCCAAAAAAATGTTTTGAAATTCCTACAATTGGTATCAGAGTCATAGGTCACTAACTTGATAATGTTTTTGGGTTTAGAGATGCATATATGGGTTGTGAATTCATTTAAAGTATAATAGTTATACTTGATTTATTTTGATACTATTCTAATAAAATCAAATGGAGTGAAATGGGTTGTTTGGATTTTGAATTTCCTATTTTGTGTTTCACTTATTGATGCTCTCTTTGTGTTCATATATGTATATGAATATTACATAGTCCTCATGAAACTCACATGATATTAACTTCATGAAATATATGATATTAAGAGCATTAGATAGTTAAATGAATATGATTTTTCCAATAGCACTAACATTCATATAAGTTCATATGCATGTTCTTGGTGTTCTTGATGTTCTTGCTTATGGACGTTTTTGATCCATAAGTTAAGTGGCTAATTTTGATTATTGTGTTTAGTAGAATTTTCCACCAAAATAGGTCTAAAGATGATGATGATGTTTTATTATAAAATTAAAAAGTTTTTCAAAAATGTTTCCAATCTACAAACATTTACCCACTCACACTAAAATTAATAAGATTACTTTGGTGAGTGTGTGGGGCTATCTTGATGTAAATCATAGTGATTTGATATAAAATGCAAAAGTGATCAATCTATTCATATCACTAATTATTTACCTACCACACTAAAATTAATTTTGATTACTTTGGTGACCGTGGTTGGCCTACCTAGTCACATTCATGATTATTCACTTAGTTGAAAAAATTATGATCACCACTTTGTATTATACAAATGCATGCTTTAACCTATACCTAGTGGATCAACTTCTTGGATTCTCTATTAATTGTTGAATAGTTTTGGATATAGTTGCAATATACGCCAGTGTAACTATGCCTAAAAGGTTTCTACAATTACATTTACTATTGTAGTAAAATGTTTTCACTCCATGGTAAATTTATTTTATTTGTAATATGGTTACCACTTGAATTAAACCCATATATATGTATGGAACCCAAGAGCATGCTTTACATTGCTAGTTTAATTGTTTAAAGCGTTTAATTGTTTAAAGTGTTTAAATAATTAAAGGATAGTTATGGACTTATAACTCAAACAATTGAGCTATGTGATTGGCCGCTTATTGGATATGTATTTTTTATTTTGATTGGCTATGTAATAATGAAATGGCTTTCATGCCGAAATTATTTTTATGCCGCGCTGTAATTAAACTCAAATCACCATCCCAGACCACTATCCACACCTGCTTTACTGTATCCCTAATAATAAAGTCAATAATCATCCTACAAGCCCAATGCAATTGGAATGTTCGGTAATGACTATAATTAATCAATTAGTAGTATCATGTATTTCCACTATTCTCAAGTAAATGGTTTTTGAAAACATTTAGTGGGACAGTATGTGCTGATGAATATTGCAATTGGAACCATTTAATGATATTATATAAGAAATTAATAGGATTAAACTCAATTAAAATGAGACCAATTAAACTACCCTCAAAGCATATTTAAGTTGATAAGTGAAGTGGCACTTTGAATGCTATTTTGTGGCCTTCCACCGTGGTAGTCTCTTATCGGGTGGCAACATTCGACTTGTGCCGTACCTCAGTGAGGCAATATCCTAGACCTGGAACCATCCAAGGGAAGCCTATTACACATACTTGATGTAGTGCGGATAGATAATGAGTGTGGCCAACAAACTGTTAGGTTGAGGTCAGACTGCAAACCTAGTACCTACAAAGCATGGTGGAAAAATAACTTGCAACTAAGACGAACGAAACCAACAAACTGTTAGGTTGAGGTTGTAAGCCTCTAGGAGGCCATAATGATGGGTATTCACATTAATGATGTGATTGGATAAAAGATTCCTCTCATTAGTACTATAGCAATCCAACAAACTGTTAGGCTCAGGAAAACTATGTGAAAGTGAGACTCTCATCCCACTAAAGAGTTTCAACGGAAACTCTCCTATTTCAAGGAGGGATATGAAATTTGTCAAAAATAGCTAGAGCTACCATCATGACTTAAAGACCCTAAGTCCTTGGTAGAAGATTAATCTAAATTAAAATCTATTTACGTTTTTGCAGAATTTCAAATTAACCATCACAAGCCGTACCTTAAAGACACTCGACTCAAACGAGTGTAGATGCAGACACGAATGATCCGGTTTGATTGCACAAACACCAACTTGTTCTATAATTGGATAAGATTAGTTGTGTATAAGAAAAACCCCACCACATACCCCCCTTGGTCCATATGCCATTGAGGAGGAGACAAAGGCTTATAAGAAGCATGTGTCAGATGACAACCTAGGTAAAAGTTACATGTTGGCATCCATAAAAAGGTGAAGGGACTCTGCTAGCTTACATTACCATATGTGAACTTGTTATGACAAGAATGGTAGCTGGGTTCTTGGTTAATCTACATGATCTCAAAGTAATATAATTACTTAAGATATTGGAAAATATGGATTTTCCTTTGATGTTGAAGTTCAACAAGATTCTTTCTTTTATCCCCTATTATCATCTAATCCCAATATGTTATGAACTATAAAATGGGAAAAATGAACGAAACACCTTATTGTAGCTGCTGGACATGGCTAGAGGAGCTTAAATGAATATCTCTCTAGATAAAGGGTTAAAGTAGGTATAGTCGAAAATTTAATAAGGGTTCTTCCCTTCCAAATCCAAACAAAAAGGTAAGGATAAAAGAAGAAGTATCGTCTTTCTAACAACCCAAGGAAGAAAGAATACTAAAGAAACTCATCTAATCTTTAAAGGTACCCCGTTTTCACTCTGGCAAAGATGGACATTGGAAGATAAATTCGCAAGAGAGATGTCTTGCATCCCCAAGTAGAAAAACCTTCTAGTAGGTAACTTTCTCTTGTTCTAAAATTAGAAATTACAGTTAGAAACTTCTAAACTTGAATAGTTGATTTAAGGAGTGAGTCAACATATATGCAATTGTGTGCATGGACTGGCTTGGAGTAGAAGACTTGGAAAATGAGAAATTGTGCTAATCGTTAAAAATAGCAATATGATGTAGTTGCCTATGAATAGCACCTAACATCTCAAACTACCATCCGAAGAAGACCTGAATTTGAAATAATTGTTATTTCATTTCCTGGATGTGTAAAGAACTTAATATCCGTCTCTATATTTTAAGAAAGATGGATTTGATGTTTTGTTTGACAAAATGCTTTGTTCTATTTCACATATCAAATCAAATCGTCTGCTTATGCAATTTTGATTGATGGTCTCTTTTCATTTTAGAAATGAATGGTACAATTAACGTATATTTTCACGAATATGCAATGAGACCTAGAGGCCTAGAGATGTGGATACATCAACTAAATTGTGACCCCTGCAACTTGGTGGCATTAGCCATAATAGAATTCACCGGATGGCAAACGACTGAAACCTTTTGGATCACTTGATCATGTTCCTATGCCTACTTGTGGAATCTTGTCTACATGGCTAAATGACCAAGTCTCCTTTCACTGGTAAAGGAGAAAGTCAGTGCTTGCGGATTGATCCACTTAGACTTTCGTGGACCTTTGTCTACAAACGGAGAGGGCGGTTATTCATACTTCATTACCTTTATCGATTATTTACGGTTATGGCAATCAGACTTATGAAATACATAAATCTGAATTTTGAAAGTTTCAGGAATTCAGTAATGAAGTTGAAAACCAAACAAGCAAGAGTATTAAAATCCTTAGATTTTATATTTTCCCCAATGATGTGAATACTTAAGTATAGGGTTTTCTTAATTACCTCAAGGAACATGGGATCTTACCCACGATGGACTCCACCAGGAAATTTGGAAACATAATTGAGTTTCTTAATGAGTTCCATGAGCTGTACTAATTTACCTATATCATTTTTAGGGATATGAACTTGAAATTGTTAAGAGAGTGTCTTCCAAAAATCCGTTCCACAAACTCCATTTGAAATGTGATTTGCAAAGAAAACGTCTTGATTAGATCAAAGATTTGGGGTTGTCCAGCAATATGTAAAGGCAAAGATGTGGATAAACTAAATGTAGTGTTAGTGAAGTGTAGATTTAGAGGGAATCTTAAGGAAACTATGAGATATTACTTCTATCACATCAACAAGCAAAAGTTGTATGTCACAAGGTCAGCTACCTTCCTAAAAGGAGAATACACTCTTGATGGGAAAAAGGGGACATGACAGAGAACTCAAGGAATTGTCCAATGAGCTAGAAATCAACACTGAACTAAGTGCGGTTTGAGATCCACAAACCTGTTGAAACAGATAATTCCATTGTAGTTCAAGAAATGGTTAGCAGAACGCGCTAAAAGGTATTGTGGTTTCCTTTACGACAACAAGGAGAGTCAAATCTCCTCAGTGATTGTGACCACATCGAAGGACCTTTCCAACTATTATGAGGGGGCAATGCTAGACATTTATTGATAGAAATGGCTTGGAGCCATGAAATCCGAAATGGATTCTACGTATACGAACAAAGTCTGGACTCAGCCACCCTCCTCCCTGTATTGTACCAATAGGAGAATAAATGGATCTTTAAGAGGAAGATAGGCTCAGAATGGATAGCAGTAACCTACAAAGCAAGGCTAGTAGCAAAAAGTGTGACAAGCAAAGAGAATGGATTGACTATGAAGAAACCTTCTTGTCACTATGACAAAGTCGATTCGTATTTGGCTTGCAATAGCTTGTATACCACCTTATTATGAGATTTGTCAAAATGGGATGTGAGTACGGCTTCCTGAACTGCCACCTTCAGGCAGAACTACACACAGAATCAAACTTGAATGCTTTCACTCTGTAGTCATGAGCTAGGCATGCTAATCAAATTGATCCATTTAGGTGAATGTAGGTCCTGCAGTCAAACATTCATCTGAATGAAGCTGTTTATTGTTTTACTCCAAACTAAACATGGATGACCAATGAGTGTACAAAAGGTCAGTGGGAGTTTAGTAGTATTCCTAGTGTTGTATGTAGATGACATACTACTTATCGAAATCGATATAGGAATGATATCTTCAGTGAGCGGTGACTCATTAAAATTATTCTTAACGAAAGATTTTAAAGAAGCATCTTACATACTTCAAATAAAGATTTATCTTGATACAGTCAAGAAAAATGATTGAATCATCTCAATCCTTGTATGCTCAAGAAGATGCTTATGTTATTTCCAGGCAAGGAAAAACACTGTAGAAAAGTTTACTTGCAGGACTTAGATGGGATTTCACTTTTCTAGAGCATGTGTCCAAAAATGCATTATGAGATACAACAATTTAGAAATCTCTTATGCATATGAATAGGATTGTGATATATGTCATAGCATGTACTAGACATGATATTGGTTATACGAGTATAACCAAGGAATATATAAATCAAGCCCATGATTAGATCAATTTGGGAGCAGCTCAAGAATGTTCTTAAGACTTAAGAAGAACTAAGGAACATGTTCCTCATTGGGAGGAACATCAGTACAAGTGGAAGCATTGACTCAATCTCCGCAGATATATTTATTATCAATAAATGACGATTTCATGGAAGTGGTACCGTCTTCATTTTGAATGAACACGTAGTTGTTGGAGAACAACTGAAGTTGATTACATTGTCACTTTAGAAGCTACAATAAAATCTGTTGGATAAAAGGTTCATTACCGAACTAAATGTGGTTCTAACCATAATGTCACAAGTATCTTTACTTGTGTATGACAATGGGCGAGAGTTAAGCCAAAGGAACCTAGGTCTCATCAAAGATCCAAACACATAGAAAAATGTTACCATTAGATGGGGCATCTTATAATGGAACAGATCATTGCACTAAGCCTATGTTCAGTTATTATACTTGGATAGACATACAGAGATAATGGTATGAGAGATGGGTGATGTGGCTCTAGTGC